>PIJE02000064.1:77019-147019 GCA_002895965.2 Coryphaenoides rupestris | reverse complement strand
ATCAAGTGTACAGTTTCAGTCAATGCATTCATTACCTGTTGCAGTACCATTCTCCCTGGCAACGGGAACATCTCTTCACCGCCTCGTGCCCACAGCATCCACACTTGGGCTTCTCTGGTATCAGACTCTCCATCACGTCCAAGCTGTAGGTCTGGGCTAGCCTAGTCACACAGTGCATTGAAATGAATTGTATTGATGCATAATAAGAAGGCATGAATGTTGGGCCACAGATGTAAGCGTATTTACAGGAAGGCGTGAATGTTGACCCACAGATGTGGGAGTGTTTACCTCTGCGCCTGTTGTCTCAGGTCATTCTCAGAGGGGTTGAACGTCTCTTTGACTTGATACTTAGCAATGGCCTTCCATTTGCCCACATTCTCATGCACAATGTGGTTCCACATCTCAGGGATCTACAGGTGTGTAAAGATCAGCGTTTTTCCATTGCAATGGAATGGATATGTTTTCCTTGCGTGATGGATATAGAGCTGGGAGTGAGCAAGAAGTGTACCTGTTCCAGAATGAGTCCCTTCTTAGGAGGCGCTGGGTCTGTCACGGAAAGGTGAGCAAGGAATCGCTGCAGAGATTGCAGGTTTGGCAGCTGGTCGATCAAAACCTCTGTAAGGAAACTCCTGAGCTGGGACACACCAATAATAATAATAATAATAATAAGAAGAAGAAGAAGAAGAAGAAGAAGAAGAAGAAGAAGAAGAAGAAGAAGAAGAAGAAGAAGAAGAAGAATGATAATAATAATAACAACAACAATAATAATAACCCCATTGGTACAGCTACATGTAACCATTAAGCAGATGAAACACCGTGAGACTGAGAGCAATCAAACAGTACAGACAATAGCAGCCAGAGCTGCAATACGTTTCAGAGTCGCACAACCAAGTTTACATAGACAGCCAGATATGGGTGGATGTGCAGGCAAGCTTTTCTTGTTGTTGTTTGTTCACGGATCACATTGACAGACATTTTGCACATCTACATTGTGATTGTAGGTTGGCGGTGGCCGTGTGACCATGTGACATACAGTATCATGTACAGGATGTGGGAGGGAAGCATCCTTGAAGGAAGCACCTCAGCCAAAACAAACAGACAACCTGACAGTTCCTTCAGAGAGGGGGGAGATGATAGAGGATGTGGGAGGACAATGACTTGGCGCAGGCAAACTTCCGAGAAAGTCGCAGCGAACCGAAAACAAACTGCACTGAAACAACTTGGGCACAACAATGCTGAGCGTTAACTCGCTAAAACCTGTGGAGAATAAGATACCTTTAAAATGCAATTCTTGTTGTAGTTGTTGAAGTCATATTTGCGTTGGCAGTCTTCCTTGAGCAGCAGGTTGTAGAGCGAGAGCCACACCTGGCCGTCCAGTTTGCTCATCTTCACGCGGTCTTCTGGTGCAATCTTCTGCCATGTGCCGTTCATGTATTTTTCAAGCTGGCCTTAAGTCATATTTCATTAAATTAATTAAACGGTTCAAAATAAAAAAGACCATTTAGTATTAAGAATGGTTACAGAGAAAAGTTGTAAATGTAATGTACTGTAAATGTAGTGAAGTAAGCATAGTGCATGTAGTTGTATATTCTGTGACATTCTGTGAATGTCAGCATATAACAATGTATATTTTAGTACATCGATTTATATGTGTATGGATATTTTACTGTATATTCCATTTCATTTTAGATTTCATTTACTTATTTTATATAGAATTCTATTTATAGTTATATTTCTATTTTGTACAGTTCTATTTCTATTTTGTAGTTTTACTCTATTTTGTATTCTTTTATAATTACTGTCGGCTGTCGGGCGTTTTGCACAAAAAGTTTTTAACTCACTGCTTATACTCACGTGTAAATTGTGAAGTTACAATAAAAATACTTGAAACTTGAAACTTGATATCATAATAGTAACCCCTGTGTTATTTATTCAACCAGGAGACGTACCTTCTCTGTAGCGACTCCAGGGGCAGCATTCTGTCAGCTGCACCAATACACAGGGCAGGTTATGTGTGCACAGCATCCGGTTTATCACACTGATGCTGTGAAGGTACAATGCATTGTTAACGGCTCGCATTCAAGCTTTGCCTCACGTGTGACAGTTAGAGTCACTCATATTCAACATTTTTCTCTTTTCCCCCGATTAAATTAAACTTTCTCTTCCTGTGCAAGAAATTGTACGTCACCTGTCAGTATGGTCGGTGATATATCGCAGCACCGACAGGGCCTTGAGGGAGATCTCAAACTCCAGAGCGGCATTCTGGGCCTTCAGCTCCTGCAACGGGTGACACAATTTCCATTGAGCACCGGAAGCCTGGAGAATCCCCACCCACCCCTATTCATTCTGGATATACAACATCCTGTCACCAATATCAGACAAAACAGCCATCACCTGCATGGAGGATGCACCATCACCAGCGATCCTGGACACACTATGCCGGTCCTGGGATGGGGGGCCGTCCCTGCAGGTTCTGCTGGCCAGCAGTGTGAGCTTGCGGTGGCAGTAATCCACCAAGTCAAGTACTGAGTCATCGGCAGCTTCACACGAATCCTGCACAACCCAGAATAATCTAGAATAATGTGCTCTGATCTATACCACTGTTGTGTGTGGAGGATATGTTATTACACATGGGTTATAGTATTAATTTCTTTTATTTAGCTTCTCACACTCACCTTATGAAACATGATCGTTTCCAGGAGGTTTATGACAGTGGCTTCATGATGGATCTGAAATTAGGATGAGAGAAGTGCATTGTTTGACGAAAAACAATTCACATCAAACCTATAACCACAGCAACCAGGTCTGGACACACACAGCCCCACTCACCACAATGTAAAGAGGAAATGTACTCTTTGGTTGGAAGTCCTGCAACTGACACAGAATAGGGAACACTTTTTGTTTCCACACCTCTACGAGTATCAACTCATGGACCAGAGTTGGTATCTGAAGGGGAAAATTGAGAGGGTATTACATTCAATTGTTTTTACATGATATCAGTATCATAGATGTTTTGAATAATAGCCGTATAGGGCCAACACCTTTATTAAGATACACCACAAGCTTTTTTTTTTTTTTAAGACTAAGATACTTTTGAGAGTATTAATGGTTACCTTTCCATGTGCCACAAGGAGTTCCTTGATATACTCGTCATGTGCTGAAGAGGCATTTAGTATGGCTTGCATGTTGAGTTTCTCTACATACTCATGTTGTCTGAACCACCTGTCTCACACACACACACACACACACACACACACACATATGGGTCTTTGCAGCATTGAAGAGGTTGTAGGCTGGAGGTCAAACCACCTCGAACGCACATAAACACTAACTTTATGACATGCAATCACTTTTATAATCCGATTATTACAAGTTTTTTCTTCATGCTGCAATTCAGGTAGTGTTGATAAGTGTGACTATGCACCTTGTTCGCAGACATACCGGGGTTAACCAGGTAAGCTACTGAGCTCGGTGGTTAGCTTTGACTTGGACAGTTTCATTGGCTTTACCTCTGAGAGCCCACCTCCCTGAGGGAGAAAGTTTCCAGGGACCTCACATATCCCTCTCCTTCCCCCGGCAGAACCACAGAAGTATCCATGATGAGGCGACGAGGGGCAAAAATCAAGAGGCAGAAATGTGAAGTAGTGTTTGGACTATCAGTGAAGTGGCGTTCGCTGTCGTAATCGCTCTACTTCAGCTCCCCTGGTTGTCATGGTTACAACAAACGAACCGCACAGAGGAGACAGCCAGGGGCTTCCCGCGGTCGGAGCCTTTACCTCCACGTGGGGGCAGCAGAATGTGGAGTTCGTACTCTGACTCAAATAAGGACTTTCTGCTTGACAATAAAGTGCTTTATTAACATTGCCCACATTCCGCCGGAGACAGACAGACAGACAGACAAACAAACATAAAACATTTCAAGTGGACCAGGCAGCTGACAAATAAAAATACTGAAAATAAAACTCAAAATGAAATTATAAAATTCTTCTACCCTTTAACATTTCTTCACAAGTAAAATGTAAGGCTTTTAATGGGTCTTTGGAAGAAAGATCTTTGTTTGAGGCCGTCCTATAGAAGGCAGATCCATCCATTGCGGGTGTGTCTCAAGCTACTTCCAGCACACGATGATGTTTGGGTCGTTCTCTAGCCTTTCGTCCAGTTCTTTGTAGCTCATTCCTGCAGGAATAAAAAAAAACACACAGATAGCAAGCAGGAGATCAAACTCTGGGAACTCTATCTTGGAATTGTCTCTTTTTTTTTTTTTTTAAAGATAGCAAGCTATCAGAGACCAACACCAGTGTGTTTGACTTGCCCGTTTTACAGCAGATTTCGTCATAACTGTGGCAGCCGGTGTACAGTCGCGGTGGCCGGCTCCGCTCATCTCGGCACACCTTCACCGGATACTTCTGCAGCCGCCGTATCAGTCCCTTCATGAGGCCGAACTGAATAAGCCTCCTAAAATGGCAAAACAGGAAGTGGGCAGACTTGACATCAGTTGTGTTTCTTTTTGAAAGTCATATAGTGTGATTTAGTTACGATATCGGCGCACAGCACGGACCTCTCATCCACTTTCTGGAGCTGTTGGGAGTAGCGGGAGCAAAGGTCTCTGACCGTGGTCCCAGGGGTCAGGCCGCAGTACAGCTGGAAGACATCGCGGAGGTTTGTCTGCTTCTGACCTGGCCCACACCAGAGAAGAAGATATGCATGAGAAAAACTGCAGGAGAAACCCAATTGTTGTTCTGCTGCTTTACCCTGATACTCCTTACCTTGCTTGGTCACATATTGCAGGCATTCCTCCTGAATTGACTTGTTGTCAATCAGGCTCTGGACTGTAGGTGTTGTACAGTACACATTGGAATACTGGCGAGGGGGAAGACCAAAGAACAATTAGCATACAATCATTGCTGTTTAACATATCGGGTAATGGGAATTGGTGTAGTTGTATACCTGAAATATTGAGACCATGGTGACAACACCGTAGTACCTATCAGAGAAAAACGCTTCGTTATGACAAAGCCTGCATGTTTGACATGACATCACATAGAAATATCAAGCAAATAAAATGTACTTACAGGAGATTTTGCACAGCAATGCGAACAAGATTTAACTCAACGTCTGCTTCAGCTGAGATTTTCTGGATATGGCGAAACCCGTCAATATAGGGCAGGATCTATGAGATTTTGCAAAAATGTTTGGTTTTTACTTTGTCATGTGCTTTAATAATACAAATGTGTTTGTATTTAATAATACAAATTTGATAAGCTAAAATGTATCAACATGATTTACTGAAAGACGTGTTTTTTACTTATGTTGAGTTATTTTACAATTACAGCTACTCTAACTAATTCCATTATTGCCCACAGTTTCAATCTGCATTAAAAGGTCAAGTATATATTCAAATAAATATTTATTTGAATACTTTCAAACATGCATTATCAGACCTGCCTGTTGAGTGGTAAGGTCCCATTGGGATTTAATGAAGTAGTCTTTGCATTTAGTAAACACAGGAACATCATATTCCTGTACTATGGGCGGATCTTTGCGTTGCTCTATAAGCTTCAGGTGGATGGTGTTGGACTCGTCTGCAAGAGAGACACGGAGGTGAGAGAGAGAAGACATCATGTACAGTGTAATCAAATACACTACAGTAGGCTACTGTATATGAAAAAACTGTACTGTATAACTTACAGTAGTTCCACATATAATTAGGCTATAATTTAAAGCTGTATATTGTGCCGAATAAGCCGACAGTTAGTGCAAATACTGTAGCCGCAGCTTGGCGGTTTCAGTGCATAAACCCGCAACAGTCAAAACTCGTAACAGAGCTTGAAAAAAAACGTAGTGCTGCATGCAATGTGCAATGTGCTGCATGCAGCACCAGCAGCACCAGCGCTCACCAGCCGTTGAAGACGTGCACGCGCGAGCCGCTATAAATTACCATAGTTTATTAATTTCTCCCACATATGTTATGTATAAAAGGACCCAAAATGATCACTATAAGCAGACAGCTTGATCACTATAAGCGAATAATTTAAACAGTGTTTGTATAGGAACGATTCCGTCCCAGGCTTTTTGATCCATATAAGCGGTTGATCACTATATCCGTGATCACTATAAGCGGATTACACTGTATTACAATGCGATATGTACAATATATGCCATCCAGTACCTATGGGTAAGGTGCAGGCGCCAGTGGCATTGAGCTCCTCCAACAACGTTGACATTATGGGCAGAAGCTTCTGCTTACACTCCTCGTTGGATATAAAGCCACTCTCCAGCTGCAATGCCACACAATAGTCACAGACATGTCAGGGAATCATTAGACAATACTTAGTTACAAACAGTAACATTCATCATTCATTAACAAAACACACTGGTACAGACTGGTGTTTGTTTATTTCACAATGTAATGTTCAAATGTACCGTTGATCTTTCACATTTTGTTTCATCTCTCTATTTAGTGCAATCTCTGTGTATGATGTTTTACATTTTTTGGTTTATTTATCTACGTTATCCTTACATCCAAATTGTATTGTATTTTGTGAAGGACCTTGTAACTTGTGCTTTTAAATGCCGCTATAGAAATACTGTTATTATTATTATTATTATTATTATTATGACGTTATCCAGGACAAGCATATTTATGCAGGAAATGATGGGCCATTACCTCAAGGGTGGTCAAGTACCCGGAGAGCTTCTTGACTATTGGTTCCAGGGCACACGTCTTGCTTTGTGCGTCACACACCAGCCCCAGGTTAAAGAGCAGAGCATTGCGGCTGTACTTTTTATGCTCAATGCATACCGGGCACCCAATTAGTTTCTTCCCCATGGCAGTCCTGCAAATCAAATAGAGAGTTGAATGTGATTGGAAGAAGAGAGAAGGTAGACACTCTTGGAAGTGAATATAAGAAGAAAGAAAGAAAGAAATGAAGGCGAACAATTATAACCAAAAAAGTGAGAGCTGTTACGTGTTGGTGTACACATTATTTCATGTAACAACCCACTTATTAAAGGATTTTTCATTTCAAATCTATTTAAGTGCATGCATCTGGATTCATTGTTATCTTCACCTCCCTTTGTATTGTTATAATTTTGCCTCTTCTTTTTCCAAGTTGTATATTATCACTTGACAGTGGCCGGCAACACGCCTTTGGGATGACTATGGAAATAGTGTGTAAGGAGTTCATCATCAGAGTACATACACAGTGATGAGTTTGTTCTGTAGCTCTGGCTTGGTGATGATGTAGACCTGCACCGTGTCAAACAGCTCCCGAGATATGTACTCCTCTGGCACCTGGAAGAAGGGTCTCTTTATTATTTAGCAATCACAAAAGCACTTTGCATGTATTGCAATTGGACCTTTGAACCTCTTGTACACTTTACCTGGTAGGTTATTTTTGGCCCGAGCGTAGGGTGAAACTCACTGAAGAATATACACTCAATCCGACGAGCCATGCCCTCCCCTCACAATCGGGGTAGTAGCCCCCCAATCGAAAAAAAAAAGGAACTGTGAATACAAATATAAGCAGGAGTTATGTGCTTTTACTCTTTTATTCCTGGCGTGAAAGACAAAACATCATGCATGTCTTCACAGACGCTTGGTGTCATTCACAGGTTCATCAAGCAAGCATATGGCTTCTGCTTTATACTATTTTACAGAAAGAATACAATTATCTTTCAGCAACATTTACATTGTGTAACATTCAGCCACATCATGTATATTATACATACACGTACATGTCATTTGAAGCCACAAGGCGAGGATAAAACACTTAATACAGCCTTGTGATATATATACAGCTCTATATTTACAGCAGCAAGCCGTGCTATGTGGAGGAGAGCTGTGCATCGCCTCAGCAGACCCTGGCTGGAGGTAAGGCTGCTGCTCTTATCAACCTTTTATTTATGGGCTGGATGGCCTGGTGTTCACAGAGTCCAGCACACCACGTTGCTGTTGCTGTTGTTGTTGTTGTTGTTGTGGTGTCACCTGCCTACTGTAAATCATGGCTTTTTTTGGGTACTCATTGATGGCTAGACAGATATATAACCCCAACAAGCACCGATTATTATTACTTATCCTGTGGCCAAACAAACCTTGGCTGAGGTGAAGTGATGATCACTTTAAGTAAGTCAAGAGTACTGCTACGTATTGTAGCAGTTAGGGCTACGAGGTTTTTATTTCTTAGTCAGTTATTCTACACGTTTACTGCAAGTCAGCCATATTGACCTTGGCTTATTGAAAATAAACATGCACAAAGGTTTACTACTAAAACACTTGCAGACCTGCAGTACCCCACAGCTCAAAACACCAGAACACCAATACTAACTAGGGCTGCTTAATTATAGCGAAACCATAGACTGTAAAATAGCGGGCGAAACTCATCACTACTACTACGACTATGACGAGGACTACAACTCCGTTACAGCGGCCTGACAGCTCTGAGTAGTTGGGCTCTCGCAGCACAAGACGCTCCACTCGTCGCCCTGTTTTGTTGTTTTTAACGTAAAGCTAAAACACAGCTAGCGTCAGGCGCCTAAATAACACGGGACTCGGACGTACCAGGGACAGTCTTGCAGGAGCACGAGTTGCCTTGAAGATTGAAACACGAACCGCGGGTCTATATCGGACGGATTATGCTAAATTAAACCGTGAGCAAATAATACTGTTGGCGTGAAGCACCGCGCTCCGTACAGGGACGCGGGACTGGTTGTTTACGACAGTCGCCTCGCCGCGCCGCGCCACTTGCGCATGCGCACGAGTGTGTGGGGAAGTTCGGCCCGTCAGCGGCATCACAACACGACCCCGGTGGTTTACACTCACACGAGTTAATACATGTAAAAGCACATGTTTCAATGTTGAGTGTTTACTTCTGGTCTATAGAACCACACACACACACACACACACACACACAAACACAAACACACACTCTAAATACAGCCTTGTGATATATATACAGTTCTATATTTACAGCAGCAACCCGTGCTATGTGGAGGAGAGCTGTGCATCGCCTCAGCAGACCCTGGCTGGAGGTAAGGCTGCTGCTCTTATCAACCTTTTATTTATGGGCTGGATGGCCTGGTGTTCACAGAGTCCAGCACACCACGTTGCTGTTGCTGTTGTTGTTGTTGTTGTTGTGGTGGTGGTGGTGTCCTCTGCCTACTGTAAATCATGGCTTTTTTTGGGTACTCATTGATGGCTAGATAGATGTGTAAATGAATAACCCCAACAAGCACCGATTATTCTCATTACTAGAGTACTGAGTACTGAGAGTACTGTCTACGGATTTAATACTGTGTGTATTGTAGCAGTTAGGGCTACTAGGTTTTTATTCCTTAGTCAGTTATTCTACACGTTTACTGCAAGTCAGCCATATTGACCTTGGCTTATTGAAAATAAACATGCACAAAGGTTTACTTATAAGTCGAAAGAATCTCAGAAGTAGTTAGTAACAACAATGAGAGACTTTCAAGTGTAGCAGCCCTCAACCAATGTGAAGAGATCAGTGCTGGCCTGATGACTAACAACAACAACAACAACATGGGCCTTATCTATAAACTGTGGTCCAGGGAATATGTGGCACCCATTCAGCCCCGGTATCCAGTGTCCCAGCGCCACCCCCCATCCCGGGTGCAAGCATAACCGCGTTTCAAGCTCTGGACCTGTGGAGAAGGCACTTTGAAGAGAGGGGGGTGGCAGAACCTGACCACTCCAGCCAGTACATCGTCGCCCATATGCTGGGTGCCAAGACGGTGAGAATATGTACGGACTGACTTTCAGTTGGTTCAACGCCTCTTTGAATTATGAACCCATCCACCCCACGGATCAATCCATGCAGGAGTCAATAAAGTGATCCATTTGGTGGCTGCAGTGAAGTTCATTCAATATTCAATATGTCTTCACAGATAGAAAGCGTTGGACAGGAGAAGTTGAACAAGCTTCTCAGTTGTGACAAAATGGAGCAGTTGTGGGAGCTTTGTAACAAGCGACTTTCCAGGTACGAAGTGTATCTGCAACACTTTCCAAGTGTGAGCTACTCTTCTGTTAGACCATGTGCATAACAGTGTGTGTGTGTGTGTATGTTGTATCATGCTTAGAATCGCACGCCTGCCCAGCTACTTATGCAGGCAACTTGGCAATTATGAAACTCGTTCTATTCGTCTCGTAAATAGGAATGCTGGAAAACATCTCTATTCTTATCTTCAGGTACCACAGTGATATATTGCTGCCTCTCCTTCAACAAATGTACTCTTTGTAAGTCGCTTTGGATAAAAGCGTCTGATAAATGCCCTAAATGTAAATGTAATGTAAATGTGTGTGTGTGTGTGTGTGTGTGGTGTGTGTGTGTGTCTGTGTGTGTGTGTGTGTGTGTGTGTGTGTGTTGGGGTTCAGGATGCCTGTGCAGTATGTGATCGAGGAGTGGGACTTTCGAGACTTGACACTTAAGATGAGACCGCCTGTTTTCATCCCAAGGCCGGAAACAGAGGTTAGAGATTGGGGGATATTCTTGTACACGTCACCGCTAAGACCAATTTCACTGTCCATTCATTCCCTATGGGATGAGTGATGGAGCTCAACCTACTGTCGGCACGACCCAGAGGTGCTGCTAAGCTCTGCGACCCACGCTCAGCCCAGCCCAGCGCCAAACTCAGATTAGTTATTTTTTCACGTATAAACTTTGACTCTGACCTTTTTGCAACGCTACAATCACATTCCAGCCTGATATCGTTGCCACAAAAATAACATAATTAAATCACTATCTGATGCATTAATAATTCATAAATATCCCACTCGACTGCCTGCCAGACAGCAAGGAAGAGAAAATAGAAAAAATAGTTTTTTCATTTCAGAATATCCTGAACTATTTCACTTGAGATTGTGTCCCGTTCACTCTGCCTTGGGATGAGCTGCCGACAGCGACGGGCCAGCCCAGCCCAGCGCCTGGACGGGCTGTCTAGAACGCCCAGCCTGGCTCTGCAGCTGACGCACACGCTTATCACAGACGTGGGGCTTTTCTGCACAATCACTTGTTTCCCACACATGTGCTTCTGATTACTGCATGTCTGCTAAGATACTTCTATGTATTATACTTGTATGATATATATTTCTATTTTGCTGTAAACACTGAAAGATGGGCGATTATTTGAATTGCGACTTCTTCTCTGTTTGTTGTGCAGGAGTTGGTTGAACTTGTCCTTGCAGACCTCCAGGGACAACAGGACAGTGGTATGCATGGTGAACGTCCACTGACATGCTTGGAGGTGGGCTGTGGTTCTGGTGCTATCACCCTCAGCCTGCTGAAAAGCCTCCCTCAGGTGCGTGTGTGTGTGTGTGTCCAGACACGCAGTGATTTAGCAACGCAATGAAAATGCTGTGTGTGTGTGTGTGTGTGACAAACTGGGATGGTTTATAGAAACAATAATGCAAAGTGAAATGTAGTTCAGCAGCTAAGTTAGCTGTACTTGTACTGAATTAGCTTGAGAGCCTTGGTACACAACAGCTTGTCTTCATAATCTATCATTGTTTCATCTGCCCCAGCTCAGAGCCATTGCCTTGGATCAAAGCAAACATGCAGTGAATCTGACAAGAGAGAACGCAGTAAGGTAACCATCTTGTGTGCTCCTCTGAATCAATTGAAATGCTAAGATAAGATAAGAAATGGTTCGTATGCATATTGAACCCTGATGGGATTGATTCTACAGATTAGGCCTTGAAGATAGACTGCAGATTCATCATGTAGATGTTATGAAAGGTAAGCCAATGTGAATGACACCAGTGGGATTTTAACAGAAAGGGCTTTGTTTTTCCAAACTTCTCTGGTCGTGTATTATGATATTATTGTGATACTGCATATAATGAAATAATTCTGAATAATTCTTTAAGAACCTGAGGCCCTTCTGAGCCTGAGTGACTCCTTCTCAGCTTTGGTCAGCAATCCTCCATACCTGTTCTCTGAAGATGTCACCTTCCTGGAACCGGAGATTCTTGGGTAACAAACCCAAGAAGTCATTTGCAATTTGGTGACGGCGTGGTTATGAAACATCGGCTCACATGACCGTTGACAAAATTGATATTTTATTGTGTTTGGATGGATGTAATATCAAGATATATTATCTGGAGACCAAAGTGATCCTTTGAGCCTGCATACCATTTCTAAAATTAAAAAAGCGTGGGCTTTGAAAGTGATAGCATTTCCAAAAACAAAAAAGCCAGTGCCAAGACACAGCGGTCATGTGTCTTCCCAATTCCCACTGGGCTGATGTTGGCTTAAGGGTTTCTGAGAAGGGAACTACTGTGACACCCAGGTTTGAAGATCGCGCTGCCCTAGATGGAGGCGAGGACGGCCTGGACGTAATCAAACAGATTTTGTCAGCGGCTCCTGAGATTTTATCCATTCATGGGTAATGCACTTCCTGCCTCTACACACGTACTGTATATGTCCCCTCTTTTCCTTCCCTGCTAATTCTGATGATCTGTTCTGTGAATTCAATAGACCCTTTTTACCAGAGGTGTCGTCATCGCAGGACAAACACAGGGGTCGCTCATAACACTAATTATGGGTCTGCTGCTTTAATGTATCAGGGCCACGGGTGGCAGACTTGGCTTCACTGGTTTAGCCCGCTACCCGCCTCTCTGAACAGGGTCTATTGTGTAATGAATCACATTTTGTTCCATTTCCTGCACTTTCCAGACATGTTTATCTGGAGGTAGACCCGAGACACCCCCCGCTGATCCAACAGTGGGTGAAGAATAACATGGACGCGCTGAGTTATGTGGAGACACGGCACGACATCACTGACAGGTGGGTGCAGAGAACAGATCTTGGTCACTAGTACTGCCCGGTCTTCACAAAATGCCAAACAGACTTGTGGTGATCAGGTTAGTCATTATAGCAGAGTAACACTGGGGATTCTTAAAGGGCAGAGGTTTCTTCATGCATGCGTGTAGTCGTGCATGTAGCCCGCATCTGCTTCCACCGTGTGTGGGTGTGGGTGTGGGTATGTATGTGTGTATGTGTGTATGTGTGTGTGTGTGTGTGTGTGTGTGTGTGTGTGTGTGTGTGTGTGTGTGTGTGTGTGTGTGTGTGTGTGTGTGTGTGTGTGTGTGTGTGTGTGTGTGTGTGTGTGTGTGTGTGTGGCGCCAGTAGCCACAAGCCAGATGCTGCTGCTCATTCTCAGTATTCTTGACCGAGGTCTTCCTGTGCCCCCAGGCCACGTTTCTGCATCCTTCGGAGAGAGCGGTAACACGACGCGGCGCAAAGAAGACGCACCTCGCTCGGGGGGAAACCAAATTCTGCACCAAGCGGGGTTTACAGGCTGCAGACCAGACACGACAACACCCCCCCACCCGCCGCCCACTCAACTGGTACACCGCATCAGTCACAATCACACCGTCACTCCGACGAACTCGCAGTCAACATACACATTTCACTTTTTATATTTACATATACATTTGCCTGCTGTTTTTCCTTGGGGGGCAGGGGCAGGAGGGCGGAGTGACACGTGTTGGTGTTTGTGTTAAACATCGCAAAAAAAAGTGTGCGCACACGCCACAAGAGAAAAGCAAGCACAAGGCTGAAGTTAATTGCCCAAGCCTTTTCTCAGAAGCCGTCCTCCTGGAATCTCTGCCTCCTAGAAAGCGTTCACTGCCTCTCCGAATCGGCTGATGAATGACCCTCCCCTCCGCTCCCGCTCCGCTCCACTCCCTCGCATGCAGATTGTTAACCAAAAACATACAATTTGGCCTTCGCCTTCTCACGCAATGTACTTTACACACACTTAACACCTCGAGGACGCTAAATCATTTGTTTTTTTTGTATTTCATGGAGAGCAAGATAAAATATCAATAGCATCTCGACAACAAAATCCAATTTTTAGACAAAGAAAGCATCAAGCACAAAAAAAGCAAGCACACGTTGCACTCCAGTTGATTATTTTTAATAGAAAATGTTGGTACAAAATATTAATGACAAAACGAAATATGTCTCATAAAAAAAGTATTTACTGCTCTAGAGTAGTACACTTTGTGTACATCCAGAACCAATGAGGGTAGAATAGACATGGAAAATTCACACATCTACAGTACCAAAGTTTTTTTTGCAATTCACCCTGCAGACGGACCGTGCCGACAACTGTCTTTGACAAGTCAAGTCTAAATCCAGACACGAGTGTTAAATGTTTTGTATCAAATTTGTCCATCGTGTGGCCTTGCATCCAGCATTTAAGAGTTAAGAGCTTTTTCTTTGGAACCAGCATCCTGGCCCCTGGCTCCCTGCCGCAGCATTGTCTACCAAAAGGAGGCCCCAGGCCCCCCAACCCCTCCCCACACCACACTTTTCAGGCCCACGGGTGCTCAGCAGCTCACACCCAAGAGCGTCTCTCCCATCATACCTTGAAGGGGTAGTCCTTGACATAGCCCAGCAGCGGCCTGGGGAGGGGAAGGTGTTCAGGGTGGTCCGAGTGTCTGTTGATGGTGAGGCGCGTGAGGTGCTGCAGTGAGGGGAACCCCTGGGACTTGTACACGGCCCGCCGCAGTTTCAACACCACCGAGGCTTCGTGGATGCTCTGCTGCTGTCGCGGCGGTGGCGGCGGCTGTTGCTGCTGCACGGTTTTGGAGGAGGAACTGTCCTCCAGCTTCTCCTCTCGTACCTTGCGCCCGGGCCCCATGTAGTGCTGCACCAGGCTGGGCACGTCGGGGAAGGACAGCAGGCCCGGTCTGGCCGGGGAGCTGGAGTCAAGAAGAGGAACTGAGCCTGGCTGTATTATAGTCCTGATGCTGGTTGGGGCCTTCTTCTTTTGCCGTGCCGCTACAGACTAGGGTCACAGCATATGACTGGGGGTGGCTTGCTGTCCCCGCACCAGGAAGGCCCCTTCAGACGCCTCTTGGAGTGCCGGCGTGGGCCTGAAGCCTGCTGTGTGGCTCCCCAATACCAACCTGCAGACACACGGCCCCAGTTAGAACAGTACTCAGTATAAAGCATTAATTAATTAATGAATTAATTAAATATATAAAATAATTACGAATTCCGAAGAGATCACATTTTAACTGTGAGCTCTCATGGACAATAATCACAAATACACAATGCCAACGAACACTATGCCAAAACATTTTTTATTAACACTATTATTATTATTATTATTATTATTATTATTATTAATTAATTACATTACTAATTTGTTACTTTCTGGTTTGTAGATGGAATGTTTATATTTCTCACTCTACCTGAGTTTTCTAGATGACAGAAGTTGCTGGCTATTGCTCGCAGGTCCTTGGTGGGTCCCATAGTGCAGGGGTGCTCTGGAGGCAGTGGGGTGGGGATACGGCTCCTGGTCGCATGCCCAGCGGGACTGCAGCTGATGGGGCACGAATAGGCAGAAGAGTCCTAGATGGAGAAAGAAAAAATGCAGTCTGGATGATTAAAGGGATTCATGGAAAAACAAAAAGCCTTACGTGTTTGTGTTTATATGTTGAAGTATAGCAACATGGCAATACGTGCATTAGGTCTACATAGACGCATTTATTTATTTTTGGAAGATATTGCAGATCATATTGATGTATTTATTATTAAGAATAATTGGGATATAATTATATATACATAATATAATATAATTACGTGATATGGTAGGTCAAAAATATTACCTATATTAGAATGAACACATAACTGAAAACTAATTCAAATCCAAGCGTTTGTTTGTTTGGTTGTTGTTGCTGTATTTTTGTCTGTATAATTTCACACTTAATTAGTATTTTAAATGAGCATGACTAAATGTTTGCCATCGGTAGACCAATGTTTGATTATACTTGTAGGATATTCTATTCAGCAACAACTAATATGCTTAATACTCTTCAAACTAATATGCTTCAAACTAATTAGATCAAAGGGCATATAGTATACTTTTTTTATGAGTAGTTTTCCATTAACATAACATAACATAACATAACAGCTGATGTGTATTTTAAATGAGCACGAACTGACTGTGTGTTGTGTTGTGTTGTGGTAGACATGATCCTATTATTTTGTATATATATATATATATATATTTGTAAATATATATAAAGTACGCGCCAATAAATATACAGTAAACATACAGTCAGTCTCAACAAAACACAACAACCCCACTCCCAACAAAAGAACGGCACCTTACCTTTGAACACAAAGAATCATACTGAGTCCGGCAGGTTAATTCCCATCAACAAAAAATTGTCTCTCACGAAAAACATGAAATAAAAAAAACATACGAGAGAGGAACACACACACACGAACACTACGAGCGGTGGTGTGTGCGGCACTGGAGGGAAAATAATTGGCGGCGGCGGCGGCGGCGAGACGCGGAAATGAAACGTGAAGGTCTGTTCAGATCAACCCCCGTCCGCGCTGCTGCTACACGGGGCTACACGTTAACGCGTGTAAAGTAACACCTCATAAATAACAACATAAATTTAAAAAGGAAAACAAAAAAAGGCGAGCGGCTACACGGAGTGTTGTCTCCCGAGTGCGAGCCGAACGTGTGAAGGACACCGTGTGGGCTCGGCTTTAAAAAAAAAAAATCACCCATTCCTAGAATCCTATTCTGAGAACTATCAGTACACCAGCGGCTCATGACGTCACGGCCGCCCGCTCCGCTCCGCGCCGCTCCGCTCGGCTCCATCCAGTCGCACGGTGGACACACACGTCGGGCGCCGCGCTATTCTTTTATTTTATCTGGGAGCGCTTGGAAGCATGTGGACGGATGTTTTGGTGTGATTTGTTGTTTAAACGTTTGCCGGGACTATCTACCATGTTTATAGGATACCCTCCCCTCCCCCCTCCCCAGCTCCCTGCCCTCCCTCCCCTCCCCAGCTCCCTGCCCTCGGTGAACCAGCGCTCCCAGGAATCGCGCCGCAGCTTCCCCCTATCCACTTTCCAGGAATAATTGTGAGTTATCTCCGCCCACCGGGCCGCTCTGACCGCGCCCACATTCTCAGAAACCGGCGCCTCACTGTTCAGGATAATAGGAATGCGCACAGCCTCGTTTCTAGTAATAAAGCAGCTTTTCCTCCGCGCCGTATGAAGGCCGAAAGGATGCTTTGGGAACTTTGTGGGACCAGCTGAGTGAAAGTGTCACTTCATGTGCATACATACATATATATATATATGCATACATGCATACATGCATACATATACATACATACATACTTGAAGGCCTAAAATTCAGAAAGAAATTAAAAGCAGTCCCCATCTATACATTAGATGTTCACAGTTATAGATATTTGTTTGGGTGAATTCGTCGGTAGGAAGGCGCTCTTCATCACAACAATCTGTTTAGTTCAACTGATATTCTGGGAAACCAATTTGTAAATCCTTCCACATAAACACCAAGATACGTCATTTGCTTTTGGTTTCACTCTGTATGGGGCCTACATATGTGGTTGTATTTTTATATGGCAATAAGATCAACCCAAGAAGTATTACATACTGTATATATAATAGTCGATAATAATACAGGTTGTGGACGGTGATAGAACTCATAGTTGGTGGGTGATTTTCGGAAAAGAGGCCATGCTTCTGAAGCGTGTAACGAAGTCGTGAGCCGATCCGGGTTTAACTGGAACTCAGGAGGTTTTCCATGAAGCCAATAAGAATCAGGGCTTTCCTTGAATCCGGCAAGCAACAGGATTTTCCTTGAAGCCTATGAGAGACGATGCCAGAATGTGTGAGGCATGCTGACTTGCTAGAAAGCACAAGGAAAAGACACTAAAAGCTTTTGTTTGTGGAGCAGTCGTGATGGTTCTGTTTAGTTGTTTGTTATTGTCTGTAGGCCTGTTACCTCACTCGTGGCCATAGCAATGTTGGACGGGCATTTAGAGGGAGACATTTTGCTATTGTATTACAGCTCGTCGTTGTCTGTGCTCAGATACATACCTAATTGATGTGACTGCCTGAACGACAGATTAAAAAAAGCGACTATACAAAAAACACATGTCTTGTAGGATGGACAAGGTAGAAAAAGCACTCTTGACTTTTTTTTTTAATTCTAATAAAATGCTGGTAAATTCAAATTAATGAGAATTCAAATTCAAATGCATGCCAACAACATTTTATATGCTTAAAGCAAACCAATCACAATAAAAAATTAAATACACCATTCCATTACAACTCATGTCTTTAGTAAGACTACTTGTCTGAGTGTGTCAGTGTGTGTTTATCATGTATTTGTCAAGTATGCATCTGTAATAACAGAAAAAATAATAAAACTTGCATATGAGAGGAATCAAACTTGAGTACAAACAAGGTTTTTATTTTGAATCATTAGGTTTAGTTTTTTTTATAAACATAGATCATACAAAACTTGGACTGAAGGGAAGACAAGATAAACTATAATCCAGTAAGAGGACTGGGGCGCAATAAATGATACAAAAACAAAACAGCAAAAACAAACGTGAAATGGCCAGCAGAGAAAGGATATGAGTTTGCCCCGACAATGTGACCCATGGAGGTCAACAAAAAGCTCCTTTGCCATAATGTGCCTGAGTGGACAATTTACAAATGGAAAAAACACCATATTACATGCTCTGGTTGCTTCCGCTTCACCCTACAACACAAGGTGTAATAAAATAGGAGGGACTTTGGGGTGGGGAACGGGGCTTCTCTCTAGCTGTCCTGTTTGTTCTCTCCGGAGCCACGGATGAGGCGCTTGTGTCCCCTCTTCCCAGCCGGACCTTTGGGCTTAGCGAAGGCCTCCTTGTGTGCGTGTTGCTTGGGATGGACCTCGTCGTACAGGAAGTCTTCTGTCAGCTCGTCTCCGTTTTCAATCTCCAGCTGGGAGAGCAGAGAAGATGTCAGAGTTTAACCCTCACTATAGCCCATGAATAAATCAACGATATTCACACAGGATGAGAACATTGACACGTTCGTGTCACATTTCTTTGTCAATTTCTTTGTCACTCGCCCTTAAGAATAACTTCTAGACTGAAATTATGCTCTGTACTCAAGATTATCTTAAGCTAAACTAAGATACATTTGCAAATGTGGCATATTAGCATATTAGTCTTTTAAACTACTGGAAACACCACATGTTTATTTATTTCAGATAAGATAAGATAGAACTTTATTAATCCTGAAAGAAATTCTTGTGCCAGAGGTTGCTCAAAATACCAACAACATAAGCATAGCAATAGAATAATAAACAATAGAGGAATAAAATAAAATAATACATTTACAAATTTACAGTGACTAAGTCAAAGGAAAAATACAGTTACGTTAATTTGCTGTGGTGTAATCTCAGCACCATTGTAAATGAGGTTCCCCTGTCAATGATTCCTCTGAGAATTTTAAATTAAGTTAGAGTGAATGAAATTACTCGGTCATCAAGTGCAGTGGAAAGCATTATCCCCATTTGTCGGTTACCTTTTTAGCCACTTCTAAGTGGTAGACTTTAACCATGTCTTCCAGGAGTCTGCTTTTGCAGCTGGAGTACAACATCCTCTCCTTGATGCTACAGCTGTACCCAGGCATGGAGTAGATGAACACTATGACAAAACGACACAAAACAAACCAATCATCTCACACGAGTGCCAGACACAACTTTCACACACGTACCATAAATCGACCGGTGCGTTATGTGTATCATGGAGATCAGCAATTCTGCCCTCTCGTGAGATGTGTGTCACCGGCGTACCCACGGATTCCAGGTAGTCGCCCTCGTGAGAGTGTTTGTAGAGGAAGAAATGGTATCTGGGCGTGTCTCTGGGAACCCTGCGGGGCAGGTCACGTGTTTCCGTTGGGTTGGCATGGACCAGCTCAATTGTCTCTTTCTCCACGTCCAACCTCTGTGGGAAACAAAAACATAATTGCCAACTTGTTTTGTCTACCTTACCTATATTTTTCTTTAGGCTTATTCACTGTAAATTTGTAAATGTATTATTATTCTGTTGTTTATTATTCTATTGTTTTTCTTATGTTGTTGGTATTTTGAGCAACCTCTCGCAAAAGAATTTCCTTCTGGATTAATAAAGTTCTATCTTGTCTTATCCTATAATTCATACATATTACATACATAGACATGTACGCAGTGGTGGAAAGTAACCAAGTACATTTCCTCAAGTACTTACAATTTCTGTACATTTTAGCGACTTGTAGCCTACTTGACTTGAGTATTTTTATGTTCTGCTACTTTATAAATATTGTACTTTTTACTCCATTGCATTTAGCTGACAGTTTTGATCAGCTACTGTGCCGATTCAGATCAACAATACAAAATATAATCAATAAATACATGATGGCATTATCATACAGGAAACTTTATTTGTTCCTGGGTCTCACCAGTTGGATATAGTTGATGCGTTTTTGAGCCAGTTGGTGGAGGGCTCTCCTGGCTGTATCCTGAAGAGGGAAAGCAATTCCCTGTAGAGTCTGGTGCTTGCTCTCCACACTGATCTCTGTCTTCACCTGGCGGAGGGGAGGGGGTTGTGTGCATGTACACACAGAAAGTCAATCACCCCCATGTCACACCCATGTATTCAAAACACGGGTGTCTGTAAACTTGGTGCAAAACAAAAGCACTCCACTCAAAGAGCATTGTGCATGGAACCGTGAACCACGGATTCTGGCAATACATGAGGCATAGTCATGGAAACGTTGGCTCACCTGTTTCACCCTGCCCTGGAAAACAGAGCAAGGACAAGAAATAGTTAAACGCAGCAGGCCCACACACGTAGGCAAATAAAGTCAGAGGTCCGGACACACTTCAAACGACAACACCGCAGTCGTAGGCCATGTTGTTGGCCCCTCACCTCTGTGATCTTGATCCGCTGCAGCTCCTGCTCTGCGAGCGTGAGCGGGGCGGGCGCGGAACATGACGACATATGGTGCTGGTAGCCCAGCAAACAGATGTCCTCCTAGAGCCGCAAGCAGAACAACAGCTCTCTTTTTACAAGAAGTCCCTCGAAACAAGGTCACCGCTTGAAAATAGAAAGCCTTATCGTGAGGTGAACAATGGACGTCATGGTGCAAACTGGCCTGCTTTGGTGTTGTTGTGAATTAGGCTTCACTTTGTACCGGGCCTCACCTCCACTGTGCCAAACAACTCGTCCTTCACATGGCCACCGCCAAACTCCTTCTTCACGGTGGCCCGTGTGGCGGCGTAGAGCATCTTCTGTCTCACCTGCCACCCAATAGAAAGCAGTTGATCGGTTGTACGCATATCTATATCGTGCTTCTCTGACGGGACCTATAGCGTGCCTACATACTGGAGACTGGTCTGGAGACCAGGAAATGAAGAGCCACTCATAGCCCTGGGCGTTCTGGGAGTCCAGGCGGTACAAGATGTAGCAGGGCTCCTGCTCGTCCAGCAGAGGCAGCAGGAAGTGGTCATAGTCCTGGTCCCAGCTATTCTCCAGCTCCTTGTAAGCCCCCAGCACCAACTGCTCTGAAAATCACAGTACACACACATCACAACCCTCGGACTACATATTCACACTGATGAGGCCGGCTCATAAACACACAAACACATACATCATTGTGTGTGTGTGTGTGTGTGTGTGTGTGTGTGTGTGTGTGTGTGTGTGTGTGTGTGTGTGTGTGTGTGTGTGTGTGTGTGTGTGTGTGTGTGTGTGTGTGTGTGTGTGTGTGTGTGTGTGTGTGTGTGTGTGCTTGTGTGTTGACACAGTACCCCCATGAACACTGTAGTACCCAGACTGAGGCTCACATGTCTTTCGTCGTTCGGCCATTGTCCTTATCTCAACTTTCATGTCCTCTGTTGTTTATAACCACTAAACTTAAGCCCGGTCTCAGAGGCTAAGTTAAGAATTCATGAGGTCAATCCTTTCTCCATCAGCCATGACAACAAGTGGCTGCCACCCTCCACCAGATAATGGATTAGTTTACAGAGTCACACAACTCCTCTCTCAGGGATGGACAAATTATGAAGAGGCGCCAGGCGGCACATCCACAAACACAAACAGACGGTTATTGTGGGAGAGGGAACCATGCCCCAGAGACGGCCGGCTTTGAGGGGTGCACGGGGATTTCCTGACAGTCTCTTGAGGCAGTGGCTATTCTGAGCCCTGACACATTCCATTTCTTTGCACACATGCATAGTTTCCGTCTGACATTCTCTCACCTTCTTTTTTCAGCCTTTTAAAGGCAGGACATTGGAAGGCAGAATAACAACGAGCTCATAGGTCTCCATTTTGTCAACAAATGATTCCACGATCAATTGCGATTTGTGAATGAAGAGTGGAGTGTGTCTTCATTGTGGCGTGCTCAGGAGCCTGGTGCGGCGACTAGAGAAAGCACATTCCGGACCCGCAAATCAAGGGGTGGTGATGACACAGGCCCAGTACGATCCCAACATCCATAAGGACATGTGTATGTCACCAGACAGCGGCACGCCACCATGTCCAGTCACATGCCGCTCCAAATAGCCCGGTGACTCGTTGCTCAAGAGCCCGTTGGTATCTCACTCAAAACAGAATTGTCACCCTGGTGCTGCGTGACTGCCGTGCGCGTCTTGGCAGCAGACCCTGAAACAACTTCTCCCCCTTTGGGAAACCATGGCGACAACTCTGAAAATGAAGCGAATCCAAGAGAGGGTGGAGCTTTGGAGGTTATTATGGTTATTATTTGTTGCGCCACTGTTGCCAAAGACCCCACACACTGCTTCATTAACTCATCTTGGGCACGTCAGCTGACAGGCATGCTTTCCTGTGGGTAAACAGCTGTTTCATAATCAGTCATGGCTATTATTGATCCATGTAATAATAACTACATTAATCATAACCATACACATACTAATTAAACTTAGAAGAACATTTTGTAACGTGTAAATAAGGGTCAGCTAGCCGGGAAAGGCATTATGATGTCCATGTTTATAATGTAGGCTTCAGTCATGCTGTGAGGAAGACTTTGTCCTGGTTGCAGTCGTCTGGGAACAATGAGGAATAAAGTGAGTGCCAAGCATCATACAGCAGCTAGGGCTGGACCATAAGGTTGAAATCGATACCACGATAATCGCCAAGGATTTTTCTGATATCGATAGCTTTTACAATACGCCGAAATCACACGTTTCATAATCAAAATGACATCTAGTGCATCGAACGGCAATGCTTGGTTTCATGTCTAAACTATAACATTTACAAATGTTTTTTAATAAAAATATATACCTCATTTTGACAATTTTAAAATCAAATTTGCTTATTACAGAATTGTGTATTACGATTGTATGATACATCGCAATATAATTCCATTCAAATACGATGAACAATATGAATTTATTGTCCAGTACTAAAAGCAACCCAAGTTGCCCAACCTGTTGTGAAATAACTTGTTTGTCTGTTTTTCATTAAGACAGTGGCGCTTACCATTACTATTCACTACTCAGTTAAAACTCAGATAAGATACGAGTGTCAACACCCAATATCTTGGGAGAGTTATGGTGATGGCCCATGATGATGCTACGTCTTCATGGCCACCAGTACCACCGGCCTGGGTCACTCACCTTCCCGGATGCACACCTTGACGAGGCGCACTGCTCCACCTCTCGCCCGGGCCAGGAACCCCCTGAGTTCTGGCGTCACGACCAACACAAGGAACATGGCGGGTCAGCACCGAGGCGTCCTCCCGCGGCCGGCTTGGCCAGTGAGGGCCAACGAACAATCAATCAAATACAATACAAGTCTTCCTCCACCGGCTCCAGAGATTCACCAGGCGTGGGTGCCGTGATCCAACGGAGGACTTAAAAAAAAAATAGATTGTGTTCTAAAATAAATCCAAGTCTTTTGAGTGTGACTAAGCACAGTCAGAAGAGTTGAGATGTGCTTCGCGTGGGCTCTGGGAGAGAGTGTGACCGCATGAGCGCAGGACACAGCTCCAGTAACTAGGGCAGTATCATGTGGACACCGAGAGGCAACCTGATCACTTCTATACCAAATTTAGCCACCACGGACTGTTGCGTCTCAGGTTTTGGCCTACCAATCACCCACCACACCAGGACCTAGGGGGGCCTGTGCAAACAGAGCTACCCTGTTCTGGACTCCAGACCTAGGTATAATCCAGTACAGTATATACAGTAGGTACCGGTAGTCCTTCATTGGTTAAGGACCGCAGATATACAATACATACAAGAGAGTGAAACACATGAGGTAATGCATGCCTTATGTGGCTTATAAATGTCAAATGTGGCTTTATACTTTCTAAAATAACTTTCATTACTTGTGTTAGAAATACCACCTGAATAATAACAGGAATAAGCAGACCCTGTGTGTGTGTGTGTGTAAGCTTGGTTGAATATCGTGGAAATGAGCCAAACGAAAGCGATTGTTTATAGAAAAAAACATTTAATGATATATATTACAGTATAAAACAAAACAGACGTCACAACTTCCTCGCTTGGCTGTCTTCAGTCGTCGATGGTGGGGAGCCAGAACGCCTGAGGAAGACAAGCAGCGTGTTAGCATGGGACCAGCGTGTTAGCATGGCACCAGCGGTGCATGTACCAGACCACACATGTGCGTCTCAGGATTAGCCTTACCATGTTAGAACAGGCACTGGCAAATTTCATGAACTTGGGGTTGAACTGCAGGCAGGTGACGGGCCCTGTGTGTTTGCCGTCTAGTAAAGCAACCTTTAAACCACTCTCTGCATTCCACACATGGATCTTTCCATCCTCAGAGCCTATTTAAAAGATTAGAGAAAACAAAAGAATGGATTAATGAGAATTCTGTGCAAACTATTTCCTTGAATTTGAAGCCTCTTCTACATCCCCCACGGAAACATGCACATGGAGCAATGACATGCGCAGCAAAGCTTATTATATAATAATGCATAATATACAGATTCATGAAGACTATAAGCAGTACAGTGTGTCACACACTAGTAACTATAGAACCAGTGTTACGTGCTGAGAAAATAAATGCGAATAAATTGAACAAGCTTCATCAGAGCCGTTGACTTACCAATCATTATAAACTGAGAATCAGGAGTGAATGATGCTTCCAACGTGACACCTTTGCTGTTGTTGTAGCCCTAATGAAACAAACAAACAAAAACAAAGGCATAAGCATGATTCAGCCAATAGTCGCTGGGCAGCGGGCAAATACGTCTTTTCACAGGCAGACTTCTAAATGGCAAAAGGATCATTCGTGGGCTGTCAAACAATTAATACTATTTTCTGAATGTGAGTTAAACACTTGACCTTGTGGGCCTATGCTGGACCACGGTACAAACCTCTTTACTGGAGCATAAACCTCCATCACCTCAAGGGGCATGCCATCTTAGCACCCATCAGCCCACACAGAACCCCATGCCCATGTGTGCTGATGGTGGGCAGTATATCTTGGGCTTCAAATAGCAAGAGGTCCTCTGCCACGGCTTGTCCGGGTTCAAAGGGCCTACAAAGACTAATGGTTTCTTACCCCAAAGGAATGTAGCACGGCACCCTTGAAGGCGTCCAGGAGGCGGACGGCGCCTCCATTGGTGGAGAGCAGTATGAGCTTCCCGTCGTTGCTGAACTTGAGTCCCGTCCACTCGCATGTGCGATCGTACTGGAGCTTGAAGGTTGCGAAGGGACCCTGCGAGAAAACAAAAACATTGAAGCCGGTCAGCTAGAGGACCAAAGCAGACTGAATGGAAACCCACTGCAGTTTGTAGTCATGTGATACACCGGCCGGGTTCACATCATAACCTCTTACCTTGTCAAAGGACCGCAGGTCGTACAGCTTCACCATTTCCGAGTTGATTCCGGCAGCGAAGATCAGGCCCTCTGGGTCAAAGGAGCACACTGGCTTCCCTTGCAGGTGCATCAGGCCCTGAGAGAGACACACACACACACACACACACACACACACAAAGCTCAGCACTTTGCTACCTTCCGTACCGATAATGAACACATTATTACAAGCATGGTAGGAGACTTGCCTGGCAGTTGGGCGACCGCAGATCCCAGAGTCTGATGGTTTTATCTAACGAGCCGGAGATGAACGTGTCGTCCACAGGAGACATGGATAGCGACGTTACCCTAGAAACAAAAATACAAACGGTCATCTAATGCCATTTAAGTTTACAGCGAGATTGAGATTGCTGGAGTTATTTCAACATTGTCTTCTCGGTCCAGGATTTATACTCCCACAAAAAGTCCACCACATACCTTTTGTTGTGGCCTGGGAAGTAGCGGATATATTTGTTGTCATGAAGGGATAGGTACCGAATAGTGTCTATGAAATAAAATCACAGCAGGGTTGAAATTCAATAAGACAACCTCAATGAGTCCACACACCACAGATGGATTATCACAACTCTATAACAATACCTGAGCTGAAGCGATCAGAATCACTACCGCTTTTAGCATTTTCTCTTCTAGGAAATCATACTTTCAATAGTACTTGTGCTGTCGGCAGTATGTCTAGAGGCATGCATGCATTATACATAACCAAATGTATTATAAAAGCATAACCACCTAGCAATAACTACACAATAACTACAAACGCTGCGGTGCAAAGTACACAATCTGGGGACGGACGTGGGGTGCTTGGATGCCGGACGTTTGAGATGTGCAGGCACAGCCTTGGGCAAGGCAGTCACTTGTACAGTTAGCTCCTGTATGGGGCAGAATCATGGACCCTCAAACTGTACAAACAACTACCTCAGACCAAAGTGAGCAGGAGGTCCTCCAGCAGTGGTCCTCGAATGGTTGAAGTCGGTCAAACACTACTAACGCATCATCTCGGAAGCCATACACACACACACACACACACACACACACACAACAGCCATAACACAAGGGTTCTCGCAGAAATAAAACGTACCATCGATTTTGTTGGAACTGTAGACCACGGTGTTGGCTGCATGTGTGTACCTGATGAGATCTACTCCGTACTTTTTACTGTACAGTGTTCTCTTTGGTCTGCAGATCAAAAAGTAGGGAACATCGGTCAGAAATGTCTTGCACAGAACAGATAGCTTTGCAAGGATTATTCTCACACACACACACAACTATGTTTATATACGGCTCCACATGAGGCCACTAGGAGCTCATACATTGGTCATACACAACAACAACAATAATAATCATTTAGTTTTGGCGCTGAGTTGTTTAACGCGCACAGGCGGCGCAAGACACACGGATCGGCGACCGCGGCGCCTGGAGAGCGGCATAGCGATGACGCGAGGCCGGGGTCGCCGCACCGCAGCAGGCCCCGGCGCCGCTACAGAAATAAAGTGAGCTAAGTATCCGTAGGAGGAATAATGGGTCTTACTTTCCCTCTTGGCAGTCGTATAAGACGAGAGAGTCATCGTCACTACTGGAAATAATTGTTTCCCCGTTAGAGCTGAAGTCAAAACAATTGATCTTGTCTGAATTCTCCCGGAAAACCTTCGCCACCCTGAAGCTTCTTAGCACATTGTCCGTTAGCTTCATGACGGCCTCTTGTGTTTTAGGAGGGACGCAAAACCCCTCGACCTGCTTTAGACTGCGTGCAGTGAGTCGTTGTAATGATTGCCTTATGGTTATAAATATACACACATATATATATAAATATATATATCTATATCTATATAACAAGAACAACTAAATGTGATGTTCCTTATTTAGAGCGATAGTTTCAAAAACTGTAAGAAAAGCCCGCCTGTGATGTACATGTATCCACGGGGCCGCGCGGTACCGCCTCCCTACCTCCTCTACGTCGCCTACGGTACGCGCGTAACCCGCGACGTACGCACGTGCAGTCGCGCGATAACGTGGCGAGATCTCGCGGTAGTTGGTGACACGGACAAGGAACAGTCGCAGCCCCCGCCGGTATTGTTTACATGGCAGCGTTGCGGCGAGTACAGTTCAACGTGATCTGAACATGGTAAATTCGTTGTGCAAATGCCGCCAGACAACACACCAAAGTGGTTCTGTGGCTGTTTGAATGTTTAAAAGTGTGTTATGGTTAACACTACGGCGTTATAATAGTGTAACAGCTGTCATAGGCTACAGCAAACTATTGATTGATAGTTTACATTACAGTACATTACATCTACACAATAAAATCCCCCCCCCCCCCCATTACTGTTAACAATGTTTTTTTTGTGTGCACTTCAGTGTCTCAATTGTAACGCAATCTGATTGCCTTACATGCATTGCATTGCCGTGCACTTTTCCCACCAAGACCCGTTAGAAAGACGTGTGCCTCTTTGTGTCGCATTTAAAGTGTTCTCTTCATCTAACACCACTTGGCAGCTTTTGCTGATTGTTGAGGTGGTCTTTGAGCAGAAAGAAAACATATTTACAGGCTAATCGTTATGTATATGCACTATGGACAAGCCAAGTCAATTATTACCCAGTGGGTACACATCCAGGTCTTCACAGTCTCCAGCCAGATTTGTGAAACACTGACCGACGTGCTTTCTGCAGTGTCCAGCGAGCCGAGCGCACATTTCTTTGTGTTAAATCCTCTTTTCTTTCTCTACACAGGTAGGAATTCGGATACTTTACCATTCTGCAGGAAGCAAACATTGCTAAATATGCAGTCTGCTTTCAAGAAACTTTCAAGAAATAATAAGTAATCTCCACTTTATTTGAACTAATACATTGTGTTCTTAACCCTGTTTCTTTTTTTTTTAGGATTTGCACTTACAACCCATTGGTGCTTCTTGCATCAACGATTTAAACAGCCCATGGCACGCCTTCTCTCCCTGCTCCGCTCCCAGACGTCAGTCACCCTCCAGGGGGTGAGGAGGATGTCCCTGGAGATGCGGGCGCGGGAGGTATTCGCCACGGCGGTGGAGGCGGTGCAGCCGGACGCGGTGGTGCGACGGAGCGTGGAGCGCAGGGACGACTCGCTGCTCATCGACGGCCACGCCTTCGCACTCAGGAACAACCTGCACCTCGTGGGCTTCGGGAAGGCCGTGCTGGGCATGGCCGCGGAGACGGAGAGGATTGCGGGTGACCACCTGGTGAAGGGAGTGATCAGCGTGCCACACGGGATCCAAGAGACCTTGCGGTGCCATGGAAAACAGTAAGCAACAGCACGGCTAATTCCCTTGACAGACAAATAGTGCATTTGTCAGACAGTGTCACACAGTGCATGAGGTAACAGCAAATGGCTTACTAAATTCCTTTATAGACAGAACAGACATTAGATTAGGTCAGCAAGTTCCTGTAGCAGTGAACCATACTACATGCCACATTAAGCGGCTGTTTCTGGGCTCCTCCAATCCAAGGACGCAGAAAGTTGTTGATAAAACCCGTTTTATTGCAGTGTTGTTTCTGTCGACAGAGAATGTGGAACGTACTGACATATCTCACTGAGTGTGTGTGTGGTATTGACTGGTCTGACCTGTGTGCCTCGATCAGTCAAGGTACACAGGTCAGCCAGGATCACACAGTACATGAGGTGACAACCCAAACACCTGTGTGTCACCTGTGTCCCTCCCTAGCCAGATGCTGTTAAAAGACAACAGTCTCATCAAAGTGATGGAAGGAGCTAAACACAACCTGCCTGATGCCGAAGCCCAGAACTCTGCAGAGTGCATTAAGCAGTTAGCCAGTGGGCTGACTGAGAAAGACCTGCTGCTTGTGCTGATCTCGGGTAAGGTACACATACGCGATGCAATGGAGATAATGCAGTCTATCCTGCTGTCGACAGTATGCAGGACATTGCCTTTCCACTGTGCTTTAAAATGTCTGGCAGGTGGGGGCTCTGCACTCTTGCCTGCACCCATCCCACCCATCTCGCTACAAGAGAAGCAGGACGTGACCCGCAGACTGGCGGGTGCCGGGGCCACCATTCAGGAACTGAACACGGTACGACGGGCCCTTTCCTTATTGAAGGGTGGAGGTCTGGCCCATGTGGCGCACCCAGCGCAGGTAAGGCTGGTTAAGTGGTGGTTAAAAAGACACAGGAAACCAGACAGACACAAATCAAGCCAAATCACACTTGTCTCCAAATGTGTTCCCTAGGTGGTTGCATTGATCTTGTCTGATGTAATCGGTGATCCGCTAGATCTGATAGCCAGTGGACCCACGGTGAGGACGGACGTGTGGCCAGAGGAGGTAATTTCCGTCCTTCAGAGTTACAAGCTGTGGGACTCCCTCCCTGCCTCGGTGAAGGAAGTCCTTGGGCGCGCAAGCCCCCGTTGGGAGAGCAGTAAGGATGAATCCGCTGGGACCGGACATGTACTCAACACTGTTATTGGCTCCAACAGTATCGCTTTAAAGTGTGCAGGTCGCCGTGCCCGGGAGTTGGGCTTGCGGCCTGTCGTGCTGTCCCCGGGAGTGTGCGGCAACGTCAAGCTGGTCTCCCGTCTTTACGGCCTGCTGGCGCGCTTCGCCTCCTCCCGCAACGAGCCTCCCCCAGAACTGGCCGCCGAGATGCTGAGGCTGGGGCCCGAGGTCGGGGTGGAGACCTGGGACCTGTGCCGCACCATGCAGGTCCTGGACGAAGGGCGTACAGAGGGCTGGGGAGCGACGTGCCTGCTGGCCGGGGGTGAACCCACCGTGGAGCTGACGGGTAAGGGGCGCGGCGGACGCAACCAGGAGCTGGCACTGCGAGTGGGGCTGGAATTGAGGGGCATGGAGCTGCCGCCCAATGGCCCCGTGTTCCTGAGCGGCGGCACCGACGGGCAGGACGGGCCCACGGAGGCAGCCGGCGCCGTCACCGATGGAGGCCTGTGGGAAGAGGCGCGGGCACAAGGGCTGGACATTGACGGCACCCTTAGCAACAATGATTCCTTCACTTTCCTCTCAAAGGTCTCCGGTGGTCAGCGTCTTCTCTCACCGGGACTAACTGGAACCAACGTGATGGATGTGCATATGCTGCTGATTCCCTCCATACCAATTAGAATACATTAATGCCAAACACTGATGATGGGTCTTACTAATGAAAAGGAAATGTATGTTGTTTTGGTAACCAATATGTTTAACTCTGTTGATCATGCATTTTGAATACATAACAGCAAAATTCCTTTGACTGTAACTACTCTAATTTGATGAATACGGCATTTCCTAACACACAATACCATATATTAACATTAAAAAAATGTTTGTACAAATATCAAATTCTCTGATTCTGATGCATGACATGATTAAAGAATCCCCATGTATTGAAACACACCACACTTTTTAAAGTATTTATAATACATACAAAAAGCTGAAGATCCCCGTGCACAGCAGTGCTTCTCTGCCGGGTGCCGGCTGGTGCAGCGTAAACCACAGTAAACCAAATAAATCAAACTTCCAGCACACAGGACATTTAACATTACTTTAAAAATAAGAAGGAGCGAACTACGCATCTCACATGTTGCTTCATCAGATCCGCTCTGTGCTCATTTGCCATCAAGTGTGAGTAATCAGAATAGAATAGAATAGAATAGAACTTTATTTATCCCGAAGGAATAAATAAGCTGCTGCTGATTATCAGAGAAACAGGTTCACATTTGACACAAAAAGTAAGCCCAGTTAGTCTGGGGGCATGGGCCTGCAAGCCCCCCCTCCCCTGCACTCTAACTGGTCCAGGTGAGGCCATTAAGCCAGCCAGCCACCAAACACACTCCCACATGAATTTTCTCTTGACTATCTATTAATTACCATCTGTTCTGACCGCGTAGTGTCCATCTGTGGGGGCTTCCGCTTCCCCCTCCATGTGCGTTTCTTTTTTCTAGAAACTTTTGGACGTCCTCTGCACTTGCTTCCGCCTCCTAAAAAGTGTTTGCCTATTGAGGATTCGCTTGTTTGTCCCTGGTCACTCATTTCCTCTTTACTCGTCACTAGATGCTGCCTGTTGGCTCGCCGCTCTCCTCGTTTAGGTCTAGTTCTTCTTCTCCTATACACCGATCCACTTCTGTAATCCTCTGCATCACGTTTAAATTTCTCTCTTGTATAAGATTTCAGTTAATTTTCTAAAGAAATCAATTCCTCTGTTAACTTCTTGTCAGTGGCTGTAAAATCGTCTTCCCCAACGTTGCTTTTCATCTCTTCTTTGATTATTTGCAAAATTATGTTATTGGCAGCTATTTCATGAAAGGTAGTTATGACATTATTGGCTGCTACAGGCCTTATTTTCAGATGAATGAATTCAATTAGATTTTAAGGCCCGGCCACTTGAGTGGTCCATCCATTCTTTTGGGAATGTACAATATATTAATATATATAATCTTCATTTCACTCAAACACCATCTACATGTTCCAAGATTACCACCCCAGACACACACACACACACACACACACAGGTATATACAGAGTCATAGGCCAGCAGTGTTAGTGCTTTATTGGTTTAAGACGGTCATGATATTTACAGTAAGACATGGTCTGTTATTTGGCTGTAATACCAACCAAGCGTCAAATATTAGTATAATAACATGATATTATAACAACATGATGGTATCATAACATGATAGTATAGTAACATGATATTATAATAATATAGCTCAGTAATTAGAAAACACACCAGTCAGCCACACCCACCTAGCCACTCCCACATGTAGCCTGGTCCCACCCACATGATGTGTTCAAACGTTGGATTTTAGTGTAAGTCGAGTTAACCACCACACGCACACACGCACACATACACACACACGCGCACACACTGTCCATCTTGTGCAACACACTGGTGAAAAACATTTTGACACAAACGACAAAATAAAAGTCCCAGATAATGAAATCGCTAGACAATAAGTGCCTTGCTTCCCTTGGTATCCCTGGGTGGGTGGGGCTAAGGCAGCCAGTCAGGCATCTGACTCACCCAACTTTTTCCCCTCCTCCCCCGCATCACTGTCCTCTGATTGGCTGTGGCTAAGCACCAAGAACTGTCCGTCAGAGGAGGGTGGGTTGGCAGGACGACTAGAGGCCGCGATCAATCGACTCTGTTCCTCCAAATCCTGTGAGGGACAGACAGACCGAGAGACAGACAGAGAATGAGAGAGAGGGATTCACCTTAATATCAGTTAACTGTGTACTAACCACTGGGAGGACACACCTCTGAGGGGTCAAGGGTTACCTTCTCGATTTGTCTCTGTTTACTGAGCTCCTCCTCCTTCTTCTCCTGCTCCTTATCCTGCTCCTTCCGCTTCTGCACCTCCTTCTTGTCCTACATACACACACACACACACACACACACACACACACACATTATACACTGACAAAGTGCCAGGCAGGCAGGCAGAGAGAGAGACATACACAGACAGGCCAGGACAGGACAGACAGACAGACAGACAGACAGACACAGAATACTCACCAGGTCAGAGTGGAAGGCAATCTGCTTGGCCAGGCCGATGCTGTCACAGATCTGAAACATGACACAAAATTATAATACAACCAGATGCTTTATAGTAATACTTTATTACTTTGTACTAGATACTTCATCCAAATACATTATTCCCGATACTTTATACTAATACTTGTTGTTGGACTAGTTTTAGTATATAGTTTAAGTTAGTATATACAGTAGTTGAGTCTACCTTCTCTCCATCGTTGTTGGACTCGAAGATGTAGCAGACGATCCTGCTGCCGCGGGGTTCTGCAGAGTCCAGCAGGAAGCCCAACAGCCTCTTGTTGTCCTGGTGAGATGCACACTGGAGCACATTCTGGAGGGGGAACTGGACGAGAGACATAGAGTCACAAAGAGAGAGATGAGAGGCGTAGAGCGATGAGGCAGACACACAGATAGAGAACATGAGAGAGAGAGAGAGAGATGGTTGGGGCAGAGAGAGAGAGAGACATTAGGCCTCGTCAACACATGCTTTGTGTTGTGTGCTTTGAAGCCCTCCTGAAATCACTATTTGATAACGGTTGTAAGTGAATGGGGCTTTTCATGTAAACAGACGAGTTTTAGATTCTAGATAGAATCGAAATTCAAAAATGGCTGTAGAATCTAGATATTTCTATTGTGTAAATAGGGCGGAGAGAGAGGTGAGAGGTGAGAGCCAGACACAGGAAGACAGACGGAGAACCAGACAGACAGGCAGAAAGAGAGAACAAGACAGACAGACAGGCAGAAAGACAGACAGTTCTTACCCTCAGTCTGGTGACTTGAGTCTGTGGATCAATGAGCCTGAAAAGCACACACACAGTTTCCATGGTTACTTGAGGCGGCTGCAGTAGTGTGTAGTGAGTGGTTGTCATGGTTACGTGAGGCAGCTGCAATAGTGTGTAGTGAGTGGTTGCCATGGTTACTTGAGGCAGCTGCAGGTGACCAGCAGATGAGACTCCGTCATGCGGAACACGTTGTGGATCGCCCGCGCTGCCAGGATCTGACGCATCGTCTCCCCGATCACATGACCCTGCTCCCCGGTCACACGACCCTGCTCTCCGGTCACGTGAGCCTGCTCGCCGCAACGCACCTCCATGCTACCCAGGAAGCGCACTACAAACAGCTGGTGGAGGATAGAGTCTATACACACACACACACACATGCACACGCACACACACATTCGGGAGTCAGGAAAATTCAATGCGTTTACATGTAGAAGAGACAGTTGGTTACAACACCTAGCAAGTGAGTTTTCAGGGGAATTAATTAATTCTGAATGTGTAGCAAACACACAGAATAAAGACAGACAGACAGGTAGGCGAACGGACAGACAGACCTTGGTTTTCCTCTCCAGTGCTTTCTCCTGACTCTCCAAATGGGTTACTCCTCCTGCCAGCACACAAACACACACACACACACACACACACACACACACACACACACACACACACACAGCCAATCACAAGATAGTATATATATTATGTATCAGCCAATCACTGGTATCAATCGGCCAATCAACGTCCAGTACCTATCAGCCGACCCAAGATGAGCATACCTGCCGTGGGTGGGGGTCCGGGTCTGGGACACGTCCCCCTCACAGACAGGCGAGATGATGTCGAATTGGATGGGGGTTTCCGGGGCGACCAGGGCGTCGAATGAGAGAGCTGAGAGGGCGGGAGAGATCTCTGACCCCACAGAGCTGATGCTGCTCGCACGCCCTGGACGGCCCTTGCTGGAACTGGGAGAGAACGCTTCTATAACACTGCAATTTCAAGGTCAAGGACTTTTACCTCTAGATACACATTTTATATTTTGTATTGTATTGCATTTTTGATTGAGAGTCAGAGAGAGAGAGAGAGAGACCATTACCCAGCAGGCTTCATGCTTTCGTGTCTCTGTTGGAAGGAGGGGGAGGGGGTGATAGCCTCCAGTGCTGATTGGTTCACCCTGGCAGCCAGTTCCTGCCACAGCACAGCCAACAGGAAGTCATGTTTAATCAGCCAATAGCAGTCTGATAACATTATTGATATGTTAATGGTAGATAAAAGAGATCTGACCTCTGCGTTCTCACTCAGGTAAATCCTCTTGGAGATGTTATTGATGGTGGAGATCCACTAAATATCGGATATAGATATATCACTAAATGCAACCATAAAAACATAAATATCTTTTGTCACATATATAAACATGGATAGAAACATGTCTCACCTCTTCACATTCTCCCCTGCTCTCTGCCTGCAGCGTCGCCACTCTGATTAATACATCATCAATAACTATCAATACATCATCAATACATGACCAATAACTACCAATACATCATTAATAATGATCAATACATAATCTACATCTATCAACACATCATAACAATCTACCAACAGATCATATAATACAATAATAATAAGACACAATCAATAACAAAAGGAGGCAGTGAGGTGGTGACCTAACAGGAAGTGGGGTGATGGTAAGAGGAAGTAAGGTGGTGAGAGGAAGTGCGGCAGTGTAACAAGAAGTGGGGTTGTGATGTAACAGGAAGTCCTACTTCTTGCCGTCGAAGGAGGTGATCTGGAAGCAGAATCGTCGGTCGTCGGAGTCCACGGCCATGACGGAGCAGTTGTCAATGTCCATGAGGAGCCCGCCTGCCACCTCCCCCCGGCCCTGCACCATCAGGTTGCCTCCCTGGGTGAAGAAGTACCGCCGTTCCCATGACGACGACACCAGACCTGTCTTACTGACACGCACACACAAAAATATACCTGTGTAAAATACATATCTGTAAAATGTGTGTGTGTATGTGTGTGTGTGTGTGTGTGTGTGTGTGTGTGTGTGTGTGTGTGTGTGTGCGTGTCTTACATGCGTGCGTACAGGTATCCCTGTTTCCTGGTGAGGTTTCGGTTGAGGGGTGTGTGGGTGGGATCAGGGTCACATGGTACATACAGGGGGTCACAGGAGTCCTCCGTCTCCTGGATGGTCTGCTGCATGGAGCCCACCTCTGTCTCCATCTCCCGACGCACACTACACACACACACACACACACACACACACACACACGCGCGCACACACACACACACCTCAGCCTCCCCGCCCATATTTCACAGTTTGCTACATTTCTTAATACATTCAACCTGTGTGTCCATGCTGTAATGTGTGTCTGATTGATGAAAGCACAGTTACACAACAAACTATTTCCTTCGGTATTAATGGGGAACTGTCACACAAAGCTATAAAATAGTACATCTTAATACAAATATTGTGGAAAAAACAGTTTCAGCAACAAATGAAAAAAATTGTACTTAATGGTCCAACTTTTTAGTGGAAATGGAATTGATGTTGTGGATACAATCATTCCAAAATCAGCGATGGGAAGGGAAGTACAGAGCCCTGGTGTGAGGCACGTGTGTGTGTGTGTGTGTGTGTGTGTACTTCTGGACACTGGTGCCGATGGTGGCCAGGAAGTCTTCCCACTGCTGAGTCAAATTCTCGGAACCTAGTTTAAAAAAACTGATCTACACAAACACACACATTACGATATGTTACATATACACTACATATAGTACGGTGTTATATACAGTATATATATATATTTACACGTGTATATAGTACAGCATATCTAGTACCTGTGCCTGCATGTATCCCAGTAGGGGCTCCAGCAGGCTGATCTTCTTCTTGTACTGCAGAGCGTTGAGGGAACTGAAATAGTGCATCATCGTCTGGTGCTGCTTCTTACGCGCCGTATACAAATCCTCCACGACCTCAGCGCGCACCTGTAACACACACACACACACCCTCTATCACCTCCACACGCACCTGCAACATACGCACACACATCCTCTATCACCTCCGCACGCACCTGTAACACACACACACACACATCCTCTATCACATCTGCATGCACCTGTAACACACACACACATCCTCTATCACCTGTAACACACACACACACACACACACATCCTCTATCACCCCTCCGTGCGCACCTGTAACACACATACACACACACACATCCTCTATCACCGCCGCACGCACCTGCAACATACACACACACATCCTCCATCACCTCCGCATGCTCCTGCAACATACAGTATATTATTTACATATCCTACCGAATAATTACCTGTGGCTGATTGATCAGTGCATCGCTACATCTTACCCTTTCATTATCTCTCTTCTTGGACAGACGACTGTATCTGTTGTTGGCTATGTCATGATCTGCATTGAGACAAGCAGGCAGAGAGAGCGACAGAGAGAGATATTTATTAAATGCAGGTGTGACATTTGGATCAAACTTCAAACCCCAAACATCAGTGTAGTGTGTGATCAGTCGATTGATAACTCACCGTCACTCGAGATCTGGAAAACTTCCTTCAGGGTCAGGATCTCTAGAGAGACAGACGGGAGAGAGCGAGACAGACAGGTCAGGAGAGAGAGACAGATTGGCGAGGGGAAGACAGAGAGACAGGAGAGAGACAGACAGAAAGGAGAGGGAGACAGATCAGGTGAGAGGGGCAGGCCAGGAGAGAGAGACAAGCCAGGAGAAAGAGATGGACAGGAGGGAGAGCCAGGTCAGGAGAGACAAACAGGTCAGGAAAGACAGGTCAGGTGAGGGGGACAGGTCAGGAGAGACAGACAGGTCAGCAGAGGGAGAGACAATCAGCAGAGAGACAGGTCAGGAGAGACAGACAAACAGACTAGAGATTTGATTCTCTGCCCATTGTCAGAATGCATTATAACATTGTAACCTAAACCCAATCAATCATTGTGATCGATCAATAGTTTCTAGTTTCTAATAGATCAACAGTTTGCTTGCGTGTTGCCCGCGTCATTCACATTTCTCTGTAATCCACATTTCTCTGTAATAGCAGTAGCATGAATTATGTTTTTTATCACCAGTCAATCAAAGGTTACGATTAGAAATTTGAGCCACAGATTTATAGCTGCCACCGGCACCACACCTTGTGAGTCCTGCATCAGAGGAAGTAGGCTATTCAGTCAGATCCTGCACATCTCTGAAGAGATTTATGTCAACTCAGAATTAGTTTACGTATAAACAGCCAATTTACTCAGAACATTTTGGTTTTAAACCACTCTCTGGTCCATAAATGCAGACAAAGGGACTGCACAGAATTGGGTAGTCTGTCTTATTTTTTGGGCCTGATCTAAACCTCTCATGGTGACCAACAGAAGAGAGAGACAGGTCAGGAGAGAGAAAGACAGACATTGAATGCCATTGACACCAAATATAATATAATGTTGATAATGTCAATGATGGTGTGGTACCCTTAAGGTCTCGTTCTTTGAACTGTGTGATGGGAAACATCATGGCGTCCGCCAGCTGCGTGGAGAGTACGGCATGAGAGGAACTCAACTAGAGAGAGAGAGAGAGAGAGAGAGGGGTAGAGATCATACATTACTTTTTTAAAACTCATATCGTATTACACCTACTTATACCTCTATATAGTAGTTATGTATGTAAGGTATGTTATATTGTACATGCACACTTTACTGTTATTCTATCTGACCTTTACCCCATCTTTAATTATGTAACTATGTAATGTTATTTATTTTCCTTGCCAATAAAGCTCTTTTGAATCAATAGGGATATACAGAGAGAGGGTTCTGGCCAATTTGTCTTAAACTACAGTCTCTCAGTTTGACCAGTGTTAAACAAGTCTCTCAGTCTGTATTGGTGTACGAGTCTCCTGGAGGCCAACTCTGATAGGTCAGGTGTTCTTCCTCACCTCATCGATGACTTTGGCAAACTGCTGCAGTGTGGAGCTCATCACCTCGTCGTCGCCCCCTAGAGGAAACCGCTGGAAGCACAACAACAAGACACGGTCAGAAAGGTTCAGTTTCCTGCACTCAGGAACTACTCAGGATAATATCATCAGTATAATAACTGTGTGTTCCATGTAATCCCAGTGCGCTTGAGGTATATTACAGTACCTGTAGTAGTAGTATTGTAGTACTGCAGTAGTACCATAAGTAGTATTTTATTATGAGAGTATCTGTAGTAGTTTTGCAGTAGCTGTTGTAGTATTATACAAGTACTAGTAGTATTTTAGTTCTGAAGAAGAACTGTAGTAGAAATAGTAGTAGTATTGCAATACCTGTGTGTCGTACTCGCGGAGGAGTTTGGAGGTCAGGTGAGTAGCAGCACTCAGCTCATTCTGGAACACAGGAGAAACCCCCGGATTAGTATGTGTGTGTGTGTGTGTGTGTGTGTGTGTGTTGTGTGTGTGTCGTGTGTATTGTGTTGTGTGTGTGTCTGTACCTGTGCATAGTAGATGCGCTGCATGGCCTCATAAAGTTGTGTAGAGTAGTTGGATATGGCTGCTGCATCTTCCTCAAACACCCCCAGCAGAGAACGAGTCTATACACACACACACACACACACACACACACACAGAGAGAAGAAATGTGCCTCCAAAGTCTTAATGAGTGGTACACGATATGCCTTTCTATGCATTTTATGTTGTAATGTACCCACCTACCAGTAGATGTTGTACTATATGTACTCACATACATGTAATAACACACACACTACACAACAGTACATTGTAGGACAGACAGCCCCAGCTGTTGCTAATACTATTGTCAGAGAACACTGTCATTTGACAGGAACATGTCTGCTGTTTATTCCCACATATGCACAATGTTTGTCTTCTGATGTCCTCAACATGTATTGTGTAATGAAGCTGTTGGAGTAGACAGGGAGTCGCTAGCCGTTCTGCTAGGGAAGTAGCCCAACGTGCTGTCAGGACATTTGATCAACACTGGGGCAAAATCCGTCTGGTAAAAAAAACAAACAAACCCAGAGAGAACCGACCTTTCAATGAATATTAACAACTTTTAAATAAATCTAAACATTGTAATACATATCAACCCGAGGTTATTAGCAGACGTCATGACTGGACATAGAGCCGTCCAAACAAACACTGGGCTGGGCTGGCTGGCTTGACATCTGTGACAGTTACCGCTAACAGGCTACTTAGCGTAGCTTAGCACAGTCTCTGATTCCGGGCGACTCTGCTAGCGCGCTAGCTAGGTGTTTAGCTCCTACCTGCGGGCTATCCTCCAGCGTCTCCTCTATCGGGAGCTTCTCTATCCCTGGCATGGCTGCTAGCTGTCGTCGGGCGGGGGACAACCGGTGGTACCCACTACTGATTGAAGGACAGTTTGTTCGGCAGCTGCTGAATAAAAATCAGTTTGTTGGACAACTCCTTTTTTTTTCTCCCCGTCCCTCCTCAGATGACAACAAACGGAGCAGCAGCCCTGCCCACATCACACATCACACATAATTTAGCCTGCTCCTCCTGCTCCTCCTCCCGGCTAGCGCAGAAACACTGACCCCTACCGGCCGCTTCAATCACCCACCTGTGTGTGTATGTGTGTGGGGTGTTTTTTTTACCATGTGTATATATTTCATATGCACACAAATGTAAACTTGTAAACGTTAATAAATAACTATAAGCACAAACATTCAGCCGGATAGAGGTCGGAGTGAACTGGGTTGGGTCCCTAGGGCATGAGGTCTGAACTTGTTGCCAGTTGGACCAGGAGGCCTCTGGAGTGCAGACGGTATCTACAATAAAGCAATGTTGAACAATAAAGCTCGGATCATGTGTTGTGTTGCACCTGCAGCTATTCTGCTCGGAGTTTATGCGATGACGATGTGGATTTCTTTTCAGGTTGCAAAGAGTTTTAGCGGCTGCGGACTCCTGGACGGCATTCAGTCAAAGTGAAGATTTTTACTCTGAATCTGATTTGAAGCCTATTTCGAAAGGCTAGAATAATTCGTCGAAGCAAATTGGCTGTATGCAGATGACAATGCCAAAGGTGTGTTCCTGACGGTGGTGGGGAGGAAAACCCGCACGCTGTCAATGGATTTATGTGCACTGAAAAAGAGGTGGACTTGGGAGATTTGCAAGTTTGCAAAGTTGAGAAATCACTTCGTGCCTAAGACTAATTACATCATTGAAAGATGCAAGTTTAACACACGGCACCAAATGGCGTGCAATTCAACAAATGAGGCCACTCTCCAAAAGCTAGCATCCACCTGCAAGTTTGGAGCATTTTTAGAAGACACACTTCAAGACTGTTTTCTGTGTGGGGTGAGGAGTACAGAGCCCTGTGACAGGATGTTAAATGCAGCCCACACAAAGGAATTGGACTTGGCGATAGCTTATGATATGGCTTTGTCATACGAAGTGACTAAACAAAATGCCCAACACCCTGAACACACGATCCCCCCAGGATTGCGTCCTCAGCCCCCTACTGTACTCCCTGTACACACATGACTGTGTGGCCAGGTTCAGCTCCAACACCATCGTCAAGTTTGCGGATGACACAGTGGTGGTGGGCCTGATCTCCAGTAACGAAGGCCTATCTAGAGGAAGATACCGGTCTCTGTTGTCTGGTGCCAAGCCAACAGCCTCATGCTGAATGTCTCCAAAACTAAGGAACAGATTGTGGACTTTAGGAGGACACAACAACATCAGAGGACTTACACACCACTGGGGATTAATGGGACTGCTGTGGATGAGCAGTTTCAGGTACCTGGGAGTCCACATCACAGAAGATCTGACTTGGACTACACACATTGACACTCGAGGAAGGCAAAGCAGCGCCTCTACCACCTCAGGCAGCAGAGGAAATTCAGAGTCTCCCAGAGGATCCTTCAGACTTTCTACACTGGTGCTGTGGAGAGCATCCTGACAGGAAGCATCACTCATAAAAAGTGTAGGCCTAATAAACAGTTTTATTAACAGATAGTAACACTCTCACAGTTATAACAGCGCTTATGTGTATATGATGTGTATCAGAGCTGGGTTCTCTGCTGGCTGTACAGGTCATGCTCCTTAAACAGGATGTAGTCCTTCAGTCGCTGCGGCAACGGCAGGAAGCTGATGAATACGGGCGCCCTGAGCCTCCGGAGGCCCAGACACCTGCGGATCGCCAGGCGACAGAGATGCTGCAGGGATCGGGCACTCTCTGGAGAGACGGTAAGATATACAGTACGTTACATAAAGACATAGTATGAACTGTATTTACAATATTGATAATAAGTAACTAACTATTATTAGTTAAAGGCAACAAAACATTGATGACGATGATGATGGAGGGATGGAGTGAGAGGATGTTGATAGAGAGATAAGAATAGGGATTACAGGGGAGTGATGGAGAGGTAGAGTGAGAGGATGATGATGGATGGATGAGAGGGATGGGACAGAGAGGATGATGAGATGATTTTCCAATTGGCCACAGAGTCAAAAACTATGCCGTGTCGATTTGCATTCCCATTACCAGTTTAAATGCGCCTGTGGAGTGTGTGTGGTTGGTGGCTGGTTTAAGCAGTCTCACCTGGCCTCGCCTCACCAGCCATCACCACACACAGAGGATAATCATGATGGAGGGAGGAAGAAGGGATGGAATGAGAGGATGATGATGGAGGGATGAAGGAGAGATGGAGTGAAAGGATGAGGATGGAGGGATGCAGGAGGGTTGGAATGAGAGGATGATGATGGAAGTATGAAGGAGGAGAGAGACGATGATGATACCCTGGATGAGACAGATCTCCGCCCACTGGTCCTGCCCCCTGAGAGCTGATTGGATTTGTGAGCAGAGGGTTACATGATCTACATAGTCCAATAGGATGCGGACCACTTGACCGCTCAGGTGACGGAGCCAGGAGATCGTTATCACTTCACAGAACTAGAGAGACAGAGAGAGAGAGAAATGTACACAAAACTAGAGAAAGAGAGTGAGAGAGACCTTACACACAGAACTAGAGAAAAGGAGAGAGAGATCTAACTTGACGTAACTAGCTGCCAGCTTACCATGGTATCTTTGATAACTGTGTCGCTCCAGCCCTCATAATCTTCAGGAACATGGGAAGCATCTCCATAGCGACAATCAAAACAGCGCTCCACGTTGTAACCATAGTTACACAGCATCCTTAGTAACACCTGGAGAAAATACATCCATTTGGGGGTTTTTATGAAACAGAACATGAATAATGCTGCTCTCGTCTTCTGTGACTGTTACTATCATCTTGAATTTGTGTGTGTCACTGAATGTTAATTGTAGTTTGATTGTACATGTATATGCATATATTGTGTGTATATGGAGAGGCTGTGTGCTCGTTCTCTCAAATGCCCAAGAAGAATTTCTATTGAAGGAGAAAATAAAGGCTAATCTTATCTGATATGATCTTTCTTATCTTACTGTCTTTAATGGCATCTAAGTGGTCTTACAGGGTCTCTCAGCGGTCTTACAGGGTCGTGCATGGTCATAAAGGATCTTACAGGGTCTCACAGGGTCTTACATGCTCTCTAAGGGTCTTATATGGTCCCAAATGCAAGCAGCGGGATGAACCTAAATTATTTATTATTAAAAAACCCTGAATAATATTGAGATCCAGCAACATGAACATGAACATACAGGGTACCACACGAATGACGACAATGAACTGACAAGGAACACAGGATTGGGGCAGGTATAAATAGGGAGAAACTAATCAGGGAAGTGGAGACAGGTACAGACAATCAAGGGCGGCGAAAAAACACGACGGAGATGGTAAACTCTGACAGGTGAGGGCGGAGACAGGAACACAACAAAGAGTCATAGCGGACACAAACAATAACACATGGTAAATGACAATGCCAAAGTCCAGCAGGGGGTACCAAAACACAGAACATAAATCACACTTCAGGGGGACAGAGTCAAATCATGCAACGTACAGGGTCTTAATGGGTCTCACGGTGTCTTACATGCTCTGTAAGGGTCTTACAGGGTCTCTAAAGTGGCACTCGGAGCGCTCTCTAGGGGTCTTACAGGGTCTTACATGCTCTCTAAGGGTCTTACAGGGTCTCGGAGGGCGTACTGCAGAGCTGAGGGGAAGTGGGGGGTGTTAACTGTAGAGTAGTAGTTGACATTGGCTCCAGACTGCAGTAGCAGGTGTATCAGCTCATAGTTACCCAGACGGAGCGCCACCTACAGGATACACAGCAGCACTGATCAGATCAGATACAATACCGCCAGACAGACAAATAAACAAACAAACAAACAAACAGGCAGGCCCCTCATCCCTCATGTAACATATGCTCTCATTGATTCTTCACGTTTTCTTTAAAAATGTTCAGTTTGTGTGTTTCTCAGGGTTGACTAGAATGAAGGCGTTAGCTGCTGTACCTGCAGACAGCTGACTGGGTCCCGATTGGTCCGGGCTCCAGCAGCTAGCAGCAACTTCACTGATGCCATGTCACCGTTGGAGACGGCAAAGGACAACGCCGATCTCCTCTCGTCGTCATAGTTACGCCGAACACATTGATGAAGCATGAAGTTAGGGTCGTAGCCCGCATCAGCAAGGCCTGGTGGAGGTCAGACAGCACGTTGTTAAGGCGGAGTAACCAGGGTACGGTCATACTGACTACCATGTTTACATGATCACCACGGTAACCAGGTTACAGACTGAGTTCATCCAAAACAAGACATTGAGTATGTTGCCCATAAAGGTTATTCAGTGTTTTTAGATCGAACATGAAAGACGTGTACCCATTAGTCCAACTTTGATCTATAATGTGTAAAGACTGTGTGTGTGTGTGTACCTGGATACAGAGTGTGTGTCCCCCTGCCGTGGCTGCGTGTATAGGACTCATCCCGCTATCCTGAACACACACCAGACTTGTGTACGGAATCAACAACTCTACAGCCCTGCACACCACCGCATGCACACACACAACACACAGGCCCCACACACACACACACACACAGGGATTAGACAGTGAATTCAGAGGCAGGTCATGAAGGAGTAGGTATGTTGATGGACAGTGAATGCAGAGACAGGTGGAGCAGGTGGGGGCGGATACACAGATAGGTCGTTAAGGAGCGGGTAGGGGTTAGACAGTGAATACAGAGACAGGTCATTAAGGTGCAGGTAGACAGGGCATACTCCAGGTGTCCTCGATGAGCGGTCGGTGAAGCGGCAGGTGTCCGGTGAGTTTGGTGACGTTAGCGTCGGCTCCGTGCGCTAGCAGCTGCCTGATGACGCTGGCACCCCGTGTTGCACATGCTCGTACAAGATGGACGCCCCGTCCTTGGCCTGGGAGAAAACACACGCCCCTAGAGCAGAGAGACAGGTGTCTGTCTACCTGTCTCCCCTCTCCACCTGTCTGCCTCCCTACCTGTCTGCCTGTCTGACTTACCATGTCTCACCTTTCTGTCTGTCTATCTGTACCTATTTGGTCTGTCTGTGTCAGTCTGTCTACCTCTTATCTGTCTGTGTCTACATGTCTGTATCTGTCTGTCTGTCCAACTCTCTACCTACAGTATCTATCTCCTGTCTGTCTGTCTGTGTGCCTGCCTTCCTCACCTCTCTCCAGCAGGGTGCTGATTATGTCGGTGTGTCCGGCCAGAGTGGCAAGGGCAAGGGGTGTGAGGTCATAGTTGCTGCGGGGGTCCACCTGACCTCCGACCTCCAGGAGCGCAGCAGCAGTGGCAGGCTCCCCTGCTGGCGGCCTCGTGCACAGCTTGTCCTCCCGTACACGGCCCTCTGGTTCACACTGCATCCGCCAGACAGCAACACATCCACCAGGTCAGCACGACCAGAGCGCACGGCTGCAACAGACAGGTAGGGAGGGAGACAGGCATGTAGGGAGACAGACAGATATATTTGAAGTTAGATGAGTTTAAGTTCATTCAGCAAATCAGAGCGTACCGAGCAGGAGGGGCGTGTCCTTGTTGTTGTCTGAGGTGTCCGGCCTTGCCCCCTGCTGTAGCAGGAAGTGGGCATTCTCCATTAGGCCCTGCCCCACCGCACCACGAGGGCCGTCTGCCCACAAACACTCCTACACTCCAGACAGCCTCACCTGACACTGGATCAGATTAGATTAGATTAGATTAGATCAGACTAGACTACTCAAAACTAGACTAGACTGTATTAGATTGGATTAGATATTAGACTAGATTGACTAATATTACTCTATAACTGGACTAAATATAGTTCTAATTGTCCTAGGTACCTCTGTATGTGAGCTCTAGGAGAGTCTGGTTGCACTGGGCCGCAGCCTCAGTGAAGTGGAATCCATCCTCTGCTGTCTGTCTCTCTAAACCTGTCTGTCTCTCCAGCACATAGAACCCTGAGCAAGCTCTCATCACCTAACAGGAAGAGAGACAGACAGACAGACAGGCGGCAGACAGGCAGACATAATCATCATCGATCATAATCTGATGATATTCTAACCTTAACCTGAGATTTTAATTCATCCTCACCCTCTCTGATGGCTTTGAAGATATTGTTGCTCTCTGCAGAACTGCTACTCCCTCCCAACCAATCAGAGACAGGGATGAAGGTGGGGGGGGGGGGGTGGCAATCACGAACCGGAATGAAGTGAGAGACATTATATAATGTATATTTAATTGGCTGTATATGAACACATACAACATACTAAACTCCATGACCAGAACCAGCAGAAATCAAGCAGATGATTGCCGGCAGGATGGTAGTAGTTAGGGTGTGGCCTCCAGATGAAAGGTTCTGGGTTTGATCCCCAATGTCGGACCAAGCTGAGCAAATCCCCTAATTCATGCCTTCATTTGTGATATGTATCTATATAAAGAGTGTGTAAGTGGCTTTGGAAACTAGTGTCTGCTAGTCTCCTAGACTCGTCTCTCAAGACAGACGATTGGCTTGCACGATTATTGTGTGGTGCACAGTAGCTCAGGTGGTAAGCGTGGTTGTCTGGCAACAGGAAGGTTGCAAGTTTGATCCCCGGGCTCCGCCTAGCTCAGTGTCGAGGTGTCCCTGCGTGAGACACCTAACCCTAACTGCTCCTGATGTGTTGGTTGTTACCTTGCATGGTTGCCACTGCCGTCGGTGAATGTGAGGCAATACTGTAAAGTGCTTTGGATCAAAGTGCTATATAAATGCAATCCATTTACCATATTGTTTTTAAATGCACCTCCAGCTAACATTTCTGTACTTCAGGTAGCCACATTCTGACTAACCGGATCCAGAAATCCAGAACCAGATCCACTCAGAACTGGACCCCAGGTATTTTGGCCAATCACGACAACCCTTACGGTGTTAAGCTATGCATTACAATGGCCTGCCTCGATTATGTAATGCTAAATAGTAAAATAGGTGATGGATGATCTGGTCTGGTCCACCTGCTGGTGTCCGGGGCTGGTAGAGTGTTCTTGTCCCGCAGACTCTCCTCCAGGGCGTACTGGGCCGCTAGGTCCTCCAGGGCCTCCAGGTGGTCCACGTCCTCCAGCTGGTCCATTTCCAGCATGCTACCAGAAACACCACAGAACACCCGCACCAGGTTAATAGAGAAAGGACCAGAGGGGGCTGGTAGACAGTGATTTCATCATCACAGGAAGTACCACCAAATATTGTGTGTCCATATTTGTCCATTTTATTTCCCATTATGCAATGTGTTGCTTCCCAGTGTATACGAGTCACCCTTCTGAACACTGGAACTGCCCAGTACAACCAAGCCTTCTACTGTTTACACTGAGTACTGGGAGCTTCCCCGTATAACCACAGTCTGCTACTGGTTATACTGGAAGCTTCCCACCACTGTATTTTACTGGTTAGACTTGGAGCAGGCCAGTAAGACCACCATCTTCTACTGTTATACTGGTAGCTGCCCTGTCGAAAGGCAAGCACATTAGCGTAGCGTGTTAATGTGAAATTATCCATGCCAGCGGTTAGCTAGTGCAGGTCGAGTACCTTGTTGTCCAGACTGGGAAGGGAGGACGGGTTCTGCTCGTCTCACGTGTGTGTGTTTGTTCATGTAAGTATGTTAATGTGTGTGTATGTGTTGACTCCTTGACTACATACTGTGTGTTTTCATGCTAAAAATACACACCACACCACACACACACACACAGGTCACATGACGAAGAGTAATTTGAACCTGCCTGGTGTTAAAGTCAAAAGTACATCTTATTTTGTGTGTGTGTGTGTGTGTGTGTGTGTGTGTGTGTGTATGTGTGTTGACATTTCACAATATTGTACACAGTCTAGTCTATGCCAGGATAAGACATTGTGGCAGTGTGTACAGTACACATACCAAGACATCAACATCAACAGCTCAACAGCGCCCCCTTGTGACCGAAAACATGAACTACTCCTAGGATCCTCCTAGGAACAACAACAACAACAACAACAACTTCATAAGACTCCTTAACTTCCCCTTAAAGTAAACACGTAGTCTATCAAAGTATGCTTCGTCAAACGATAACGTGTGTGAATACGTCAGCAGTTGTGTCTATTATTGTTGCGTTTTGCTGTTGACCCGGAACCACAGGACGGGGGGGGTCATGGTGATCGTCATCCTCGTCCATGTCATCGCCTCCAGCCCGGCGCCGCTGACTGCGCGCTGTTGTCGTGTCTCCAGGTGACATGGAAGACAATGGACCTCGGCGGGTATTTAATCCACGGACTGCAGAGATCCAGGAGAGACGGCGACGGCGGAGGAGAACAAATGCGAGGAGGAAGAAGAGATTGAAGAACCGTAGAACCGTAGAACCATAGAACCATAGAACCATCCATCGAACCATCCTCACATCCCACCTGCGACATGGGAGTCCTCATCTCGCACTTCTTGTCCCGCTTCGTCACCAAGAAGCCCGTCCGAATCCTCATGGGTGAGTTTATCACTTCAGTTTATCATCTAAAGTAAAACGTTGACGAGAAAACAAAACATCTCATTTGTATTTGTTGTATTCTGTTAGATGTCCTCTCTCTGTCTGTCTCTCTCTCTGTCTCTCTCTCTCTCTCTCTCTGTCTGTCCTCTTCTCTTGCTCATCTAGCTCCTCTCTCTGTCTCTTTGCTCTTCTCTCTGTCTCTCTCTCTCTCTCTCTGTCTCTCTGTCTCTCTCTCTGTCTGTGTCTCTGTGTTTCTTTCAAAGTGTTTCTTTCCAGACATTTCCAAAGTCCTATGCCTTGTAATGTTGCTGCCTGGTGTTTAATAGTATAAAAATCAGACAGCCCCCCCCCCCCTTATTGAAAATTGACGACTAGGTCTTGTTTCCCAGTGGGTTTAGACGCTGCAGGGAAGACCACTGTCCTGTATAAGCTGAAGCTGGGAGAGGCGGTCACCACCATCCCCACACTAGGTACATCTTCTCTACCCCCTATGCTGCTGTGTTGAATGGTGCTTTCGTGTGTAGTGTTGTGTAATACTGTTTACCTGTGTGTACTACTACTGTTTTATTGTGTAGTACTGTGGTAATACTACTGTTTTAATGTTTAATACTGTGTGGTGGTTTCAGGGTTCAACGTGGAGACGGTGGAGTATAAGAACGTTAGTTTCACCGTTTGGGATGTCGGCGGACAGACCATCATCAGATCCCTGTGGAGACATTACTTCACTAATACACAGGTACCACTAACAGTACTACCACAAATACTTTTACACGATGACAAACGGTACAATAGAATACACAGGTACTGCTACGGATACTATTACATTACTACTGAAACTTTTGCAATACTACTTTCATAATAGAAGAGAAATACAACTCCTTTACATATTACTACTACACATACTATGGTTACGGTTGTTGACTGTCTGTCTTCCCATCATGCACCAGGGTCTGATATTTGTGGTTGACAGTAACGACCCAGAGAGGATGAAAGAAGCCGCGACAGAGCTGCATCAAATGGTACATTCTACAGTCTTCTCTGTCCCTCCATCTATCCTGATTGTGGTTAAGTAAATCAGAACCTGCAAGTCTGATTGCCACGCAGGACTTGAACGCATCGCGGTCGCTCATTCTTTCTTTTTTCCCAGCTGGAGGAGGATGAGCTGAGGGGCGTGGCCTTGCTGGTGTTGGCCAATAAACAGGATCTACCCAGAGCCATGTCTGTCAGTGACGTCACAGAGGCCCTCGTCCTATCGGGGCTCTCCAACACGGTAGATGCTCCAAACAGATGCTTATGTATTTCATATTTTGAGGCATGATCAGCTATGTTAAATTAGGCGAGACAATGTGTGTCTAGTGGCGAGTAATTTTATGAATAAAACCGTTTTCTGTCTCTAGTTTTCTGTCCAGGGCTGCTGTGCTGTCAGCGGTACCGGGCTGGTGGAGGGTCTCGACTGGCTCTCTACGCAGGTCCAGAAACTCTAGACCACCGGACCTGGGCCACACCTGGACCTACTGCTGTTTAAACAGACCCCAACTGATGACGATGATGTTACCTGGTTCTGCCTCCATGAGCCCAGAACCTTCTGATGAGGGTGTAGTAAACCGTTTGGGTTGGGAAGGGAACTTTTGGGGATGGAAGGCGGTTTGCACTCTTACCACTTTATTTAAATCAAGGCTATGCACTGGTACTTTTTATACTTTTAATTTCTCTTTGAAATAATTGTTCTAGAAATATTTTTCTAATGTGATTGCTGCCTATGTAAAACACAATGAATGGCCAATAAATAAACAAAATAATCTCAAATGTCTTCTATTCTGCATCAGAGTAAGTGGAAGGTTTCTTTTAAATATGGGCTTGAAGTTGAAGTTCACACGAGTGCGTGACATGTGCTCCACAGGGCGTGTTCACAAATGTAATAATTACATTTCACAATGTCAGAAAACAATGTACAAGGAATCATAGATTGGAGGGGGCCATTGGATGCGCCCCAGATTGGCACAAATGGAGCTGAGGAGTTGGGTTATATTAGTCTAGGTTAGCCTGGGTTGTATTAGTCTTGGTTAGATTGATCAGGTTGTTCGGCAAAACACGGAGGACCAGTAATTTTCCTCTTCCAAGTTTATTTTCCAACACATCAGATCACGGCATCCTCTCGCATAAAATAAATCTTCCTCTTGTTTCAACAACAAGGTCCTCAAGTCCTTCAACCACAACACAGTTCACACATTGTCAGTCCTGGGGGGGCTTGAAGCGCAGGTCACAGACCAGGGCGATGTGGTCGGAGGGGTGGGCTACACTGGGCAGTGCCTGGTGACTGGTCACCTCCTCGTGGCTGGGCATTGGAATCACCTGATCCACCTGCAGGACACGCTGGGATTAGCACATAGCCTCTCACATAGTTTAGCATGTAGCCCCCACATTAATTACATTTCTAAAGTAATATTTAACTATCTTTGTCTGCTTTAGCATGTAGCTCAGGATGTATGCAGTGTAACATTACCTCCAGGCTGTCAGGCTGCAGGAAGATGTAGTCGAGGACACCATTGAAACCACCTACATAGTTGGTGTAGGCGAGGTTTCCGCAGGCACTGAGCAGGGAGGGGAGAGACGAACACAGCTCCATGGAGCAGGACTCCTCTGGACCACCAGAGACCCAGTCTGGGTGGGAGTCTGGGACCACACCCTGCTGGACCAGCTGGCAGACACCTGGGGGGGAAGACAGACAGGCTGATCACATCTAGTACCTACACCCCCACTCACTGGAATGACGTGCAGATCGGGAAACGGACATGAATCGAAAATCAAATTAATAATTAAGCCTTAAATTAAGCCTTAATATGACCGCAGGTAACTGGATGATGAAATGGCCCTCTCTCATGTTTCTGTTTCGGCAGCCCGTCAGTTAACAGTGACAGCTTGTTCCTTTTGCATGAGACAACTTTGGTGAGCAGGATTAGCTAGGTTTGGAAGGGGGGTTACCTGAATCGGGACAGGAGTTAAAGTCTCCACAGAAGATGATGGCGGCTCCAGGGGCTTCCTGTTTGATCACGTGACTCAGGTGTTGCATGGCCACGCCCATCTGGAGCAGCCGGATGTTTCCACCTGAAGGGACACAACATAACATCTAAATTATACAGAAGCCACATTGACAAAGGGTGCAAGAGTATTGTGTGTGTATGTTTTCTTATGAGTCCTAGAGACATAATTTGGTTCATGTACACAAGGGGTATAAATGCATAAAGGCAGGCAGCTCTGTGAAGATCCACATGGTGTCTCTACATTGTGACCTGCATCTTAACAGACGTGCTGTATGAAGAACTGCACATCCATCTTTATTTTTTGCTGCCGGTCCGTCATTCAGAACAGTGTGTGTGTTTTTCCTTTTCATGCTTGAATAGTCCTGCAGTGCAATTTCATTGAAACTTTGTACAAAGTGAGGTGGGGGTTAGGGTTACCTTTAGGGTGCCAGTACAAGTGAGTGTTTCCCACACACAGCTTCTTGGAGGGCTCATTCAGGTCCTCAAACACAGACACCTAACACAAGAGAGAGTGGTTATTACCCTCACTTCTGATTGGTTCAAATTAAGAGCCACGTGACATCACCAGCCGATTCTTGTGTTCCCATGGCTACCTGCAGGGTAGAATGTTGCCATGGTTACCTGCAGGGTGGTGGACAAGCGGAGGACCTTGTCCTTGAGGAACTGATTGTCTGCAAGTTTCTCCATCAGGTCGCTGTGCAGGGGGTCGGAGGTCAACGCCTCACTCAGCATGATGTCATGACGACTCAGCAGACGCAGCCGTGACCTGGAAACGCATCGTCACATGACCATTGCACGGTCATCACACTATCCAATATGCTGGCCATGCTCAAACGGCCAATCAGCAGGTGAGGAGTAGTTGTGGGCGGGGCTAACCTGCGGTAGAAGGTGGCCAGCCCCTCGTTTTGCCGATCCTTGACCCGGAAGGTTCCGTCCAGACCGTAGGCGTCCAGCGCCGGAGACAAGCGGTCTTCAAACACTCCTGGAGGACACACATACACAACATGGTAACACAACTACACAATAATAACATTGAATACAACACGAGCTAATAATAACAACATCTCTGTATAAATATGCGGGTAGTGTTACCCGTGTCCACCTCCTGCAGACAGAGCAGGTCGGCCCGGTAGCCCGCCAGCTCCTTGAGCAGCAGGTTGAAGCGGTAGTCCAGCTGGAGGGCGTAGGGCGGGCAGTAGGTGTACAGCACCGTCTGGGCCAGCTCCGTCTGCGCGTACACGTCCGCCAGGATGTTGTAGGACACGACCCTCAGCGCCCCTGGCCCCGCCTCCCGCCCCGTGTAGGCGTGGCGGTTGTCACACATGCACCAGCCGGGCCCCGCCTCCACGGTCGCCGCGGAGACCAGCTCCGTGGGGGGTCCGCTGCGCGCCCCGTCCCGAGGGACGGCGAGAACCTTCAGCCTGGAGCCGATGTCCAGGTTAGATGGCACGTAGACACGCCCACTTCCCGCCTGCACCCACTCCACTTCCTGTGCGGGGGCGTCACCCGCTGGGCTGGGAGCAGGAAGTAGTAGGTCCATCAATCATAGTATAGTAGTATGTAGACAGAGTATACATATTCATAGTGTAGTCTAAGATAAGATAGAACATTATTGATCCCAAGGAAATTCTTGTGCCAGGTTGCATAGCAATAGAAAACAATAGAGAAATAAACAGTAGAATAATAACAATAAAATAACAGATTTACACATTTACAGAAGTCTAAGTCCAAGCTAAGTCTAAGCAGTCTAGACATTATAGAAAACAGTAAAGTATCGTTAGTATGACTGATGATCTGTACCTTGCGGTAGCTCCGTGTTTGTACCAGGTCAACTCACAGTCCTCCAGCCGGCCGAACTCCACCTCCAGCCGCGGGCAGGCGGGGAAGCCGGCGAGCAGGCAGCCGGGCAGCTGCGCCAGGGTGAAGTGCGGTCGGTTCCGCTGCACCTCGTACCTCGTGTCTCCGACGTGGAGAACCGTGCCCTCCTGCCAGGCCTCGCTGTTCTCCGCCTCCTCGGCCACCGGCTCCCCGTCGCGGAGCAGCTTCACCTCCACCACCCCCCCCTCCCCCTCCCCCCCAGCCTGGACCGCTTTGCGCTTCTTGGACTTCTTGGCTCGACCACCGCCGCCACCGCCACCGACGCCGCCCTTGGTCGCGTTGTTGGCGATGCGGGACAGGGCTTTCCCCAGCTCCTCGCTCTGGTCCCGCAGCATGTGTCGGCGGCTCCCGTCCAGCACGAAGGAGATGGTGAGCTTGGGCTCGCCGGGGACACACCGCACCGTGACGCGCTCCGCCATCCCGCCGAGGAAACGACGGCTTCTCAGGGCAACGGTTCTCCTGGTGGTGGTGGTCACGGACGACACGACGCAGCGGGGAAACAACCTGTGAGAAGCCGTGAGAAGATAGGCGAACATATGGACGAAAAAAAGAAAGACACTCGCCGGTTTCGTCCTTTATACTCCGGTTTGGGTGTCTGAACACGAAACATAAAGTCAACTCGTTGACGTCAAAGACCACGTGAGGCCATCGTCCCTTAAAAGCCACCGAACGCGTGTCCACATAAGCCACCGGCGCTCAAAACTCTCACACTGGGCTGACTGGAAGCGATCTCAATGTTAATGTAACCCATCGATCTGCTGGAGCTTCCTCTGTCACTCATGTGGACGATCCCTGTGTTGTGATGACGGATGCTTCTTCTTCTTCTTCTTCCGGGTGGCCCGACGTCAGCATGAGGAGATGCATTCAGTGCCACCCAGTGGTCAAGAGTCAACATTACCGCACAAAGTGGGTTCAATCAAGAAATCAAAGGTTGAGGCCATTAAGGTATGTGGACCAAATAACCAGGCCTGTATCTCTCCCTGTATAGTCGTGTGTTTTATTGTCTAAACATGTCATTCGTTTTCCATTCTGATCATCCTAAGATAAAAATGTTGATAGAGAATACTTACTTGAGTGATCACACCCTTTGTCTATCACTCTCTAATCTACTTATTTGTTTAAAGCACATTAACTTTACCATCACCACAGAGGTGAGGTAATCAATTGATTTAATGCACGTTTGTTGTCTGAATAGAAGAATGATGCGTTCGTTCCATATGGTCTCTTTAGTTGGTTACTGTATTAACGTGTGTACGTGTTGATTGTAACTTTGTTATGTTCATCAAGATTGCCAATTGTTCTAGTACAGTCAATCCAGTCAGCGTTTGGAATCCTTACGTTTAATTCAACTGTCCAGATTGCCCAGATTAAGTTTTTGTGTTTGTTTGTTTTGTGTCTATTTACTCCCCCATCATCTATTCATGTTAATCGCATCACTTTATTTGTCTTAATACATTTCATTGGCTTGAAAGGTGGACGTAGTCGAGGACGTGGTGTAGAATCACTGACTTTGTTGAAGAACTTCCACTTCAGATTTATCAAATTGGCTCGTTTAATGCATCTTTATAGTATAATCAAATAGTTGTCAAATAATCAAGAAGGTTACATTTAAATCAGTCTAAGCCACTTTATCACGCCACGTTTCACGTTAGGAGATTGTGTCATAGGGACTTGCTGTCCATGTCCATCTGTATGACTTCACAGTTAAAGACCCCTTCTCTACTCCCTTCCCCAACTCTTCTCATTTACTAATGCAACTTCAGACCATTCACAAGGCTTGACAACCGCTACACATGATGAATAAATATTTATAAATACATGAATAAATACATACATACAATATGAGGTTTGTCGTGTTATGAGGCAGTGGGACGTATATAAAACCCTGCTGCAAACAGGGATGAACGTGATATTACTTGAATATTTTAATTTCCTCACTAAACAGTGGGTTGTGCTTTGATCAGGAGAAGGGTTCTGAGATGACATGTCGCTGTATGAATACATGTGTTCTCTGTCTTCCACTTAAAGTTCAAGTTCTTCAAGTTCAGAGCCGTTCCAAACACCAATTCTGTAGCCCTGGGAGGAAGTGACACCACATTGTAGTCCTTGTTTGTTTCATGTGATGCAGACTGTAGTCCTCATGCGATTTGGCCAATGGCTGACTAGATCTGGCTGACAAGCAGCTGGAGCACCAATAATGTTGCAGTGGGGAAGGGGGGCTTGGGATGTAGAACACACAGAGGAGCTGTGGGTAGACTCAGCGGTCAACACATGATGAGCGTCCAGCAAAGTGTTGGACGCTAGGTTGGGCATTAGGAATATTGGCAGCCAACAGACTCAAGTTCAGCGCTTTAAAGTCAAACTCAAGAATTCTGTTGGTTTTAGAACATCACACAAAGCTGTTAAATGATCGTCATGGTGGAGAATCCGAGCTGTGCGCTACGCCCAGGCTAGTGTAGGGCTTCAACACTCAACGACCTAGTAATACATTGGCTATGCAGACGCTGAAAGCTCATCATGTGTTGACCACTAAAAAGGTTCTGAGTTCGATTCCTGTGAATCCCTGCCTTCATGATTCTACTGAAGTGTCCAACCTGTGTGGAGTTAGACAGGTCGATCATCCATCCATTCATCCACTCATCATCCATTCTCCATCCACCCATCCATCCATCCGTCCATCAATCATCCATCCATCCATCGGGTGGTCAGCTCGTCTAGGGGCTGTTCTTGTCGGCGGGGCCGGCGTCGGTCTCGGGTGCGCGGGGGAAGTAGACGGTGGTCTTGTGGTCATAGTGTTCGACGTGCCGGAGGTGCACCACCATGTGGAGGGCGTAGGCCAGCACCAGCAGGAGGATGAGGGAGGAGATCAGACCCATCAGCACCGCCGGGGTCAGGAAGGTTGCGCAGTCGGCCGGAGACGAGAACTTCCCCGAGAACACGTTGAAGGCTTGTAGCTGCCAGGGGGAACCAGATGTTATCACAGCTGGAGATACCGGAGGAACCAGATGTTAAAACAGCTAGAGATACCAGAGGAACCATATGTTATAACAGCTGTTACAACAGGAACCAAATGGAGACAGACAGGTCGATAGAAAGACAGAGAGACAGAGACAAGTACAAAAAGCCAGACAGGTTGGTACCTGGAAGTCTGTGAAGGTGAGGCTCCAGAGGCGCGCAGGGTCAGTGTTACCGCTGGCCACCAGCAGGGGGCTGTAGCGCGGCACGTTGCTGACATGCTGGCAGTGGTAGGAGGAGGTGGCAGGAGCGTACACCTCTGTGGCGTTGAAGCGCGCCTCCTTGCTCCAGTTGTAGTGCAGGGAGACGCGGTCCAGGGAGAACCAACTCTGCCCCGCAGATTCATAGAACTTGCTGGACATCTGGAGCCTGGGAGAGGATAGATGAACTCAAACCATGAGACTTATTCTCCATTATTTTATTTATCACTTTTTTCAAAATGTTTTCTCGTAGTTTTTTATTTTTTCCTTAGTTAAAATGTCAAAGTACATTTTTATTTTCCATGCCAAATAAAGCGCTTTTGAATTTGAATGAAATTTAAACAGATAGAAAGACAGATAGGTGGCTTGATTGAGGGAGGGATGAAGGGATGGATGGAAGATGGATAGATATTGATCGATAGATATATAGATATATATATATATACTGTGTATATACTGTATATAGACAGATAGATATTTAACCTTATAGACAGGGCTCTCAAATCTTCAACATCTCCAAACTTCATGATCAGTCTGTGAGAGAGAGAGACAGAGAGACATGTGAGAGACACATGAGAGACCGGAGAGAGAGAGACAGGAGAGAGAGAGAGACAGATTTAATTACTAACTGTGCAGCAACTCAGCCTGTCTGTGTTTGTCTGTACATCAGACAGTACTGTGTATGTTTACTGACTGGGTCTAGTCCTATATGTTTAGGTGTGTGATGAGACTGACTGGGTCTAGTCCTATATGTTTAAGTGTGTGATGGGACTGACTGGGTCTAGTCCTATATGTTTAGGTGTGTGAAGGGACTGACTGGTCTAGTCCCATATGTTTAGATGTGTGATGGGACTGACTGGGCCTTGTCCTTGGAGCAGATGGACCCCCTGGTGTCGACCGGGTGGTCCGGGGAGAAGGCCCGCTGGGTCAGGTCCAGCAAGCTGCTGTTCTGGTAGCGCAGAGCGATCCTCCGAGCCCGGAACAGAATGCACGGCTTACCATCACCCATCACCTGATCAGCAGGCAACACAGGTAGAGGGGTTAACCATCTCCAACCTAGCACCTAAACTAACTATCTCCCAGCCTAATGCCTGAACTAACCATCTCTAAGCTCATCGATAAACCTAACCATCTTTAACCTAGTACTTAAAGTAACCATCTCCAGCCTAAACCATATACACCTAATAACTGAACTCACCACCTCTAACCTAATAGATAAACCTAACCATCTCCAGCCTATACCTAAACGAATCATCTCTACAGTAACTTAATACCTGAACTAACCATCTCTAACCTAATACCGAAATTTAACCATTTCTAACCTAATGCTTAAACTTACCCATCTCTAACCTAATCCCAAAATGTAACCATCTCTAACATAACCATATTTAACCTCGTAACTGAGTTTAATTTAAACTAAGCTACTCATCATGCCCTAGTGTCGAGGTGTGAGGGGTACAGAACTACTCAACCTTGAGGGGAGGGAAGGGAACTGCAGCTCCAGGCGTCTGCAGTAACCTCCTGGATGACCCTGTCTGGAGACACACAGAGTCAGTACTACTGCAGTACTAACATTATTAATACTACTACATACAAAAACACCTACACACGGAGTACCAATATTATTATATTATAATTCAGAATATTAACAAATAATATCCTGTTATCAACATTTTAATAGCATAAAATTAGGTTTTCATGTTATGTTAGTGGTGATGTTAGATGGATGGATGATGGATGGATGGATGAGATATTGATTTGAGTGATGTTTACCTGCAGTAAACTTCTGAGGGTGTGGCCAGCAGGTACTGGCCCCTTTCCCGTCCCCACCCCCACAAGATCAGACCCTGAGACAGAGCAAGAGAGAAAGACACAGAGAGAGACAAATAGAGAGACAAGGACAGAGAGCATGAGAGACATAGAGAGCGACAGAAAAAGAGAGAGAGAGAGAGAGAGAGAGAGAGAGAGAGAGAGAGAGAGAGAGAGAGAGAGCGGGGAAGGAGGGATTACATTTCCTGTCTAATCAATAGACTGGAGACACTTGACCTGTCCATCATCTCCTCTAAGTAGAACACAGCGTCCTTCAAACACATCCAGTATACAGCAACATGGATGCGACATCAAAGGGCAGTACATTGTCCGTTGTACATTTTCCATATTTATATAAATAGATGATACACAATACAATGTGTTCAACAGGAAAAGTGCACAGCAACAAAATCCCAACACATGAACCCAACCACATACAATGTGTAAAGGAACAGAAACAGGAATATACAGACAGTGATAAAAACATGGGCAGAGAATCAGACACCAACTACTAGGCGTATGAACAAGTGGGGTTTTAAAAAGCTTGAACAGAAAAGCATGAACAGACAGGGAGTTACTGGAGGGGTCAGGTGGTTCCACGGGGGGGGGGAAAGGGAAGGTGCCAGGCCAGAGAAGGAGGGGTCACCTCTGGTCTTAAGTCTGGCACGACGGACAGACAGAAGACCCCGGTCAGAGCATCTCAGGGATCTAGAGTTTCTGAGGGGAGTTACAAGTTATATAAGCTGGGTGGCTCGGGTGTGTCAGGCTTTAAACGCCATTAAAAAGTATTATAAAATCAACCCCTTTGTTTCACGAAAGTGAAGTGACCTCAGGTACAGGGGTGATGCGGCAGCAGCTTTTTGGACCATAGTCTGGCTAAGGCTAATCTCGGGTGCAGAAGTTCGACAATGCTTTTGCCGAACATAGCTGATAATAATTTAGATGATAATCTAAAGTCTGGTTTGTACTACTAGGCTAAGGCAGTTTGATTGTGTTTAATGCCCTTGGTTACTCTGAGATGAGCAGTGCAACCCAAAGCCACACTGTATCTAATGTGTTCTTATAGTGTGATAGATAGTTAGTTACCATTTATTCTGTCCGTCAGGATTGAAGGAACAGACCTTTAGAAAACAAGAAGAGAGAGAGAGATTTTAAATACAACATAATACAACACAATTGTTAATCTGTGTGTGTGTGTGTGTTAGTGTTTGTGTGTGTGTGTGTGTGTGTGTGTGTGTGTGTGTTGTGTGTGTGTGTGTGCGTGTTGGATGATGTAATCAGGTGAAAACTGGAAATAAGAGATGTTGTCACCATGGAAACATTTTGGTTGTAGTACAATACTGTCAGACAGAACAATAGACAGATAGACAGACAGACAGGACAGACAGACCGGCAGGCAGACGTAGGTTTAGTTTTACCGCATTAATCACATTGTCTGTTATATCACACACACACACACACACACACATTTCAGTTTGCTCAGTTTTGGCACTGAAAAGCTTTTAAGTACAAAATATCCTTTGTGCCTACTGAGCTCCACAGGGAACAGAACCCCTAACCCTTCAGTGTTAATGCCATGCTCTACCTACTGAGCTCCACAGGGAATAGAACCCCTAACCCTTCCGTGTTAATGCCATGCTCTATCTACTGAGCTCCACAGAGAATAGAACCCCTAACCCTTCCATGTTAATGCCGTGCTTTATCTACTGAGCTACACAGGGAATACAACCTTTGACCCTGCAGTGTTTGTGCCCTTGCTCTACCAACTGAGCTACACAGGGAATTAAACCAATCGTGCAGTGTTAGTGTTACAGTGGTTACACTAGTACACACTGTGGACAGTAGTGTGAGTGTCGCTATAGTTGATTGATGAGTTGTCAGAACGGAAGCAGAGCTGCTTGGGCAGGATGGTGGTTTAGCGTGTTGGAGCCTAATCTGCCCTAGATGTGGTCTGGAGCTTACATCAGCGACTGGCTAATACCACCACTCCAATATGCTACCAATTAGTCTCTTCCACTGCTGTCTGCAACAATCCAGCTGGGGGTCCAGAAGCCCATGGGGTCAAACTGATCACTCGAGTGTCGAAATGTTTCCATGTGTCTGTTCTGCCATCACCATGACAACCATGAGGGGATTATGGTGATGGCGTGAGACTGCAGGGTAATCTGTTCCATGTCATCAAAGATCACATGACCAACCCAGATCACCTGAACCATCTCCTCTTCCTCCTCACACACGCCTACACTCACTACTCCTCCTCCTCCTCCTCTGACAAACCTTCCTCTTGGTGTCACCATCTGCTCACCCATGTTGAGCATGCAAGCTCGCTTCAGTACCATGGTGCTCCACGAACACACTAATATGGTATTATACGGCTCCCAGGGTACAAAATTAACATCTGCCACCAGACAATGGCTTATAAATGTGACCAATTTGGCAGGTAAAAAATTGCAAAGCTACATATTAAAAAATTATAGCTTGGCAAGTTGATTCTTCCACTCAGGCAGGTAAAAAAGTATCATGTTAACAGTTAATTTTGGACCCTGCATGCTCTGCATTGGTGACCAATTGGTGACCAATAAACACCTGGTCTGGTTCTAGTCTCAAACAACCTACATGGTGCCTTGCTGGTACTTCTGGCACAGTCTGGCCGGACCACAGGAACCATGAGTTCAAAAATGTCTGCTCTATAAAACACTGCATTCAAATTAATAATGTCAAAATGTAAATGTAAAAAAAGACCCAAATATGATGGAATAGACCAACCAATGTGATTATAGAATCAAACGGATTCATCCCATAAAGTGTGTCCAATAAATCCAGACCAATCGAGTTAATCCAATATAGTTGATCTTCTAAAACTCTTTGATCCCAACGAGATCTCGTGAGATGATGATCTCAAACGTCATGAGATGTCACAGGGCCAGCCGGTCACCCCCAGCCTGACCCAGATTCACCTGGAGACTAGCCTACCTGTGTACTATACAAACCTACCTGACTTACCAGACACTTTGAATACTTTACCAGATCAAATTAGATGTGCACAATAGAACACAATGGACCCCAAGCAGAATAACATACTACTACAGTACTAACACAATACTTCAGCATTAACAAAGTACCATCATACCACAGTGCTAACACAGTACTAGTACTATAGTACCACAATAACAAAGTACCACAGTAATAACATCGGACACAGTCACAGTATTAAAGTACCACAGGGACTACTAATACACATAGGATATATATTTGAATATATATACTTAGGACATATATTATTATTCAAATATTATATTATTCAAATATTAATATTATATTATTATTATATTATTTTTCTCTGTATAATCTGATCAGTTACATGCAGCTGAGACACAATGGAGATCAACGCACACACACACACACACACACACACACACACACACACACACACACACACACACACACACACACACAGCATCATCTCCTTTCATGTCATCCTGTTCTCTCATCCGCCCTTCATCTCTGTGCGCCATCTCTCTCTCTCTCTCGCGCTCTCCCTCCCTCTCTTTCTTTCTCTCTCTCTCTCTCTCCCTCCCTCCCTCTCTCTCTCTCTCTCTCATTCCCCATCATTCTCTCTCTACCCATCTCCTTCTCTCTCATCCCTCCATCCTCTCATGGTATTTGTCTCACCTGTCGTGATGGTGGCAGGTAGCTAGGGACAGCAGAGCCCCGAGCCAAGCGTGAGCCAACATCCCGACGCGCCAACAGACAGACAACAGCGAAACACACACTCCGAATTCCTTCTCTCTCTCTCTCTCTCTCTCTCTCTCGCTCTCTCTCACACACACATTCTCTATCTCTCTCTCCCTCCCTCCAGCTGAGAGGCTCTCGAAATCTCAATCTGATTTGATGACAGCTCGGGGCGCCAACTCACCTGATTGACGCTCCGAGCTGCCAATCAGAACGCCGTAAAACAGACAGTGGGCGGGAGCATCGATGACGCCACGCCCACTGACCGCACTCGCATCAAGTGGGACACACGTACTCGATTCAATTTCAATGTAAAGAGCTTTATTGGCATGGGAAACGTACATTACATTGCCAAAGCGAGTGGTCAATAAAAACAAAAACAAAACAAATCGTTATTAACCAAGGTTGAGGCATTAAAGACGATTTAATAAAGTACACTTATTTACACTTATATTAAGTGTGCACTTATAGTTGCACACTTATATATTCATCTCCATCTCCATCTCCACACTTATATATTCATCTCCATCTTGTCACTGAAGTAAACCTACACACTAGTCAAGAGTAGAACAGAATAATGTGACATCTTTTCATTAAAAACGTCTTAACGTCTTCTCACGACATGGCAAGTTACAAAAAAAAACAACTTTACCTTAATTCTAACAAATCATCGTGAAGCAAGGATTAATGGATGGTATGGATGGATGTAAATAAGTGTCCTTCATGTGTTTTATTGAACAATGAAAACAAGTTTTTCTTGTAAATGTTTAATGATATTTATTTTTGTACATCACGTCACTGGTCACTGTAGTAATGTTAACATTAGAATCAGAATCAGGTTCATTGCCATGGTTTTCTTTTAATACAAACAAGGAATGTGCTTTGTGAAATTGCTGCATAACATTAAACAGACTGTAAAGATGTAGAAATCCATTTTGTATTCATTCATTTAGTTTTCCATTCAAATTCCGTTCTTTCTTTTAATTGTAATTATGTAATTGTCCACTATTTTAACCAGGCGCTAGCAGGCCATCATCCTCTGGGTCCTACGAATATTCTGAGCCGCGGTGCATCTTGGGTCCTTCCTTTCCAGTCCCGTCTCTGATCTGCAAACATGGGTATGAAGCCTATTCCTCTAATAACTCCCGTAAAACAACGCAATACTGACACTTTAACCCTCGACGTAGCACGCGAGTGGCTTATAAACGTGTTTCGACTCGAACCGACCGACCAAATGTCATTTAAAGGGCTTAATACACGTTTTTATTGCGGCTGTTCCCAGCAACGTGGGGCGGCCATATAACGCCGTTAGCATGGTCGTGTTAGCACAGCGCTAGCGTCCCGTGTGGCGGCGGCTGCGGCGTGGTCAGATATCGGCTGTTCAACACACGTTCACACTCTGAACTAACTTGGTGATGTGTCGCGTTGAAATAAAACACGCGAGTACGGGTGTGTGTGTCGTCTGCGTCTAGCGGTCGGGCAGCAGCACCTCTCTAGCGGACGTGGTCGTTTGGAGCATCTTGACAAAATCTGAATGGGCCATCCCTGAACAATGGCCATACCTTGACAAAATACGTAACTTTGCCCTCAATAATGTCCCTAATGGATGCATTATTATAATTATTACTATTATTATACTAGGCAGTAAAATGCAGGTTGGGGGAAAGAAACCCAACCTGTATGGCCAGTAGAGTTCCGATGTGGCTGCAACGCACACTGACTATAAAATTCAGGTTTATGTGACTTTTAAAAAAAATTGTAAATCGGTGGTAAACTATCGCGGCCATTAAAATGAAGCTGGACCGAGTATTTTGATTAACATTAACTTGCGTCATTTGTCGATGTCTGATGGCACGCATGGGCTACGAGCGCGGTTATCATCCTATCCGATCGCGAATGCTTTTCTCCTGCATATACAAACATTGTTAATCCTTCAGACTAACAAGCCACTGGGTTACATCTACACCACGTCGATTCATTTGAAACATTTCCCATGAATACGTCTCTGAATGTCGTCGCGGCTCATTTGTGTTGCAGGAAAGTGTCGCGGTCTGCGTACGGCCAGGAAGCTGCGGAACCACCGCAGGGAGCAGAAGTGGCACGACAAGCAGTACAAGAAGGCTCATCTGGGCACCGCGCTCAAGGCCAACCCCTTCGGAGGAGCTTCCCACGCCAAGGGCATCGTCCTTGAGAAAGTGTAGGTGTCCCCTCCCGTCTACGTAGAAGGTGGTGTCTTGTTTTATGAACTGAACCAATCTCGGGGGTTCACAGCATTCAACCGGTGCTCATGTACACGTAGTTCATTCACCAGATCTGTCATGTCTTTAAAAGTGTACTGCTTGCTGATGGTAGTTATTTTTGCTGTTATATTTGTCAAGTTGAAACTTGTAAGCGGTCAATTTGGATATTGGAACTCTCCTGTCGTCCAGTGTGAGTGACGGAGGATGCTGATGGCTTCTTTTGTCTTCCCAGAGGTGTGGAGGCCAAGCAGCCTAACTCTGCCATCAGGAAGTGTGTGAGGGTGCAGCTCATCAAGAACGGGAAGAGGATCACGGCCTTCGTCCCCAATGACGGTTGCCTGAATTTCATTGAGGTAAAAAAATAATAATTATTCTCATTACTGAGCCAACTGCAGTCGGAGTAAGCTTTGCCCTTTAGATGCCCATCAGCATGTTTGTCTTGGAAACTTGCTGACCAGTGGCACTACAGTCTTCATAGTAACTTTGAAGTTGAAGACATAATATGGAAAGGTTGAGCTGTACTTGAGTGCCACATGGAGAGAATTTACTTTTTACTGTACATAGATGACGTTCCACTTGTGGAACGTTCAGCGCTACCAGTATGTCGTGTTGGTCTCTGTATACAAAAGTTGACCGTGTGACACGTTCCCCCTCTGCAGGAGAACGACGAGGTTCTGGTGGCCGGGTTCGGTCGTAAGGGCCACGCCGTGGGAGACATCCCCGGTGTCCGCTTCAAGGTGGTGAAGGTGGCCAATGTCTCCTTGCTGGCTCTCTACAAGGGCAAGAAGGAGAGGCCCAGGTCTTAGACTGATCCACGCTCAATAAACACTTTTTCAGTCCACTCCTGTGTCTTGTCGCTTGTTGTTGCCGCCACTGTCCCTTATAGCATCTGCTGCAGTTACAGGAATGCTGATTAACTCAAACTAATAAATATACTGGTATCGTGACAACACTGATGTACTATGTAGGCTTAAAGGTGCTGTATGTAAGAATCATGAATCTGTTCAGGGACTACATGTAGGATTTTACATGCACAAATTGCCAGTTAATAAGCAGATTGTGGTTGAAGTTAAAACGAGAGCTTCCCCGAATCTCTTGCGTATAATCAAATTATATTTAATAGCTTTTTTAGATGTGTACAAGGTTTAATTATGATGAAGTAACATTAGTTTTTGATTATCGTCTCAAACCGCGGAGCTCACAATGCACTTCTGATTCTTGCATATCGTCACCTTAAACTAATGGCCTGTCACATTTTTCAAAAGACAAAACTTGTTCCTCAAAATATGACTTAGGCCATTAGTTTAAGGTGACGATATAGTACCTTTTAATATGGAATGGTAGAAAAACTAAAATACACTGGTACAATGTGTTGTTGGATATGATTGAATAGTATTTAATCAATCCGACATGAAATTCTGAACATCTTGGAGCTTGACTAAACAAGGGGTGGTAGGAGTAGCTAGCACTCAAATGTATTGATTTATATCTGGAACTGCCAATGTGGTGCCAGATTAAAGTAAGACATTGTTAAGGTTGTATTTAACTGCTTTTAATTCAAACAAGTTGTGCTTCTGATGTGAGGGCCACACAAGGACATTTTAGAGCACCTATTAATGCCATTGGAATATTCTTGTAAACGTACTTATTCCACGCTGAACAGGTTGCTTCCTGTCATTGTCACAGCTTTATATATTACAACACACCAATTCAAACTTTAAATATTGGTCAATGGGTATTCTTCCGTGCACATTAACAGCACAGCTAGTGGTAATGCCTGCAAGCTAATCACTTTAGCATGGTTAAAAAATAAAATTTAAAGAACATTGAATTGACATGACTAAATCCATGATTGTAATTAGTAAAAATGTCTAATGTAGCAAAATAGTTATTGTACAATGTATCTCAAATACTTACATAGTACATTTTTCATGTCTGACTGTACACTTATTCCACACAATGCATTCACCATAGAAACATGAAATATTTACACATTTAAACATTTGATGGTTGCCCAACATCCAGATGTCAGGTTTTTTTTTCAAACAATTCATGTTTAGTGGTTTTACATGAAGGCAGGTTATACATTACACAGGATGCGTAAATATCTATACATCTTCACTGTAAATAGACCTATGGTATGTGTATTTATAGCAGGTGATCAATTTAAAAGCATTATTATTGTTGCTTTGAGTATTGGTCAAAACTGTTTTGAGTAGCAGACATCAGATTGCTATGTGCATCCTGCGGTCATCCTGGTGGTTTCTTGAATAAGGCACAGTCATGTCTTTCCCACTAAACGAATACTGTTAGCACCAAAACCTTTGGGGGGAAAAAAGGTAAAAACCAAAATACAGTAAATATTTATGACTAAGACCTTAATGTAAAGAAGTAGAATTCTCCATTATTGCTGTTAAGATAAGTGACAGCATGGTCATGGGACCATGATGCAGCATTCTGATTGGCTCCTGGTGCGAGAGAGATTGCTCTTTAAAAATAGTTTCTGATAATCCATGTGCCAGTGCTTAGTTTTACTAAAGCACGCGTGCGTGTGCGTGTGTGTGTGTCAGAGGCCAGAGGTGCACTTAAAACAGAGTACAGCCTGCTCTCTTGAAGAAAAAGTCAAGAGGTCAAAGTTCAATCAGACAATGTTGAGCCGATGCTCACATCGCTCCACCGTTCGCATCAACAGTTAAAACCGTCTACAGAGAAGATAGCTTCTCCATGTAGTGTTGTCCTTCTTCCACGAAGGGCCCCTGGGAGCCGGGAGATGTCAGGGAGTGGAGGGTTTGTGGAGGATTCCCTGCAGGTCCTCTGGCAAACCCAAGATGATGGTTTCGATATGGGCCTGCAGTTTGGACACCGTCCCCGGGCGCACAGGGAGATGAGTCTTCTCTGCCTGTGTCTGAAACACACGGTCACATAATTGATCAGCAATCATCTAATCAATGACCCCACGAATCATTAATCAATGCTGTTCTAGTATTAGTTTTATAAGGTTTATAATATCTATGCACAACATCCATATATAACATCTATACATACAGTATATATAACATCTATAAATAATATAAGCCATGAAGCAGAGCCAACAAGTTGGAGGTCAGTGTTACCAGTTTGTCTTTGAGCTTCAGGACCAGGTCCACCGTCTCCACCTCCGTATGTTCCTGAGTCCTCAGCTGTAGGTCCTACACACGAAGGAGCGAGTGAGAGAGAGAGAGCCTGACCTGTTTTGCAGTCCAGAGTTTTCAGGTTCTTTAGTTTCCTAACTTTCATCTGCTTGGCCATCTCTCCTGGGGTGACATAGACACAGAGAGTGAGAAAGAAAGTGAATGTGCAAGTAAATGTGCAAGCATGCACGTGTATCTGTTTATATGATACATGTATACATGTGTTACCTGCTTGCTTCATGTCTCCGATGCGGATAATGTGAGGCCAGTGCTGCAGCGTCTTGGCAAAGAAGGGATTGGTCACTCCTAGTATGACAGAGGGGCTGGGGGAAGAGAGAGAACCAGAGACAGAGAGACTTTAATTATACAGTTTTGTGCTTTGGCAATATAAATGTATGTTTGGGGGGGGGGGGGTAGGGGTACTTACAGGGCCTGGGTGGGTAAGGGTAGTAGGGTTACTTATGGGGCCTGGGTGGGTAAGGGTAGTAGGGTTACTTATGGGGCCTGGGTGGGTAAGGGTAGTAGGGGTACTTACGGGGCCTGGGTGGGTAAGGGTAGTAGGGTTACTTATGGGGCCTGGGTGGGTAAGGGTAGTAGGGGTACTTACGGGGCCTGGGTGGGTAAGGGTAGTAGGGGTACTTACGGGCCCTGGGTGGGGGGGTAAGGTTTGTAGGGATACTTACGGGGCCTGGGTCTTGGTGGTGTACTCTTTAAACTCGCTGTCGTGGATGGTGAAGTAGGGACGGAAATCACTGCAGTACCGCAGGGGAGAGAGACAACTAGAGAGGGAGAGTTTTTCATTTAGAGAGAGTGACCACTAGAACCAGAGAGAGATTGTATTATTTAGAACTCAAGCTATGCAAGGGCCATATCTAAAAATGTAAAAAAGCTTTGAGGGCCATATATATGAATATGTGCAGCATATATTTTTTGGAATGAATCCCAAAGTAGGTGATACATATAAGAATAAATAAATCATATTATATAATACATACTATATAACTTTGATGGAAAGTGAAACTGGATACAAATATTTGAGTCAGTCTCCATCAAATCTACTCTTCCTCTGACCAACATGGCGACGTCTACAAACCCTACCTGACTAATGCCAGCACAGTATCAGACGACTCGGCCGGTGACGGTGCCATGACAACCAGGGGCTCCCCTAGCAACACCAGCTCCCACAACATCTGGATGTGGAAAAACACTGGATGGAAACACCTATAGAGAGAGAGTGAGAGAGAAAGATAAGATATAAACAGGGGTCAAGTCAGGTACCGGCAGAATACAGCTAAAGACAGAGAGAGAGAGGTGGCTCTAGTGGTGGTGCTAGAGAGTCAGCAGGGTGGTTCTAGTGGTGGTGCTAGAGAGCCAGCAGGGTGGTGTGCTAGAGAGCCAGCAGGGTGGTTCTAGTGGTGGTGCTAGAGAGCCAGCAGGGTGGTTCTAGTGGTGGTGCTAGAGAGCCAGCAGGGTGGTGGTGGTGCTAGAGAGCCAGCAGGGTGGTGGTGGTGGTGCTAGAGAGCCAGCAGGGTGGTGGTGGTGGTGCATAAGGAATTACAGCCAAAAACAAACAAAGATGTGTGCGCCAACACACCGTGACGTCCGTTTGGGGCGCCATCTTGGTTAGAAAGATGTATTCGCTGTTTGTTGTTAAAGTGTTGGGTCTGCCCTCCCGTGATAGGTCCGCATCCCGACCTGCTACGACAAACCAGGGACTTCACAGCTGGTCCAATCAACACAGGTGCTCAACTACTGATGAGACAATACGCACACACACATGCAGGCATGAATACACATAGCATTGACTAAATCCAGCACACACACATTAAAATTCATAATAATGTGCTGATACAGTGGTGTTGTATAAACAGTTAATGTGTGTCGTAGATTAATAATAATGTGTTGTGGTGTTGTACATTAATAGTGTATGTGGTGCAGATTAATAATATATGTGTGTGTGTGTGTGTGTGTGTTGTAGACTGACAGCCAGGTGTCTCTCGTACTGCCCACCATCCACGAGGTAGACCTCTTCAGGTGAGTTCTCTTCCTAAACAGAGCTTCC
>PIJE02000064.1:49118-76170 GCA_002895965.2 Coryphaenoides rupestris | reverse complement strand
AGGTCCTACACATGTGGACACACTCATAAAATCCTTCCCATCACCTCTTCACACAGGACCACTCCCCCTCACCTCCTCACACTCGTGCTAGAGAGCCCAGGGTGGGGTGGTGCTAGAGAAGACCAGGCAGGGGGGGGGGGGGTGTGGGGTTGCTAGATGAGCTAGCAGGGTGGTTCTAGTGGTGGTGCTAGAGAGCCAGCAGGGTGGTGGTGGTGGTGCTAGAGAGCCAGCAGGGTGGTGGTGGTGGTGCTAAGGAAGCCTGTTTAGGAAGAGAACTCACCTGAAGAGGTCTACCTCGTGGATGGTGGGCAGTACGAGAGACACCTGGCTGTCAGTCTACAACACACACACACATATATTATTAATCTGCACCACATACACTATTAATGTACAACACCACAACACATTATTATTAATCTACGACACACATTAACTGTTTATACAACACCACTGTATCAGCACATTATTATGAATTTGAATGTGTGTGTGCTGGATTTAGTCAATGCTATGTGTATTCATGCCTGCATGTGTGTGTGCATATTGTCTCATCAGTAGTTGAGCACCTGTGTTGATTGGACCAGCTGTGAAGTTCCTGGTTTGTCGTAGCAGGTCGGGATGCGGACCTATCACGGGAGGGCAGACCCAACACTTTAACAACAAACAGCGAATACATCTTTCTAACCAAGATGGCGCCCCAAACGGACGTCACGGTGTGTTGGCGCACACATCTTTGTTTGTTTTTAGTCTGTAATTCCATTTATTGTGACTCCATTCTGATTATTTTCATGAGGGACAAAACGCTAAACACCAGGGACATAAATCAGGAGCTAGTCTGATGAATGTCCCAATTTTCTCGCCTCATCCACACTTCTTATCAAGACAAAGAGAGACTGTTCTTTCTCTTCTGTTTGGTGTTTTGTGGAATCGTGACTGTCTGACCCTTCACCGGACTCTGGAGGGATTTGTTTCTATATCAATCAAGGCTGGTGCAAAAAGTGATTTTACAAATGATTTTTCATCACCTGTAGACCATTTTACTCTCCCCGGTGAATTCACTTCATTCATATTGGCTGGCATTCACATCTCAACTGACCGAATATTAGGAATGTAGAGGACCCCGGACTCCCCAGTTATTGTCCTTGGGGACTTTAACAAAGGCAACTTAACTCACAACTCCCCTAATATGCTTATCACGTGGCCCCCCGCTTGGCTATGGCGCTATCTGACCACGTTTTCATTAATGTGATCCCGGCATGCAGGGCGGAAACTAAAACTCTGAATCTGTTGTGCACTGACCTAAGAATTGGAGAAGTGTGTGCAGTGAGGAACTGTGTGACTGTGTGGAGAACACATACAGGGACATTTTAGGACCCAGGCCTCCAAAAGCCTGGCTTTATATATCAGCTTCTGTGAGGACTGCTGTATTCCAACATGCATCGGGGTGAGTTATAACAATGACAAATCCTGGTTCACAGCCGGACTCAGGCAGCTTCGTTTGGAGAAGGAGATGGCTTTCAAGAGCGGAGACAGGGATGGGTTTCAGCCCCTTTTACACAGAGATCCCGCAATATTGCCGTAAAGAACATCCGTCATCATGCTGACTGACTTTTTACAAAGCTGGCGTAATGCCACCCCTGTGTGCACGTGACATGTAGCGTGACATAACATAGACCTTGGTCAGCATTCTAAACAATAATGGTGGGTGCACAGAGCATTGCTTTTGCTAGCCTTGCACATTTATACCAAGATTCAAGAACTTTAATGGTCAAATACACATACAGGATATGCAGTGAAACGAAAAAAGTGGCAATTCCAAGCGGAATGTGCAACAGAACAAATAACTAGGGATGCACCGATACCGATACCAGTATTCGGTAGTATTGCTTACCAGTATTGCTCATGTACTTGTTAAAACTACTCCGATACAACCGCACCCCCCCCCCCCCCCCATCATCAGAACCGCGAATCAACGGAGCACCCCCCCCCCCCAGACAAAAAATAACATGTTTTCAAAGTCATTAGAACTGTAGGCCTAATGGTTTTATTAAGTACTCGTATCGGTATTCGGTATCGGCAAGTACCCAAATGTAAGTACTTGTACTTGTACTCGGTCTGAAAAAAAGTGGTATCAGTGCATCCCTACAAATAACCAAAGCATAAAATATCCACACTATTTACAGTCTTTACAGCAAAAGGAGTGGAGTGAGATATATGAGCCGATAGTCAAATAAACAGCAAGCACTCTTCAAACGGAAGCAAAGTCGCTGTGCATAGCATAGGCTTACAACATGTTGATATGTAATGTAACAATGGCAGATTTGTCACCCTTTTCAGCTTTGTCACTACCTCCGTGAGACGGGATAACGGCGCAACATTCCCGCCTTGAACCAACATTCCCACCTTGAACAGGCTGTGTAAAAGGGCCCTCTGAGGAGCTATTCTCCGGCAACGACTGCTTGGCCTCTCTCCATCCTGGCCTCTCTCCAGTGTTAACAAACGTTTCAAGTGACTTCCCAGTTCACACTCTGCAGCCAGTCACATTCCTGGGGGACAATAGGTTATTGTCTAATCTTAATAGGTTATGTCTTAATAGGTTATTGTCCCATCATGAAGGCCCAGCACACAGGAGGTTCTTCAGGCAGAAAATGACGGCCCAGTTTTCCACGGCCATCATCCAGTCCATCCTCATGCTCCTCCATCACAACCGTGTCTGGTTTGCTCCCCCCACCGTCGAGGTCAAAGGCAGACTACAGCGGAGGGCTGCAGTCTGCCGTCTCTCCTGGACCTGTACCACTCCAGGACCAGGAAGAGAAGAGCAGGCTGATCCTTCCCATTCTGGTCACCACCTCTTTCAAAGGCTTTGATCCGGTTTGAATGGGCACGGCTAGCAAAAGCACCTCCATTGTTGTTTAGAAAGCCACGTCGCTGCCTGACACGCATGTTACACATCACAGACGCCAACGCTGTTCTCACACCTCTGATTCCAGATCTGGAACCGATCCTGAACCTACCTTAATGACCACGCCCTCCCCAGGGGAACCTACCTTAATGACCACGCCCATGATTGGCAGACTCAGAACGCGTCCAGGATGGGGCGTCGGCCATCGGTCAATGTCGTTACAAGCTGTCAATCAAAATAGAAACAACATTAGGACACTGACAGCAACCACTGGTACTTTAAAGACGTGCACACACACACACACACACACACAATACAGACCAGCTTCTAGGCAGGGCTCCAGCTTGTCGAAGTACTCTGGAGCCAGGATCTTGAGCAGGGAGTGGAAGAAGGTGACGTATGGGAGCCGGCTGATCAGCACTAGAGACTGAGACAAATACCCTCTGTTACACACTGGCATTGCAACACACACACACACACACACCATTATACTGGCATTGCAGGACACAAACACATGACAGATATATCAACATAATATATAGATATAATGGATGTACGTAACCCACTGACCTTCTGGAAGTATCCTCTCTTTAGAGATTTGTCCCGTACTTGACGGAAGTACACGTAACCATAGTAATGACCCTGGTCCCTCTGGAACACACACACACACACACACACACAGCTAGGTATAACACCAAGTGCAGCAGACTGACAGTGTGTGTATTCGTGTGCGTGTGTGTGTGTGTCCTAACCTTCAGATTGACAGGTGCGTCTCTGTCAGTGGTCTCCAGGAAACATCCCAGGGAAGACTTCCTGTTGGAGCCCTGGCGGAAGCGAAAGCAGAACTGGGTGTCGCCAAGGCAACCTGGAAACACAGGCCACATGGGTCAGATTCCAACAGGCCCCCATATAAGACACACATTGACACACACAAGCACGCACACACATAGGCACAGGTGCACTCCATATCTTTTGTCATGGATAACACTGTACACTGATAAGCGACACACACACACCACACAGACAGCCTGGTTTCTCCGATATTGCGTCGTGCCTAACAACTTAGCTGTTCTAAAATCATGGTAAACCACAGCCTCTTGGGGCTTATTGCTGAAATAACTAATAAGAGGCTATTAGTACCGTTAGTGGTATTACTACTACTACTACCTGGTTATTAGTATTGTTTGTGGCATTAGCACTGTACTACTACCTGTGTAATATTACTGTCCGTGGTATTAGTGCAGTACTGCTACCAGGGTTTGAGCACTGTTGGTGGTAATCAACTTGGGTAACCATAGCAACGGGAGCTCACCTGAGTTTGAGTCGGGGAAGGACAGGTAGCAGATACTGGTTTTCTGGGGAAGGAAGTAACACAGTTTCCATTACACACAACACACATACCACCATGACACAATAGAACAACACACGAGATCATAACACACATAACACACATAACACACAGCACATCTCTCAGACATGGCGACAGAGCGTAGAGAGATATTGACACTAACCTCCTTCTCAGACAGCTTGGAGTGGTGAGGGTATATAACCTGTAGGACACAACACAGCAGGGAAGACAAAGTGGTCACAAACACTCATATTAACAATGAAGAGGGACATCTTTTTACAGGACTCTCATAATGTCTCATATCCCAACTCATTGAGTTGTTGGGCTTCTAGTAGTACAGTACAATACATTAAATTAAATTATAATACAGTAGAGTAAAACAGTATAGTATCCTACATTATAATACAGTATAGTATCCTACATTATAATACAGTATAGTAAAACAGTATAGTATCTACATTATAATACAGTATAGTAAAACAGTATAGTATTCTACATTATAATACAGTATAGTAAAACAGTATACTACATTATAATACAGTATAGTAAAACAGTATACTACATTATAATACAGTATAGTAAAACAGTATAGTATTCTACATTATAATACAGTATAGTAAAACAGTATAGTATTCTACATTATAATACAGTATAGTAAAACAGTATAGTATTCTACATTATAATACAGTATAGTATAAACAGTATAGTATCCTTACCATGTATAATACAGTATAGCTAAACAGTTATAGTATCCTAACTTATAAATACAGTATAGTACAAACAGTATATAATTTAACAGTATAGTATCCTGACAATTATAATACAAGTAATAGATATCCTACATATTAAATACAGATATAGTAAAAGAGTATAGTATTTCTACATATATAATACAGTACAGTAAACACAGTAGTAGTATCCGTACATTATAATACCAGTATAAGTAAAACAGGTATAGTATCCTTACATACCTATAATACAGTATATACTTTATTCTGGTACTCATACTAACGTGTACCTCATGTTTACAGTTAAATGGACATGACTCGGACACCGACTCAACACAACACTCGGTGCTGTCGTTTTCGCGGGGGGGGGGGGGGGGGGGGGGGGGGGGGGGGGTTCCGTTCCCACGTCGTCGACATGGCGACTACGGTATTGATCATCCCGATACATCCCGACCCCCCGACCCCCTTACCTCCACGGCCTGCCCCAGCTCCAGGTCGAAGCCCACCACACACATGCAGTGGAGCCAGGATGAGAAGCGGTCCCACGGCAGCAGCAGCGGGTCCGACTCGTCCTCGCCGCCGCCGCCGCCGCCCGGGCCGCCCGGCAACGTGATCTCCTCGGCCGGGGAGACACTGCTAGCGTCCTGGTCGTCGATGTCGCCGTCGTCGCCGTCGCCGTCCAAATCCTCCGGTTCCTCCGCTACCTGCTCCCCTAACTCCCCCCCGGGACCCCGCAGAGCCATGGCCAAGACCACCAATCCGCGTCTTTATTTCATCAAGATGTGCATAAATTCCCGCGTTTTTTGTTGTCGTCGTCGTCGTCGTCGTCCTTGTTTTTGTGAACAACAACAACAACAGAGGGACGAAGCGAAAGAACCCCGCTTAGCTTAGCACTTTAGCCCCGCCGCCGGGTAGCAAGACGTGATGACGCAGAACTGTGACGCCGACCGCAGAGTTCAGGAGTGTGTGTGTGTGTGTGTGTGTGAGAGAGAGAGAGAGAGAGAGAGAGAGAGAGAGAGAGAGAGAGAGAGTGTGTGTGTGTGTGTGTGTGTGTGTGTATATGTGTGTGTGTCTCTCTCTGTGTGTGTGTGTGTGTGTCTCTCTCTGTGTGTGTGTGTGTGTGTGTGGTTTACAGTGGACTGGTCATAGCCAGGGCATAAAGACGACCCTGATAGAAGGTGTCATTTTAATTCGTCTGCCACAGTAGACGTCCATGAACTACAATAAGTTGTTCATTCAAACGTGTGAATTCATTCATTCATTCATCGTCATTTCACAAGTCAGAACATTTTGTCCTAGACGGTGTCCACGTGTTGCGTCATCAGAAGAGTTGTTTATTTGACTCGTGGCGTGGATTGGCTACAGCCTGTCGTGTGTGTGTGTGTGTGTGTGTTGCAAATAATTGTGACGGAGGCGTTATTTGGCTTTCACAAACTTTACAGAACACCAATCAATTAGCAACATACAGTACAAGTCCACCATGTTGACTGAGGGAGTACTGTATATGCACACAAGCTAGTGGCGGACTCTGGAGGCTGTCTGAGGGGTAGGGGGGTGAACTTAATAAAAGGGGCACTAGCTGCATGGGGTGGAGCACCAGCACATAGAAAAAGTCGTGATGCATTCATGATGAAACAGTTCCAAAGAGGGCCCTTCATCATCACGTGTGGTCCACTGGAAGGCCACGCTAGAGGACACCTTCGAGGGCACTTCATCACGTGTTGTCCGCTGGAAGGGGTTTCTCCACTGGAAGGGCGCCCTGGAGGGCACTTAATCACGTTTTGCCCTCCCCTCTGATGGGGCACTTGTGTATGTGCAGGTGAGTATCGGTGCAGTGGTCAACAGCTCCTCGATGTGTTCAAGGGCAGTTTGTCGTGTGCGTGACTCCGTGTCCAAGCGTTCTTGTATTTAAGGAGCTCATACACCGACTGTCCTACCGTTGAGTGGCCGGCGATGTATATTCAGAGATAATTCCCCATCCTGAGTATCCTGTGCAACTCTTGCACATTTGCTGGTGGTGCCAGCTGCCGAATAGCTTGTACTTTGTCGGGGTCAGGCCGGATCCCGGACCTGTCAGTGAGATGCCTGAGGAACTGTAGCTGACATTGCCTGATGGAGCACTTCTCACGGTTGAACTTCAAACTAGCCGTCTCTATGCGCTGCATTACCGGCGGGGCGGCAGTAGCTTAGGAGGTAGGGCAGTTTAAGTGCTGAGGTGTCCCTGAGCAAGACACCTCACCCTAACCCCTCCCAACAAGCTTGGTGTTGCCTTGCATGGTTGACACCGCCATCGGTGTATGAGTGTGTCTATGAATGGGTGAATGTGAGGCAATGTAAAGCGCTTTGGATAAAGGTGCTATATAAATGCAATCCATTTACCGTTTACCTTCTCCTAAGACCTTGATGACCCCCAGTCCCTGCAGGCTCTCCATAATCTTCCTCTTGGAGATTTCGGCATATTGTTCAGAACTTAGCATCTTGAAGTTGAATCTGCCAAACGGCATAAAGAATATAGTGGGCTTACAGCTGTCTGGATGTAGTGGTATCTGGAAGTACCCACTGGCAGCAACAAGTGAAGAAATCTCTTGAGATCAACACAGATGCATTTTACCTCTGCTCTTCTTCAAGACAGGCCACATGGGTGCACACCAGTTGCTAGGCTGTGTCACCCTCTCGAAGATGCCATTTCTCCCCATCACCTGGAGCTCCTCCTTTACCTTCTCCAGCATAGGGAGATGTATATACCATCCTGTGTGTACAGTCTATGGCTGAGAATTGCCTTTCAACCGTTTGGTCTTTAATGTCCCATGCTCACCATATGCCTGTAGGTGACCTCTGTTGCACACTGTTTCTTCCACTCTCTTCACCATATGCCGTGAGTGGGTGAGTCTTTCCTGTGCAGGTCATAGTGCTCTGGTTCTGTCCTGTAGCACTGCAGCTCGCCGGGCCTGGGCTGTCCAGTGGAATAGCTGCAGGTTCTGGTGGACTTCCAGTGAGGACGAGTGAGTGGTATAGGTCTCCTCGCTCCTTGGATGATGTTCACTTATGGGGCCCCTGTGTCCATTTTTTAATTCGACCAGTGTGGAGTCAACAGGCCATTGCTCTGATGACCCATCTGCTTTCCTCACAGCCCCCAGAAACTATGACTGCAGCTGCTCTGTAACCTCACTCGCTGCCTCCCTGTTCTTACACACTCCTGCTCCAATGTCCAATTTTTTGTTGCAGGTATTGCATGTGGATTTTCGAGCCAGGTTTCACCTTTCCTGTGCCGCGCACTTTCCACATTGTCTGTTATTTTCAACCTTTGGCTTAAATTGGTCTCCGGTGTATTTTTGCCATAGCGTATATCAGGTGGCGAGCTCCGGACAGCGCCATCTTCCTTGCCTAGCTTGGTGGCAATTCTGAATCTCATGAAACACTGCTTCCAATCCAGCCTCTCATTTGGCTTATCGAAGGAATAGTTTGCCGGGGACTCGTCTTGCTCGTTTTTGACACCATGTGAATAGCTGTGGTGGAGGCACAAACTTTACACAGTCAAGCATGTCAACATACAAGTCCACCACGACGCTCACAGTATATGTACATATAACTGTATTCACCGTACATAACACCGTATATGACATGTATATGGTGATGTCGTATTTCCACCAAGTTTAGAAGATAACAAAATAACTTCATTTTCAGATTGTCTCCACACAAAACAACCACGATGTCACTGACTCAATGTCACTTCATGTTGTCTTTAATTCACCATAGCAGTATCATATCCTTGTATTGTACTCAAAATATTCTAGCACATTCAGTAATCACTGTTGAGGATAGCTTAATTTTCCATTAAACAGGTCCACTACAGGTACATCATCAGCGTAGCACGTGCCTCTGTTCATCTGTATAAACCGGATGATATGATACCAGATGATATGTGACCTGCACCAGCTGATGTCGACATTTCTAACACGACATCGCCAGAAACGTGTAGTTTTTTTGAAGTTTCGTTTCAATACATAACTAATTGAATAGAGTGAATTATCATTCTTCCTCCAGTGTTTCTTGTGGTTGCTGAAACACTCCTGTGATGAGCCTCTCTATCTATGGGTACTCCTGGCTGTCTTTGCAGGGAGTCAGTGGGTGGAGCTGAGAGGGTAGTCAGCTGATGTGGTGCACCGCAGGTTTGGTGGACCACATCAGCCACTCGCTCTCTCTTCCCACACAGGCAGGTTGGCTTTTGGTTTGGGTTTACACCTTACAACATCCCCACAGCACATGTTCCACTCACCCATACACTACACTCACCACCGACTATACAGATTGCATGTTATATTCTTATATTATATATTGGTTCTAATAAATATCTTATGTTATCTTTTAACCGTGTGTGGACTCCTCCCTTGCTGCGATCACAGAGCCTGGTCGTAACACTCCTGAACTGACTGTACCAGAACAGTGCATGTCCCTTCAGGTCTCACCAGACCTGAGCTCTGCCCTCCAGGGAGGGCCATGTTATCCTATTATTAGGTCTTAAAGCCTGTTTCTCAGCAGTCTATGTTTCAAAGGCGTTGCTAAAAGTGTGTGTTTGTTCAAGGGTCTGTTAAGGGAACCAAGGCCAGCTGTAAACAGTGTGATGTACATGTCCTCCAGTGAGACGTCAGAGTTCCTTATTTTTCCGGTCCTTTCTTCAGCTCGATCTTTTATTTATCAAAGAAGCCAAGTTCAACTGAGTCAGACCTTTTCTTCTTCTTTTGGTCTGACTCAGACTTTTATAATTTAAATTCACCAGCTGCAGAGTGTTTTGAATAAAAACATTATAAAAGTGCTGAAGCAATGTCTCTTTCCCCCGCATTAGGCATGAGGGATTTGATTTAACTTGCATTTAATCAATCATTCTTTGACCTTGGCAGGAGGCGCGTAGAGCTCCTGTCTGGATCATTCTTGCTGATACTGATTGTGGTGGAGTGTCATTATTTTTAGTGGGTTTAAGTTTGAGTAAAGGGCTAGGGCAGTGCGCTGGAGGGTTCAGTTGTTACTGCTGCCACAGTAATACATCTCGACGACCTCGAACACACGTCTCGCTTGGAAGACAATACCTCACCGTGTCCACTGGGTGGCAGTGCAGCACCACATATGAAACAAGTTGTCCCTGAAATTAAACGTGTGTGCCTCTGCAAAGCTCTCGCAGTTTGCTGTCATTTATATTCAGAAACACGTCCACGATGACACATTATACCAAAACCACACGTTTTTTTTGTTTTTTTACAAAAAAAACAATCTCTATTGGGCATGTACTTGCTCTTTGCGGATGTTGTGGTTGAACTTTCTATTCTATCTCTAGTATTGACAGACATTAAGCCTGTCTAGCATGCACGGACACTATTTATGGGCCTCCTCGGGTTACTGCCCGTGACCTCCTAAACAAATGAGGAATCTCTTTTCAAGGGATCAAAAACAGGGAAACCAAGATGTCTGCTCTCATTAACCTTCGTGGCAGCTTGAGATCGATGCCAGAACCGGGTTTTCTCTGTTTACTTCTCCACACAGAAAACATCACAAACCCAAACGGTCAACCCCGAGAAGAGCCTTGAGGCTCAGAGTCGGAACATACGTAGCCGCTTTATAAATGCAGTCATTCAGCATCAAGCTCACCTTTTCACATCGGCTTAATTACTGCTGTGTGCAAGCTGTGTTTGTCCTACAAAGACACCTCAGTGAAAAGGATCTATAGCCTGCGGTTCAAGTTTGATGCGCAGTCCTCTCAGCTCACCCACAACAACTTCATTCTTGAATACCTGTTCATCACCTGTTGTCCTCGAACCTTTGACCCTGAAGCAAAGCCCTCGCTCCTTTTTTATTTTTGTCAGAGTTTAGGCTTTGGCATTATTTGATTCAAGCAGTTGACTCGGTCTAAGCTATTCGATCATACATTCCGATGCTCTGGAGGAAGAGGCATTAACACTGTTTTTCAGTTCAGAGTCCAGTAGAATAGGTTCGACAAGACCAGCTCATAAATACAGAGATTTGCTTTCCCTGGATGATTCTGAAATAGTTACAGCTGACTGGGGTGTCATTCACCGATGCTTGTGTTTAACACCAATATAGTTTAACATGGAGTACCGTGTTTACGAGACCCATTGTTACTACTGTAAAGAAACATAATCATCGGTGATATCCTATATCCTGGGTCTGTGATATACAGTACAATACACCAAGAGGTAATTTTTACACGTTCAGCAAAATCGTGCAAATCTCTTGGAATGCATGCATGACTGCATTTATGTATCTTTAGCTCAAGCTTGCTCATTAAAAAAAATATCTCGATTAACATTAACAACAGCTGTGATTATTAATGTGTTGGCTGTTTACTATAGCGGAGAATGCCATGGAGGAAATTATCAGGCAGCCTTCACTCCCTGTAGGCTAATGTGTTCACTGTTTGCAAAAAGTTTAGTTTAGTCTGTGAAATTGTATAGCAAATAGCAGAAGTAGAAGCCTACCCTGGACAAGTAGACATGGAATACAGTAGGCTAACCATTCAGTGGGCTACCACTCATGCAGTAGGCTACTACTAGGCTACCCATACAGTAGGCTAACCACCCAGTAAGCTGCTACCCATACAGTAGGCTACTGCCCATACAGTAGGCTAACCATGTAGTACGCTATTACTCATACAGTAGGCTACCCATGCAGTAGGCTACTACTAGGCTACCCATGCAGTAGGCTATTACCCATGCAGTAGGCTACTACTAGGTTACCCATATAGTAGGCTACTACCGATGCAGTAGGCTTCTACCCATACAACCACTACTCATGCAGCAGGCCACCCATGCATTCTTATACTTTGATGAGAGCCTGCACCTGTTGACCAACATCTTGTATGGTTTATATTCCACCAGTGGGTTATTTACTCTTACGCTTAGAACGCTTAGAACGCTTAGAATGTGGATTTTAAACACATTCAGTCCAGTTGATGAGGTAGGCCTAAGCATAATTAAACCTATAGGCTTACGTCAATTCCCTTTTTTTATAATGTTCATATTTGGTTTCATTAGGATAGCTCAAGTATGAGCACACATCGTGTGAGGAAGGCCAACATGACGGTTAGAAGAATATCCTAGCCTCAAGTGTAGACATATATGGCCTATAGTGTACGTATAGTCTATAAAGAGCTTTCTGATTCAATGATATGTTCTGATGTACAGGTCTCTGGCAGCCGGTCCACCTCTCTAGGGGTCGGTTGGCTGCCATCGACCCTCTTATATTCTTAATGACTGACGACGCACCAGCAGTCAATGCTTATCAGCTCACCACAGAATGTCCTCGGAATGAAATAATTGAAAGAGGCTGTAGGCCTAATGGCGGGAAGGCGATGGTGATTACTTTCTGTTGAACATCTCAGTCGGGGGGGGCGGGTTTGACTTACACCTCCGCGCTTACATCACGTATTGACATCTCTATACAGCTGCATCTCGAACACAACACGATCGAACTGTGGAACATCGAGATGGACTATAGCGGAGGGGGGGGGGGGGGGGGGGGGGGGGCTGAGTGCGGTCGATTCGATCAGACGCCACCACCAACCACCAACCACCACCGAGTTGCGTAACGGTCTGTCAATCAGCCACCATCACGGAGCCTCCCCGCGTCCAGGCCTCTGTATGTAGTAGGTGTCCTTATTGTAGTGCCAGAGATTAAGGGATTAATAAAGTGCAACCATAAGCCAATCATCAAATAAATGCAAGCAAATATGCAACCTGACACAAGAATTTCCTTCGGGATCAATTAAGTTCTATTTTATCTATCATATCTTAAACAGAAATATATGCATTGTTATATGAAGACAAAATGACTTACATTTTCTCAATCAATCAATACTTATATATTAGAATTACGGCCTTGGCTTCTTTGTGTATCCCTCTCCACTTGCCCCCTTGGGCTCTTCTAAAGACCTACATCTGTACTACAGCCATGCCCCCCCCCCCCCGCCCCTGCAACTTGAAAACTATGACATCACCGTGCGTGCGTTTGAGAGATGGGGCGAATGGGGGCGGTGCTGATGCTGAGCAGGTGCTGCTGCTGCTGCTGCTGGGATGTTGGGAAGACAGATCGCGTTGCATTCTGCTGTCCAATCGATCCGCGGTGCTGCTCGCTCGCTCGGTCGCTCGGTCGGGAGGAGCGGGGCGGAGACACGGCAACTATCTTCATCATCAACCACATCATCATCATCATCATCAACAATCCGTCGTCATCGTCACTACGCCACCCCTCACACTTCGCGATCTCATCTCTCCATCTCTCCCGCGACCCCGCGCGTCAGCTCCATCCACACGCCGAGGGAACAGGGGGGGACCACTGGGCAACTTGTATAATTTTGGAACATTCACCCAAAAGCAACTCCGGCTCCAAAATTGCGCTTTCTGGCGGAGGGCGGGGGATTTTAATGCACTTTTTTGTTTCACATCTAACTTTAAGTCCTGTGAGGGAACGACGTTACTACACCGATGGAAGGCACTACGACAGCCTTCTCTTGCCGGGAGAGGAGAACCACATTTGTGGTAGTCACCGCGCTCCGGAGGGCAGTCGGCCGGCGGCCACCTGCTTGCCTCGACTCCCTTCTCCCCTCTCCGCCCCCCCCCTCCCACCCATCTCCCCCCTCCTCCTCCCTTCCGACACCTCCTCTCCGTCTATTTCGGGGTTTTCGGGTTGTTCATAAGCTGCACCGGTCCGAGGGGCTCCGAGGGGGTCATTTGGTTTGGTCGTTTGGTTTGGAGACGCGGGAACGCAGAAAGTAGTACAGGCAGCCGCGGCCACCTCAACTCTCCTCTGTCTCTCCTGGTGGATCCGTACAATCTTCCTTTGGCTGTATGCAGTCAAGTTTATATACTTCGGTAAGTGTTTTTTTCCCATTCTAATCTCGCATTCATTCATTCATTCATTGTGTTGCTTGCCTTTGTAGTAATGGCTTTGTTATACACAGTCCCAGAGTAAGGGGTCAGGAGGAGACTTGCGGTACAAAGGGGTTCTCTGCACCTCACGGAGATACATGGGACCGACTATTACTGAACAATTGACCTGCGTGTTTAAAAGTACTTCTTCTATGTGCTTTGCTCCTCCGACCAGAGGTGTTTAAAAACCAGCTGGATTCTCCCTCATCACCGAGTGTCTGTTTTCCAACTGTGCGTAAAATATCACAAACACAGTCCATTCAATGTGTCCACATTCGGAATTTAATCCACCGCTGGCCACAGTGTGGGGTTCCTCATTGAGAGGTGGACAGTGGAGATTGAGGAGGCATCGATGCGGTCTTCTCTCCTCCTCCTCCTCCTCCTCCCCAGCGAGGTTAAATAATAAAAAAAATAAATCAGCGATTGGTTGAAAAGTCGCCACCGCTTAGCAGCACCTTCTGAGAGGAGAGGGAGTCAAGCTGACCCGGCGGTTTCCACGGGCTCCTAATCGCTTTGCATGGATTCTGATGGGTTGGAAGAGGGCGAGAGATGGAGTGAGATGGATAGAGAGAGCGGGTGAGAGACAGAGAGAGAGAGAGAGAGAGAGAGATTATCATTTTTGTTGCCTATGGTGATCAGTATGATGTGTTGATTATCTCACTAAATGTGCATTCTATTCAATATTACGGTCTGGCACATTGATAGTAGACCAAGAATGGCACCTAGTTTGCAAACAGACGTACGATTTCCACCGCAGTCCGTCGCGGTTTTATCACAAATATGTACACTGTTGTTTTCAGGTAAACACACACAGTCATAATTTTAACATGTTTCCGCTATGAGGTTATCGTTCGCTTCTTCTGCTGGTGTCTCCTTGCCTCGCCCTCCATCTTGTCTTCTGTCTGTCAGGTGTGTGTGTGCGTGTGTGTGTGTGTGTGTGTGTGTGTGTGTGTGTACGTGCGTGAGTGTGTGTGTGTGTATTATGGCGCTGGCCTTGTCTCCTGTTTGGCTCCGTCAGTCCAAGCCAGACTCTTTTTAATTCCATCTGCTGCCCTATCTGCTGCTTTTGACGGACAGCTCAAGCTCTCTCTCTCTCTCTCTCTCTCTCTCTCTCTCTCTCCTGGACTGCCTGCCTCCATTATCAAGCCCTTACAACGCATCCAGAACGCAGCAGCGTGCCTGGTGTTCAACTTACCAAATTCTCCCATGTAACCCCCCTCTTACGCCTCTGTTCAACCTACCTAAATTCTCCCATGTAACCCCCCTCTTCCGCAACCTCCACTGGCTCCCGGTAATCGCTCGCATTCGATTCAAGACACTGGTACTGACTTTCATGGCTGTCAACGGAACCGCCCCTACCTACCTCCAAAAATTAGTCCGACCCTACGCCCCAGCCCGAGCACTCCGCTCGGCAACTTCTGCCAAACGACTGGTACCGCCTTCACTAAAAACAGCCAAACATCGCTCTTCCAAGTCCCAACTCTTCACGGTTCTGGCTCCGCAGTGGTGGAATGAGCTCCCGGCTCATGTCAGGACGGCCGAGTCGCTCGCCAGCTTCCGCAAGAGACTCAAGACCCACCTGTTCAGAGTTCACCTGGACTCTACATAACCCCCCCCCCAGCACTAACCTGCGTGTTTATATGTCTTAACACTTATTAATGGCACTTAGCATTGTTGTTCGTTCTCAGATGTTGTAGCATGCTTAGAATTGCACGCCTGCCCAGCTACTTATGCAGGCAACTTGGCAATTATGAAACTCGTTCTATTCGTCTCGTAAATATGAATGCTCGAAAACAGCTCTATTCTTATCTTCAGGTACCACAGTGATATATTGCTGCCTCTCCTTCAACAAATGTACTCTTTGTAAGTCGCTTTGGATAAAAGTGTCTGCCAAATGCCCTAAATGTAAATGTAAATGTAAATATTGTCAAATATTTACAATCTTAATGAGCAGAGCATTTATCCGCGGATGGAGCGGGCAGTTAAACGATCTCCTCCTTAGCATGGACAGCAATGCAAGCTCCCTGATGGTGTTGCTTGACCTCAGCGCCGCTTTTGACACAATTGACCATAGCATCCTCCTTGAGCGTCTCGAACATTATGTCGGCATTAAAGGCACTGCTCTTCACTGGTTTAGATCCTACCTCTCAGACAGAACACAATTTGTTGTCTGCAAAGATTCAAAATCGAAGCATTGCAACCTAAGCTTTGGTGTTCCCCAAGGGTCGGTCCTTGGTCCACTGCTCTTTGCAATCTACATGCTCCCTCTTGGCGATATTATTCGCAGCTTTGGCATTAGCTTTCACTGCTATGCGGACGACACCCAAATCTACATTCCCATTGGATCAAAAGACTCCCCCCAGCTCCAACAGATCCAAAAGGTTGAATCCTGCCTCGCTGCAATCAAAAGATGGATGTCCCAAAATTACTTGCAGCTAAATACGGGGAAAACTGAGATGATTATCATCGGCCCGAAGCATAAACAATCACAACTTGATAATGTCACACTCTGCCTTGAGGCAGACTACTGCCCAAAGCTCCTGTGTCAAGAATCTTGGTGTTCTGTGCATTCTTTCATCTTAGAAATATTGCCAAGATTAGACCAATGCTATCCGCTGCGGACGCAGAGACACTCATCCATGCATTTATATCATCCAGACTGGATTACTGTAATGCACTGTTCTCTGGCCTACCGAGCTCTACTACAAAAAGCCTCCAGCTCGTACAGAACGCTGCTGCCTAGACTGGTCTAACGGAGCAAAGCTAGGAAGTTTGGACCACGATTACTCCTATTCTCGACTTCCCGTCCACTGGCTCCCCAATAAATGCCAGATCAGATTTTTAAAGGTGCTACTTGGCGTACCTACAGATCCTGCCATGGGTCTGCACCATCGTACCTGAAGACCTTATTGTTCCCTATTGTCCTTCTCGGCCGCTCCGGTGCTTCAGGGGCCGGGCCCTTCTATCAATTCCAAAAGTCAACAAAAAATCTGCAGGAAACAGGGCGTTCTCTTATCGAGCATCTCTTATGGAACAGTCTGCCACCTGTAATCAGGGAGGCTGACTCTGCTGATATATTAAGGCTAGACTTAAAACCCCACCTATTTACCATCCCTTTTGGGCTGCTAGGAGTGCCCCTCAGGCTAGTCTAGCCACTAAGCCTACCCTAGCTGCGCGGTCTGAGGATACTTGTATTGTTCCTCTAGCTTACTGTGCTCCATCTAACCGTCATGTTGTCTCCATTATCTAGGGTGCTGCTGTGATCATGACTGGATACCTGGCCACCCCACCTGACGGCTACCAGCTTGCTCTCCAGCCAGCACCCCATCATAATATTACTATTTCATTTACAATTTGTACTTTGTCGTTTATAATTTGTCATGCTTTGTTACCCCTGTTTTTAAATCCCTGTATGACACCCATTGCACTCCGAACCATCCCTGGAAGGAGGGATCCCCCACTCTGAGGTTCCTCCTCGAGATTTCTTAAGGGAGTCGTTTCTTGCCCTTAGGGGGGCTAGGTCTAGGGGGGCGTCATAAATCACTTTTGGCCCATAATAATCTGGCCTGTAAAGCCCTTTCAGACTCTCTTGTGATTAAGGGCTATACAAATAAAATTGAATTGAATTGAATGCTTTTGAATGCCCTTGTGATGTCAAGTCCACTTACACAGGATTCAGGTTTGCAGTTTTGTTGTATCTAGCATAATAAAAATAACTTCCACTGCCCTTGTGAAATAATCTATGAATATCTAAACTGTTTGAATGATTACTGGTTGTGTCGTGGTGAGAGGAATGTCGGCACTTGTTCAGATTCTGCAAAGTCGGACAAATATCCAGTGTTTTGCAGTATACCTCCTCCCAGACTTTTGAAAAAAATCTTTCACCGCCCGGCCTGGACTAACAAGTAACAAACGCATCATCAGCTCTGTCTGATCATGGCTGGGTCTTATCGGATCCACTCAGTTATTACACATAATGTCAAACAGACCCGGGTAATAGAATCGGACCCGACTTGGACCCGGTACAACGTGGTTCCATCATACCCGAACCCGTACGGGTCCCGGGTCAGATCTTCGGTCTTTGGGTTCGGGTGTACCCATGAAGACCCCTCCCTGACCCATCTCCCTCTTGCAGTGTTGAACCGAAAAACACCATTCACGTTCATGAACACGCTCTTGTAGCGTTTATGCACAACACATGATTTCTGTGTGTTTAATGTCATGGTCTTAACGTTAATGTCATTTAGTTTCGCCAGTATGACTCTAGTCTAGATAAGTTAACATTAGTTAACATAAGTTAATGTCAGATAAATTAACTCAGCTAATTGCCATGCCGTAACTCTGCTAGTCTTTGGTTTTGCAATAACCTCACCCTTTCAGAAATTATTATTGATCCAACGAGGCAAAATCTGGAAGGTCATTTGAAGTTGACCTTAATATATCTTTAAAATCTTTTTCAATCAAAGTTTTAAAATCTGTGTGGTATATTTGACTTGGCCTAGCAACCATTGCTCAATAGTGGGCATTAGAGATACAAACCTGAAAATGACATCTTGAGAAATCAAAAAGAGAACTCTAACATTTTTTAATGGCGAACACTGGCCCTTACTCAACAGTTGTCAACAGATTGTGATTTGTGAGTTGTGATAACTACAACCCTTTGTGCTCTCTTCATCGTAACTGCCCTGAAGCAGTGACCAATCTGCCTTGTTACACACACACACACACACACACACACACACACACACACACACACACACACACACACACACACACACACACACAAGCATACACACATGCGCACTCGGAAAGCAGTGTTTGGCGTGACTGATGCGATGTGGTCTTGCGTGAGGAGACAGGACGCTGGCTCGAGAGGCAGCGATGCGCAACACTTTCCGCACAAGCTAGTGAGATTTTGGCCCTCGGAGCGGCAACTGGCTGCGTTCCTCTGAAGATCTGTAGCGGCCGCCCTTAGCCAGGAAAACACACTTCACAGAGCACACAGAGCGCCGTTAATAGCCATGTCTAATCATTTAAAAACCAAACGGTCAATATGAGTAATGATATTGCAACGTAATAACGCTGAAATGTGCCTCAACTTCCTGCTCTGGAGAACATGCTCCCTGCGGCGTGGAATAAATGCTTCTCTAATTTCCTGTAAGAAAATGACAAAGGCTTTTACGGTTAATGTAGCATGAAAGACTCCCAACTATGCCTCAAATGAATCTGGGTTTTTGCTGTTTTTAACGCCAGGCGTGGACTCTTGCACTCACCTGAAACAGGTGGACAGGAGAGAGTGCAGTGACACGGTGGTCTGTCTTATACGTTTCAACCGACACCAGGGGAAAAGGCTGTCTACAGCCAGTCAAATGTTTTCGTCAGGATTTTTGATGACATGTTATCATCATGTGCAATATTCTTAATGTCATGTGCAATACTTATCCTTGCAATATCCTTACTCAATATTATCCTTGCAATATTACCATGCTACATTAGCTTTCATCATTATGTGCAATATTCTTAATATTCTTTATATCATGTGCAATACTCCCTCTTACCTTTATTATTATTACCCTTTTATTACACTTCAATTATTCACAAATTGTTCTTGCTGACTGAATATCTTATCTTACATATAATCCTATATTTGTATACTTCTCCTAGGACTTATACTTACTGTAAATTTGGAAATCTGTTGTATTATTTATATTATGCTACTGTTTATTGCTCTATTGTTTTATTCTATTGCTATGCAACCTGGCACAAAAATTTCCTTCGGGATCAATAAAGTTCTATCTCTCTTATAAAGCTCTGGCACCTTCCAGAAGGTACAGATAGATCTTATTATTATGCCACCAGGTACGAGCGTAGTTAGCCATGACAAGCAGTTTAAAAATTGTCATGTGACAAAAATTGTCATTGTGACATAATGACATCGGTCACTTTGTCAGAATACATCTAGGTGGACACTCCCACTTGTGATGTCACATGGCAATTATGAAGTGGCTTGTAAAGGCTAATCACGCTCACACCTGTGGGTATAATAGGGCTCCTTTAATATAATTGGAATGTTTTATGTGCAGATGAACATGGATTCATTTTGAGGTGTTAGATTCAGTGTTTTATGCCGTCGCCACCACTAGTTACCGGTATGGTGGCATATGGTACTGAAGCGGCACCAGGAACATGTGGATGGTAGGCAAATAGGGTAACCATGGTGATGCCGAAGACTGCATTCATGTCTCTGGGATCGCAGGATCATAAGAGTTAGAGGTAGCATGCAACAAGGCAGCGCTCTCTCCTCCATCTCTTCATCCCCCATCACCCTGTCTCTTCAACCTTCATCATCTTCATCCCTGATCTTCATCTCAAATTAATATTTTATCCTCCCATCTCTCTCTCTCCCTCTCTCTCTCTCTCTCTCTTCTTCTCTCTCTCTTCTCTCTCTCACACACTCACTGTTTTGGTCACTTTTCACCAGATTATACAAGCATGGGAGCTTTAAGTACCCCCAAAACATACACACACACACACACAGTTATTATTTTGCTTTTCTCGCTCCAACTCACTCTTTCCTCTCCCCCCTCTCTCTCCTTTTCTCCCTCCCTCCCCCTTCTCTCTCTCTCTCTCTCTCTCTCTCTCTCTCTCTCTCTGTCGCTGTGTGCGGAGTTGAAGAAGCTTATCGCCTAGCAACCACAATTAAAGTACAACAAGTCGTGGCGGGGGCAGTCACCGTCGGAGCGTGTTCAGTTTTTGCTGGCAGAGGCGGACAGATTGATAGAGAGACAGAGAGTGCACGTGAGAGAGTGGTGGGGGGGGGGAACAGAGTGCACGTGAGAGAGTGGTGGGGGGTGGGACAGAGAGTGCAGGAATAGTTGAAACAGGTGGAATTGGGAAAGCATTTGGAGAAGAGAGACTGGAAGAGGAAGGGTGAGATTAAGAGGGGGACGGAGGGCAGACAACCGGCTGGACAGGTATGTGGACGCACTGGTGCTCCAAGCTCAGGTAGCCTCTTAGTGTGTGTGTGTGGGGGGGGGGTGCGTGCGTGCATGTGTGTGTGTGCGTGAGTTCCAACTTATTGTTTGTGTATGTGTTTTAAGAGGTTTTTCTTATAGTTTCTCCATCAGCAGTGTGATGTTTCATTGTAAACATGCATGCTGTGAAGGCATGCAACACACACACACACAGTATGCCTGATTCAGATAAAAAATTATGAATGGTATCAATAATTGTTCTCAGTGGGTGTTGGACTCCGCCAAGGTTGCCCCTTGTCACCGGTTCTGTTCGTGATCTTCATGGACAGAATCTCAAGGCGCAGCCGAGGTGAGGAGAGTGTCCGGTTTGGGGACCTCAGAATTGCATCTCTGCTCTTTGCAGATGATGTGGTTCTGTTGGCTACATCAGACCGTGACCTCCAGCATGCACTGGGGCGGTTTGCAGCCGAGTGTGAAGCGGTCGGGATGAGAGTCAGCACCTCCAAGTCTGAGGCCATGGTTTTTATTTTTTTTTTTTTTTTTTTTTATGGGTTTTTTTTTAATCTTATTTATTTCTTCTTGTTGAGTGGTGCACTGGGGCGGTTTGCAGCCGAGTGTGAAGCAGTCGGGATGAGAGTCAGCACCTCCAAGTCTGAGGCCATGGTTCTCTGCCGGAAAACGGTGGAGTGTTCCCTCCGGGTTGGGAGTGAGTTGCTGCCTCAAGCGAAGGAGTTCAAGTATCTCGGGGTCTTGTTCACGAGTGAGGGCAAAATGGAGCGGGAGATGGACAGACGGATTGGTGCAGCGTCTGCAGTGATGCGGGCGCTGTACCGGTCCGTTGTGGTGAAGAGGGAGCTGAGCCGGAAGGCGAAGCTTTCGATTTACAGGTCCATCTACGTTCCAACCCTCACCTATGGTCACGAGCTTTGGGTAGTGACCGAAAGAATGAGATCGCGGATACAAGCGGCCGAAATGAGTTTCCTCCGCAGGGTGGCTGGGCTCAGCCTTAGAGATAGGGTGAGGAGCTCAGACATCCGGAGGGAGCTCGGAGTAGAGCCGCTGCTCCTCCGCATCGAAAGGAGTCAGCTGAGGTGGTTCGGGCATCTGATTAGGATGCCCCCCGGGCGCCTCCCTTTGGAGGTTTTCCGGGCACGTCCAACTGGGAGGAGACCCGGGGCAGACCCAGAACTCGCTGGGATACGCCTCGGGACCCCCCAGGAGGAACTAGAGAGTGTGGCTGGGGAGAAGGAAGCCTGGGGGGCCCTGCTTAGCCGGCTGCCACCGCGACCCGACCCCGGATAAGCGGACGATAATGGATGGATGGATGGATCGAAAAAAATAATTTCAAACTCTAATGAATATATTTGCTATTCCCACACGCTAGCCAGTCCTACAAAACCCCCCAGACGTGCCACAAGCGGCGGCGGGGGCCCCGACGCACGCGCCCACCACAAATCGCGCTCATACGCCGTGCTCCTGCACGACACCTTTCCTAACACTTCTGCCTCGTAAGCAGCTCAACCAGCATCGCTCCCGTGTCCAAGTACGCCTAGCTCACGTCAGTCTGGGCGCGCGGCCGCGGGGCGGCGAGCCCACACGCGCGCGCGCAACACGCGCGCGCCGCGCCAGGCGCCCCCGCAGGCCCCCGGCCCCCGCCCGGGCCGGGGGCGCCCCCCCTTGGGCTCTTCTAAAACTACATCTGCTACTACAGCCTGCCCCCCCAGTCCCCCCCCCCCCCCCCCCCCTGCAACTTGTAAACTATGACATCACCGTGCGTGCGTTTGAGAGATGGGGCGAATGGGGGCGGTGCTGATGCTGAGCAGGTGCTGCTGCTGCTGCTGCTGCTGGGATGTTGGGAAGACAGATCGCGTTGCATTCTGCTGTCCAATCGATCCGCGGTGCTGCTCGCTCGCTCGGTCGCTCGGTCGGGAGGAGCGGGGCGGAGACACGGCAACTATCTTCATCATCACCATCATCATCATCAACATCAACATCATCATCGTCATCGTCACTACGCCACCCTCACTTTCGCATCTCATCTCTCCATCTCTCCCGCGACCCGCGCGTCAGCTCCCATCCACACGCCGAGGGACAGGGGGGGACCACCTGGGCAACTTGTATAATTTTGGAACATTCACCCAAAAGCAACTTCGGCTCCAAATTGCGCTTCTGGCGGGAGGGCGGGGGATTTATGCACTTTTTGTTTCACATCTAACTTTAAGTCCTGTGAGGAACGACGTTACTACACCGATGGAAGGCACTACGACAGCCTTCTCTGCGAGGAGAGGAGAACCACAGTTGTGGTAGTCACCGCGCTCCGGAGTGGCGGCCGGCGGCGCACTGCTTGCCTCGACTCCCTCTCCCTCTCCGCCCCCCCACCCATCTCCCCCCTCCTCCTCCCTTCCTACACCTCCTCTCCGTCTATTTCGGGGTTTTCGGGTTGTTCATAAGCTGCACCGGTCCGAGGGGCTCCGAGGGGGTCATTTGGTTTGGTCGTTTGGTTTGGAGACGCGGGAACGCAGAAAGTAGTATAGGCAGCCGCGGCCACCTCAACTCTCCTCTGCCTCTCCTGGTGGATCCGTACAATCTTCCTTTGGCTGTATGCAGTCAAGTTTATATACTTCGGTAAGTGTTTTTTCCCATTCTAATCTCGCATTCATTCATTCATTCATTCATTGTGTTGCTTGCCTTTGTAGTAATGGCTTTGTTATACACAGTCCCAGAGTAAGGGGTCAGGAGGAGACTTGCGGTACAAAGGGGTTCTCTGCACCTCACGGAGATACATGGGACCGACTATTACTGAACAATTGACCTGCGTGTTTAAAAGTACTTCTTCTATGGGCTTTGCTCCTCCGACCAGAGGTGTTTAAAAACCAGCTGGATTCTCCCTCATCACCGAGTGTCTGTTTTCCAACTGTGCGTAAAATATCACACACACACAGCCCATTCAATGTGTCCACATTCGGCATTTAATCCACCGCTGGCCACAGTGTGGGGTTCCTCATTGAGAGGTGGACAGTGGAGATTGAGGAGGCATCGATGCGGTCTCCTCTCCTCCTCCTCCTCCTCCTCCTCCCCAGCGAGGTTAAATAATAAAATAAATAAATCAGCGATTGGTTGAAAAGTCGCCACCGCTTAGCAGCACCTTCTGAGAGGAGAGGGAGTCAAGCTAACCCGGCGGTTTCCACGGGCTCCTAATCGCTTTGCATGGATTCTGATGGGTTGGAAGAGGGCGAGAGATGGAGTGAGATGGATAGAGAGAGCGGGTGAGAGACAGAGAGAGAGAAGGGAGCGCAGAGAGGAGCGCAGAGCTCAAGTCCCGGTCATGGAGGCTGAGCGGTGTGCGGTTTGCCGCCCGGTTGCTCAGGGCAGATTGCGCACAGGCGCGGGGAGGTGTTGCAGACCCATGCGCGTCTTCATATCCATTCTCTCTCTCTCTGTCTCTCTGTCTCTCTATCTCTCTGTCTCTCTATCTCTCTGTCTCTCTATCTCTCTATCTCTATCAGATCTATCTATCAGTCTCTCTCTTTCTGCCTCTTTCTCCGTCTCTCTGACACACTTGCACACACACGCACACACGCACACACACACACACACACACACACACACACACACACACACACACACACACACACACACACACACACACACCTACACACTCTCACACACGCACACAATATGGATAATTACTTGGCGCGTGTTAATGTACGCGGTAATGACACCCTAGCCTCTATCATGTTGTAATTGTTAGTCATCCTGTCTTCCCCCCTTCCTCCCTCCCTCCCTCCCCTCCTCCCCCCTCTCCCTCCCTCCCTCCCTCATCTTCCTCCCCTCTCTCCTCCCTCTCCTACCCTCTCTCCCATTACTCTTAGAGAGAGATAGAGAGAGAGACAGAGAGAGGTGAGAGACACACAGAGAGAGAGAGAGAGAGAGAGAGAGAGAGAGAGAGAGAGAGAGAGAGAGAGAGAGAGAGAGAGAGAGACAGAGAGAGAGAGACAGAGACAGAGAGAAAGAGAGAGAGAGAGACAGAGAGACAGACAGACAGAGGAGAAGAGAGAGAGAAAGAGAGAGACAGAGAACAGACACAGAGAGAGAGACAGAGAGAGAGAGAGAGAGACAAAAACAGACAAAGAGACAAACAGAAGGACCCGGTACTCCATCTCGTCTCACACTTTTATCTCCCACGTCTCCCCCCACAAATATGGTGCTCTGAACTATTATTACACAGCCCTTTCTACAGAGGAGAGTTAAATCGTTTCAATCATTTGTCATCACCACCATCGTTCTTGCTTGTTCCCCAGAGTGTGTGTGGCACCGGTTCACCTGTGCACCTGTCTTCTCTACTCATCTACTCACCCGTCTCACCCTTCCAGTCTCCCAACTCTGGAGCTGTCAACCTGTCTCACTCTCTGAATCTCTGTACAACCATACAGCAAATCATAACGACACCGGGCCGCATACGCAAAAAAAACAACAACCTGAAAAGCCCTTTGCAGACACAAACTCAGTCTAGGATCAAGTAAACTGTAAAAAAAGAAAAGAAGTGTAGGTAAAGGTTTGAGATGAACACCATGTCGATGGCCATTGTAGAAACACACTTATCCCCTTCTGAAAGCTTCATCCATTCCTCACAAATTAGTTTATCTTCAAGAGAATATCTCGAAATGAAATAGGAAGCCAGGTGAAACTCCGCCCCTTTCAGTTTTTGTTTCCGGCCCAAGCTCTGTGCCGACTCCCCCCAGAAGCTTTGATCCAGCAGTCCTAATATGTTATAGCAGACGTTGTGCTACCACAAAGTAGGACTGCTGGGTATACCATAATTCCTTTGCACAAAAACTAGGACATCCATTGCACATAAGTATATGGAGTTGCTTGTGTACAGTTATAACATGACAGTGAAACTGTCTGGTCGTTCTATGTCCTTTGTATAGCAGTCCCATACACAGAGATACATTATCAGTAATCATGTAAGAAGATAAGAAGATATTTAATTCTTGTTGGTGATAGCTGCAGTTTATTGGAAGTTTGTAGCTGTTTATGGCAACGTCAACTTCCATCTGTTTCACAAAATGTTTTTTGTTCATTATAATAGTCTGTAAACATCATATTGCATAAAGGTTTATATGGATTGTATGTTAATGGCATACAGATCATTGCATATGACCATACATAGCATGTGGAGCGAATGTTGTATTCCACTGTTCTGGCCGCTTAAGGCCTGGTTAGGTTACCAGCCAACCTAATTACAGGTATCCTAGTAACCAGGCAATCTAACAGCCAGGAAACTAGTTACCAGGTAACTTACTAATCAGTAACCTATTTAAACAGGTAGACTGGTAGCCTGGTAAACAGGGTAGCCTAGTTACCAGGCAGGTAACCTATTAACCAGGTAGCATAGAAAACATGTAACCTAGTAACCAGTCGCCCAGTAATCAGGTTACCTAGTAACCATGTATCTTAGCAACAAGGTTACCAGGTAGCCTATTAACCAGGCAGCCAGGTAGCCTAGTAACCAGTTACCCTCGTAACCAAGTAACCCAGGTAGCCTTGTAACCAGGTTGCCAAGTAACCAGGTTATTATGTAGCCTAATCACTAGGCAAGTAACCTTGACTAGTAAACCTAGTAACAAGGGAACCCGGTAGTCTTGTAACCAGGTAACTAGCTAGCCTAGTGACCTAGATGGCATGTAACCAGCTCCACATTGTCCAGGCTGACTTTAAATGTTGGTGCAGTGTGCAAGTGTGCCTGTGCGTGTTTGTGGGTGTGCGTGTCTCTGCACGCATTGTGTGTGTGTGTGTGTGTGGTGTGTGTGTGTGTGTGGTGTTGTCTGTGTGGCAAGGGGTTATTGGTGGGTTAGGGCTGTCCTCAGAGCATATCCACATTTATCTTTTTGAGAAATATGTAAATATGTAAATGATCAAACCAGCCGGCTCTTTCCTAAAACACTCTGTCCTCTCACATGTGTGTCTGTGTCTGACTTTGGTTTTACATTATTCCCCAAGAATACCATAGCGGAGTGGACACACACACACACACACACACACACACTCATGCATGGTAAACATAGGAAAGCGAACAACTGATCATTACATGGGAGACATAGCGGAACATGCAACAAATGAGTGTATTGGAACCAGAGCCCTTTAATCAAGGTTAGCTTTAATTG
>PIJE02000064.1:36618-41618 GCA_002895965.2 Coryphaenoides rupestris | reverse complement strand
CTGTGTTTTGGTGTTATGCTCTAGAGACTCACACACAAATTAATTCATTTATTGACACCGCTGACACGTCTCAGTGACTCTGTAAAATGAACAATTGATCAGACCCCTTCACCCCCCTCTACCCCCCCCTCTACCCCCCCCCTCTCTCTCACACACATCCTGTTATACACACACCTTTCTCTCTCCCCCTCTCTTTTTCTATCCATTGCCACTCCTAACTCCTCACTATTTATTTCTCCCTCTCCCTCACTCACTGTTTCTTTTCCCCCCCACCTCTCTCCATCTTAATCTACGGTATCTTTTAACTCCATTCACCTCTCTCTCCCTTTCTCTCCCCCTCCCTCCCTCTCTCTCTCTCTCTCTCTCTCTCTCTCTCTCTCTCTCTCTCTCCTCTCTCTCTCTCTCTCTTTCTCCCTCTCTTTCTCCCTCTCTCTCTCTCTCCCTCTCTCCCTCTCTCTCTCTTTCTTTCTCTCTCTCCCTCTTCTCTCTCTCTCTCCCCCCTCTCTCTCTCTCTCTCTCTCTCTCCTCTCTCTCCCTCTCTCTCTCCCTCACCTTGACAGGTTTAATTGACAGGCGTGGTGTGCACAGCAATCGGTGTAATTCAGTGTCTCTCTCACCCACAAGCAGCGGTTCACCAGCGGATCGATATCACCCAGATGTCTGGCCTGCCCATGCGGCGTCTCTGAGTTGTTGTACGACGTAATAGAGATGTTTAACCAAGACACAAGCAAAAGAAACAAAGAAAGAAAGAAAGAAAGTGCCTTGAAGTATAACACAAGTGTGCAGAGATAACAGGGGGAGTGTAAACATCAATATGGCCTCGGTGAGGTGCTGTGCCTGCGCTGGGGGGGGGGGGGTCGAGGCTGTTCTTGAGGCTGCTGCACGGGGGCCCCAGAGGATGGCTACGAGACAGGAGTCACTTAGAGGTGCCCAGAGATTGGGTTCCTGTTCAGATTAGCGCCGCTAACTGCTAGCTTTGCAACAAGCTAGTAGTTAGCGGCGCTAACTACGAGTTTCAAATCAAGGGGGGCAGCCGCTCAAAGGCTTTCTGCTCATGAAGGTCGTTAAGGCTGAGAGACTCCGGAGGACAAGATGGATGACCGTGCTGGGGAGTGTGTGTGTGTGTGTGTTGTGTGTGTGTGTGTGTGTGTGTGTGAGAGAGAGAGAGAGCGGGAGAGAGAGAGACAGAGAGAGAGAGGGAGGGTGTGTGTGTGTGTGTGACTGGGGGTGGAAGAGTGTGAGTGTGAGTGTGAATGTGTGTGTGTGTGTGTGACAGGGTGGTAGAGAGTGTGTTTGTGGGGGGGGGGGGGGTCTTGGTGGACAGTGCTGCGATGCCACTTCATGCTTTTCTCACTTTCTATATTCCTTCCTTCCTCCTCCTCTTCCCCCTCCTCCTCTGCCACCTCCTCCTCTTCTGCTCCTCCTGCTCCCAGAGACGCACTGAAGGAGACGACAGATCATTCGCAGTTTCATTAAGGCTGTGACTCTCTCTCTCTCTCTCTGCCTCTCTCTATCTGTCTTCTCCTCTCTCTCTCTCTCTTTCTCTCTCTTTCTCTCTCTCTCTCTCTGTCTCTCTCTCTCTGTCTCTCTCCCTCCCTCTATCTGAACTGAACCTAGAGGTATATTGGGCTCATGTCACTTCCGCAGAAGTTGAGAAATCTGAGTTGAGAAATTGAGATAATCCTAAATGCGTATGTGATTACATTGACATTTGTTAGTGATATGATATTGATCTTTCTCACTTACATCGACAAGTGATTGTATTAATACTACAAATAGTATTTTGACACATGAGTTTGTTGTAAGAAGTTGTAAGAGTGTGAAGCTGGTTACAGATTCATGGTGTTAGACGACCTGAAAGATGAATAATTTCACAGTGTAGGGACAGAACTCTATACAGCTGCAGGGACTCGATAAAGAGCGTAGGACCTACGACAGCGTAGGACAGACTTATACAGCGTAGGACTCTAAACAGCGGAGGAACTCCTAAAACAGCGTAGGAACAGGACTCTAAAGAGCGTAGGACCGAAAACCCTTCCTTATTACCAGCGGTTACGGGCTCGATACAAACTTGGGGCTCTATAGAGTGTAAGACTCTACACAGCATAGGAACTACACTGCGTAGGGGCAGACTTTATACATCATAGGACTCTACACAGTGTAGGACTGACTTTGTACAGTGTAGGACTCTCAGTGTTGATCATTTAACACAGAGCTCAGACAGGGCCGGCAAAGTACAAGGGTAAAAGAATGTGTGAATGCATCCATATTGCAGAAACATGTGACCAATCACTCTGTGGGGGGGGGGGGGGGGGGGGCTGGTTGGCCTGAAGATGTCCACTTCTTTAGTTCCCTGCCATCCGTCTCCCAGCGAGGAGCTTCTAATCGTTTGATTTGCTTTATACCAGAGTGCTGGATTTATGGCCCTGGCTCAGGTCAGGCCAGGGCGGTTGTCTCTGCGTAGACGTATGTACTTCTAAAATAGTGGACAAGGGGCCCGCAGGCAGATGGACTTGTCAGGTTAGCGGCGGAGAGTTAATGTCTATTGAGCTGTAAAGTGGCATCATCAGAAGCCGCCCGGTGGAGAGCCGAGGTCCGGGAGGCGGTTCAGATGGAGCAGCAGCCATCTGAGCCGTGGCCGAGGAAACGTGTCAGAAAAAACCCCATCCGCAGCTCTCAGGTGGTAGAGATTGGAGGTAACCCTGCGTGGGACCGGCCATTGTAGAGCTGCACTTGTCTATTGTTAGACAGTATTGTTGGACGGTATGTGCATGCATTTATACGGCAGCCCTGGGACGCAGAATTGTTTGTGAGGTTATAAAATGTTTTAGTGTGTGGTGTGTGTGTATATGTGTGGGTTACTGTCTACACGGAAAATAAATACACACACACACACACACACACACACACGCACACACACAGACTTGTGGTCACCGGATCCCGGGTTGATGGGTTTCACCGTAGCGCAGTATTTGGTCTTAAGTGCAGAGAGATCAATGTCTCTGTAATGGTAGCTTGGCGGTAGGGCCGGCCTCTGGACCCGGGGAGTCAACAGCTGGAGGTCCCCAAACATCAGCACCACCTCCACCCCCCCCCCCCCCCCCCCCCCCGATCCCCGCTTCCGCTCTCCCTGCTCCCGCCTGGAGCTCCCGCCAGCCTGTCGGGCGTCAGGACTGAAGGGGGAACGAAAAAACCTGGAGGGGGGGTGGGGGGGGGGGTGGGGGGGAGGATGTAAGAGTTGGAAACAAAAGGGTCAGCGTTGTGTTTGACCTCTCTGGACGGCCACGTCCATGCTAGGGCACTGCAGCACACTGTATGACACACACACAGGCACACACCACACACACACACACACACACACATACACACACACCACACAAAGGACCCGAAAAGGAAAATATTAAATAGGAGCATGGAGATAAGTGTTTTTTTTTTGGAGCAGGCAGGTAATTGCACATATTGATATGCAAGACATACTAGTATGCTAAGATAGATCAGCTCTGTTGGATAAACATGAAACTTTCAATAAAACTGAAATGTATCACAGCGGCTATATGAGCCAATTTGTTTGGATGGTAGTTTTAATATATACAGCCAATATTTGTCCGCTGAATGTGTTAGAATAATCGCCTCACTAAGATAAAACTGTGTGTGCTGTGTGTGTGCTGTGTGTGTGTGTGTGCTGTGTGTGTGTGTGGGCGCACAAGAGGGAAAAATAATGTGTATGAAAACATGTAGGAAATTGTATTTATTTATTGAGCCAGTATGTTTGTGTGTTTGTGTTATATAACCAATATTCAAACTACTATCAGCGTGTTAGACTAATCAGGTCAGGTGTGTGTGTGTGTGTGTGTGTGTGTGTGTGTGTGTGTGTGTGTGTGAGACAGGGAGGGAACAGTAACCGACCACCAGCGTCGTACGAGCCAAAGAGAAACTGGTCTTCTCCAGATTTACGGGATCCGGTTTTTATCTCATTAAGTGGTGAAGCGTAGCTCGGGGAAAACAGTGATTAACCGTAACAAGAGAGAACACGCACACACACACACACACACAGACACACACACACACACACGCACACACACGCACACACGCACACGCACACACACACACAAACACGCACACTGTCCCTGTAATCTCCCTCTTGTATCCATCCATAGAGAGCCTAGAGGATGAGAGACAACAGTGAGACCAGAGACCGTCCTCTCAGACGGGACCAGGCCGCTAGACACAGGATGAGAGACAGGAAGTAGCACATAAGTTGTAGGAGGGGCCACTTGACCGCACCACGTGTGTGTGTGTCCAAATGTTGAATGTTTGTGTGTGTGTGTGTGTGTGTGTGTGTATGTGGCTTTACGGCTGCCAAATTCAGAAGTCCTTTCCAGGCGTGATGACCAGCTGACCCCTCCCTCCTGTCCCCCCCCGACCACCTCAGACTCTTCAGTACTCAGCAGATGCTCATGTTAAAACATCATGACTATATACACCACACAGTATAATAAGTGTGGTGGTCATGTGGCCCGTTCTGCACGCGCTCAGAAGTTCTGCACATGCTGAGACGTTCTGCATGCGCTCAGACGCTGCGTTGTGTTTTAATGAGCTGATCAAAATGCACAACATGGCTCAGAGAGAGAATAGGAAATGGGTTAGCGTGTATCTATCTCGCTAACACACGCACACACACATACACACACATACACACACGCGTGCATGCACGCATGCACGCACACACACACACACGCACACACACACACACACACACACACACACACACAGTAAGAGCACATGCAATTACACACTTGACCTGCATAGGATTTTAAGCACACCGTGCGCACTACTACTCATGGCAGCCATGCACACACACACGCACACACACACATACACACACCCACACACACATTACAACTAACCGAGAAGAAACAGTGCGGACGCTGATGGAGTCTTTATATTATGTATTATTAGATTATTGTATTATTATATTATTAGCCGATATTATTATATTA
>PIJE02000064.1:31618-34118 GCA_002895965.2 Coryphaenoides rupestris | reverse complement strand
CTCTCTCTCTCTCTCTCTCTCTTCTCTCTCTCTCTCTCTCTCTCTCCCTCCCAGGATGAAGTTGTGGGCTGGATCAGCGCGGCCCTGGCAGGTGGCCCTGCTCGTTGCCGTGGTGATGCTCTGCGTTGACCCTGTGTCCGCCGGCAACCGTAACCATCGGGGACAGACAGGTACAGAGGGTCTCGCCACCCACCCCCATGCCCCGCCTCCCCTCAACCCCTCCCCCCCACCCAACCACCCCCACACGCCACAAGAGGTTAATTACACTGTCACTAGGAAAGAACAACTAAGGTTCCCAACTGGGCTACCCGTATCGTTGGTGGGGGTGGAGGGGGGGTGGGGTTAAGGTGGGGGGACCTCTGCAGGTCCAATTTGCTCTGTCCCTCAACCTGACAGACTGTTATCCAGACAAGTCAAGCGCGGTTTGGGCAGCGATACAGACGGGGCTCTGAATGATGGAGCTCGGTTCGTGGGCGGTACTTAAGCTGTCAGCGACTGTCAACACAAATGGACCAGCGGCGGTGGTGAGGCGGAGTCCCGGTACGGATGCAGTCCCGGACCTCTTAGTGGTCTAGGGTTACTGTCTTCTGTGGGCTAATGGGGCAGAGTTGTCCGGGAGGGATTTCCAAAAACATGCATTTCAGCAAATAGGAATCATCATATTGACCCGACACGCTGTGGACAGTTTTCTGTCTGTTTTTCGGTCACACAGTCCAACTTTTTCTTAAATTGCTCTCTGCTGAGTCAGTGCAATGACCACTTCCACCAGCACCACCATCACCAGCCACCATATATTTTATATATATATATTAAAGAGAGAGAATTTCCTCGTCCTATTAACTATAACATCCGGGACATGGCAGGAGATATTGAATATATACAGCATATTATAGTATATAGTATAATATATATAAACTGTATGTATAAAACTTTCGGGAGAAATTGGCGTATTATTGCCTTGTCCTACATAAGGAACGTCACCGTAACACAACCCTTCCTCTCAGCAGACCAGCGCCTTTCTGATGTCCTCATTTAGCTGAGATAAACGTGTGTGTGTGTGTGTCTGTGGTGTGTGTGTGGTGTGGTGTGTTGTGTGTGTGTGTGGTGTGTGTGTGTGTGTGTGTGTGTGTGTGTGTGTGCTGGGCGTTGTGTGTTGTTGTGTGTGTCGTGTGTGTGGTGTGTTTGTGTGGTGTGTGTGTGTGTGTGTGGTGTGGTGTGTGTTGTTGTGGGTTGTGTGTGTGTGTGTGTGTGTGTGTGTGTGTGTGTGGGACGAGTTTGTCAGTCTGTATTGTGTATGTATGTGTGGGTTTGGTGTGGGTGTGTGTGTGGGTGGACATGTGCAGTGTGTGTGTACATGTGTGGCAGTGTGTGTGCGTGCATGCGTAGCGTAGGTGAGATTTCAAAGTTAAGTTTTCCATCGTAGTTTTCCATAAACAACAACAATGAACAACATGTTTCGCTCTGCATACGTTTTCCATCGCTGGTCTTCCAGAGCACGAGAGGAACACGAGAGCGACTCAGAGACATTTGTAACCCTCCAGGGCCCCATGTGGTCGCAAAGGCACCGCTCTATAATTGTGCTCCCAACAAACGGCTCATTGACCTGCTGCCCGGGAAAAAACGTCTGGCTAGGCCGCAACAGACAAACAGCAGAGGAACAACAACAAATCTAGCACGGCGGCCATGTTGCACCGCCAATTATACCCCCCCCCCCCCCCCCTCCCACACTCTAGAAGCTTGTTTGTGGTCGCTCGCAATTTCACAGCCAGCAACTTCTAAACTCCCGCTAATTAGCGAGAATCGTCCGCGGAAACGCTGCAGTCGGTTGTGAAGCGACTCATCTGCCGTTTTTCACAGCGAGACACAATTCAGGGGGGGGGGGGGGTTGCGGGGGCTGTGTGTGGGGGGGTGGTGGGGGGGGGGGGGGGGTGGGGGGGGGTGACCTTCACAGCAACTGAAACGGCAATTAGTGGCAGCAGCACCGCGTGAGCGCGACACTCACGCAACGTTTTTTGTTTTTTTCTTTTTCCGTGGGATTTTTTTTTTCGCAGCTGAACGCTTTCCATCAAAAGCACAGCAACGCCATCCGTCACCGCGGAGACGGCCGCTGGTGGCGTCTCGTGGCACCGAAAGGTCACCTTGCATCAGGAGACTCAACGGAGCTCCACACGCGGGGGGGGGGGGGTTGAAAACTGAGGCTTAATTAACAGGAATCCTCCTAATTAAGAAGGAATGTGAGATGCCACGTGGAGAGAGGTTGTTGGGGTCAAAGGGTCCCTGAGGGGAGGATCATAGTCGGAGGGCGTGGGGTGATGGTGGTGATGGTGGTATGGTGGTGGTGATGGTGCGACTGTGGTCGGTGGATGGTGGTGATGGTGGTTTGGTGATGGTGCGACTGTGGTGTAATGGTGGTGATGGTGGTGGTATGGTGATGGTGTTGATTGGTGGTGATGGTGATAGTGGTGGAGATGGTGATTATGGTGGTGGTGGTGGGCATGGC
>PIJE02000064.1:20000-28899 GCA_002895965.2 Coryphaenoides rupestris | reverse complement strand
CACACACACACACACACACACACAGACACCACACACACACACACACGTCTTATCTCAGCTAAATGAGACATCAGAAAGGCGCTGGTCTGCTGAGAGGGAAGGGTTGTGAATCGTGTGTCTGCTGTTCCTGTATGTAGGACAAGGCAATAATACGCCAAGTTCCTCCGAAAGTTTTATACATACAGTATAATATATAATTAATACTATACTGTATGTATATATGCTGTATATATTCAATATCTCCTGCCATGTCCCGGATGTTATAGTTAATAGGACGAGGGAAATTGACAGGACATTTGGGGACTAGCTCCATTCTACATCTCGTCAATGTCAAGTCTCTCTCTTTCCCTGTGTGTTGTGTTGTGTGCCTGTTCTGTGTACCAGTGTGTACAAGTTTATTTCTGTGTGTGTGCTACATATGTGTGTGTGTGTGTGTGTGTGTGTATGTGTGGATCGGAGCGTGATAAGTAATCTGATGGTGGCTTCTCACAGTCCCCATGGTTTTGTGTGTGTGTTTGTGTGTGTGTGTATGTGTGTGTGTGTGTGTGTGTGTATGTGTGTGCATGTGTGTGTGTGTGAGCCAGGATCATGGCCGGGTCTCTGGAGGAACAAACAACTCCAACTCTAAAACTAACTCAGAAAGGATGAGAGGCCCTGACCGCAGACTACAACCTCTGTTGTGTGTGTGTGTGTGTTTGGCGTGCGCGCATGTGCGTGCGTGTGTGTGTGTGTGTGTGTGCGCATGTGGACCCAATTGATCTGCTTCTTGTCTCCAGCGTGTGTGGCTCAGAGGCCGGGCTGGGCTGACCGTGAGAGGTGTTGTCGTCTGGGCTGAGACCCCGTCCTCCAGCAGGGGCATGCTTTCTCCTGAGCTGTAGGGGGGGCTGCTTAAGTCGTAATGTTTGTGTCGCTGTGTCGTCGTGCTCACACCCCCGCCTCCCAGCAGGGGTGTAAGCATCAGCTCAGAAAACAAATACAACACAAAGAGCCGCTGGAATCCGTTTATCTCAATGTGTTTCTTTAAGGCTTTCTCTCTTTCCTGCGGCGCGATGCTTCCCCGACAACTCCGGCCCTCCCAGCGGGCATTAGCATAGGCGTTAACATAATGTTTTTTAAAATTCCTATGGCTGCAGCTGTCGTCCGCGCACAAATACTATTTATGTGCGACATACGAACGGAGCAGCAGGTGGACGTTGAATATTTAACAGCGGCATTAATGCGTCGTCTCGGTACAGCCGCCCGACTGTCTTGGTTCTGTTAACCTTGAAGGAGGAAAAGTCCGGATGTTCACTGTTTCAAACTTCAAGCAAATGCCGACTTCATGCGGCACGCAGTCGCCGGAGTTCCTGGGAATGTGTGTGTGTGTGTGTGTGTGTGTGTGTGTGTGTGTGTGTGTATTGTCCCAGACACCCATCGCCCATCAACTCTTTAATCATTCATTATTTTAATTTTTTGTTCACACAAATCAAATGTTTTATTTTGCCGGTTTAGTGTCTGGCTGTTTACTTCTGCTGATCATCTAGACGGAGCACAAAGTGTCCCCCATTGTGAGGAATATGACTGCTGGGCATTTAATATATTTCTTTTGTTATTTAGTGATTTAATAAAACAGCCCACGAGTCCTTTCTATTTTCTCTCCTTTGTATTTATTCATCCCCGTCTGTCTGTCTGTCTGTCTGGCCGCGTTGTGAATTGTTAGATGTTGTTTTGGTTTGAGTGTGATTCTCTTGTCTTGGTAATTGTCGTCTTCTCCGGATAGGGAACTTTCTAACCACACATCTTCGTCTTCATCGACTAATCATGTTGGGATCCTCTATGGAGAACGCTGGTCGACAACAATAGTGGAGAGAAAATACCACAACTCAACATCATCTGCACTTTCACATTCACAATTACATTGTGTACATGGAGGGCCTTTGGCAGACGTTTTTATCCAAAGCAACTTACAAGAAGTACATTTGTTGAAAGAGTGAGACATCAATAATGGCACAGAAAGATTTGAATAGAATATTCATAATGTCCTCGGTCAAAAGAACACATTTCAAGTGCTCATAGTTGCCAGGTTGACAGCAAAATAGCTAGGCTGAGAACAATACGGGTAAGAACAGCAACACGTTTACATGGCGCTATCATCATGATTCTTTTGTCCTTCTTCCCGTTTTAGATCCGGAAATATCCGCGAAGGACGTCAGTGTGTTCATGAGAAAAGCTTCGTAAAGTTCCCTTAAACAACACGTGTTTACAATCAGTAAAAGCCTCGTTACAATTCACGGTGTCACACTCTGCGTGTAGCCGGTGCTCTGTAATTGCTGAAATAATTACTTAAATAGTTACTTAAAAATTAGAATTTATAATGAATAAACAAATTAATTAATTGTAGCTCTGCTTGATATTTGCAGCCAGTAATTATCCATCTTCACCAACTTAGCGAGTCAGACCGCAGCAGTCAATTTCTACCCGCGTCAATCTGGATTTTCAACTGAAAGTATTTGGATGTGACCTAGCGGACATGTTTTAATGGACAGGCAGTCATGGTAGACAACCTTCATGTGAACTAAACATTCTTTAACCTTTAATCCTCGGTATGATTATATTTGGTAATATTGGTAGTATTGGTAAAACAGTCACACGCCAACAAGAACAGATGTAACAGATAACACACGTTAAATTCACATTAAACACAGAACTATTGATCCTTACATTGCTTTCTGTGAACTAAAGGGGGAAAAACACACATGCAATGCAGCGTTATGAAAGCGCAAAGGTTGCTATATGTAACAGAAATTAGAAAATGACTTAAAAAAGAGATTAAAGAGACATTGTGATCTGAAGTCATTCGACATTCTGGCTTCCTCGACAGCAATGCTACCCCCAGTTTGTTCTCCTTTTGCGATCTGCATGCCAGGGCAGGAACGCCTCTTCTTGTTTGGGTCTGTGATTCACTTTTCTCAGAGTACCCGGGTTGACAGATATAAAACAAATTGGCACAAATAAACCCCCCCAGCTTGCTGCAGGCAAACAAACTTAACGTCGCCAGTCACGCATCCAGCTGACATTGCCAGAGTTAGACTAAATCCACATGAGCTAGTTCATCATTTGCAAACAATAAATAAATTGCAAACGTCGGCGCTTATCATTTGGCGCAATAAAATACTTGGGCTTGTCTCATATAATGTTAACATAACATCTATAAACATAGTATATCTATTATAACATGCAAGGACTGTCTGAGTGTGAATATGCAGAGCTGTTGGGTTTAATGTCCTCTTCTTGCTGTCTGCCTGTTCTCACATACACACATTCTCTCCCCCTGTGTGTGTGTGCATGTGTGTGTGTGCATGTGTGTGTGTGCGTGCGTGTGCGTGTGTGTGTGTGTGTGTGTGTGTGTGTGTGTCAGTGGCCTACCAGGTGAAGCAGGGGACGTGTGAGGTGGTGGCCATCCACCGCTGCTGCAACAAGAACAAGATTGAGGAGCGCTCGCAGACCGTCAAGTGCTCCTGCTTCCCGGGCCAGGTGGCTCCTCCATGTCATCAACATGCCCATCCATCCATTATTAATAAACATGACAGGAAGTATGTGGAAAATCAAAAGTCCCTTGCCAGCTCCTTCTCCATGGAAAAGCCCGGTGTGCCATACCAAGGCTCTCCGATAGCCGTTGTGGCAACCCCAGGGACCCACGGTGCCTCCCCCGGGGGGCCGGGGCCCCCGGTGGCCTCCCCCGGGCGGGGCCCACGGTGCCTCGGCCGGGCAGGGGGCGCCACCAACATACACTCCCAGTGGTGGACTATCAATCTCCATACATGCTGTTAGTTTATTGTGTCGATGTCAAGGAGATTATGTTGCATAACAGGATTAGCTGATTATGGTAGAAAATAACAAAGTACAAAAAAAGTGCAAAATGAATTCTGTTCCCCCCTCCCCTTAGCTTCGCGTGACTCGCAGGAAGGCACACAGATGTAGCAGCCTCCCGTAAGGTATTACAAGTGGAGGCAGGCGGTAGAATGCAGCTGTTGGGCGGCTAGCAGATGACTCACAGGGCCTCTTTGAAACTCAAAGGACACACATTTAAAAGGCTTGATTTAGTTTAAGACTGGAGTTACAGTCGTCAGTGAGCCGTCTGGAGCGTGTGTGTGTGCGTGTGTGTATGTGTGTGTGTGTGTGTGTGTGTGTGTGTGTGTGTGTGTGTGTGTGTGTGTATCAGATGGTGGGGGGAGAGAGAGAGAGAGAGAGAGAGACGTGTTACATTCTGCTCCTGTGCACTTGGTCACAACTCCAGATGCATCGTCTCAGGAGATGTTCTGTTTCCTAACAAGGACAGACACATGGATGAGTGATGGAGGATGGGAGGAGGATGGGTGTGTACATGAGAGCCTTATGGGTGTTTTTTTATGTTTTTGTGGTCTTCCTTATGTTGATGAATTGAGAAGAAGAATTGTGCAATGATTTTTTTTTTTGTATGTATACACCGCTATACGATTTATTGCTGATTGTGTTTTCATGAGGCCATACTGTGGCTGTGTATGTATGTGTACACTTACACAACACATCAATCCCTTGCGGCATCTAAATGAATACCTGAAGGAATTTTTCAATCTTCACACACGTTCTTGTTTCCCAATGATATTTATCAAGGTCTCTTTCTTTCAACGACGGGTGCGTGGCAGAGGAGACCTCGTCGCCGTGTCTCTGTCGCCTCGGGTGTCGTCGCAGTGGCGCTGAGAGAGCCTTGTGCTGCTGCTGCTCCTGTGTTTACTTCCCTCCGCCTCTTGAGGGCGCCAAAGAGAATCCAATCCAAAGTGTACTGTATTGGGGTTGACCTTGACTACCCCCCTCCTCTCCTCTCTGCTGGCCGGGCCACCATTGTTAAGCATCTGTGTCAAGCAAAGCAGGGGTTGCAGCCCCCCGCTGAGCAGCTACCTCCATGTCATTAGAAGGCCTTGGCTGGGGATGTGTCCCACTATGGTGTTACAGAGAGAGAGAGAGAGAGAGAGAGAGAGAGAGAGAGAGAGAGAGAGAGAGAGAGAGAGAGAGAGAGAGAGAGAGAGAGAGAGAGAGAGAGAGAGAGAGAGAGAGAGTGAGTGTGTGTCAGGGTCGTTTTCTTCACATGGTCGCGTGTTCTGAATGTCCTGCAGAGAAAACATAGTCACTGAGCCTTGACGTTCATAAACACTGTTTTTTACACACGCACACACACACACACACACACACCCACATACACACACACCCACATACACACACACACACACACAAACACACACACACACACACATGCACATGCACACACGACGCACACACACACCACATACACACACACAACACACACACGACACACACCAACACGCACACCACACACACACACACAGCACACACACGCAAACCACACACACACACACATGCACACACGCAAACACAACACGCAAAGGACCCCCATATATACACAGGGTGTGCACACATTGGAACAACATGAACATTTTGCTGACATAAAGCAGCAGTGAATTACAGGGAATAGATGGTTGTCCACGATGTGTGTGGCGTGCCAGTGATTGATCCGGAGAACACAGGACTTATAAGTGATTATAAGGTCCTGTGTGCAGACTTAAGTTAAATGGATTCTTCGGTTACGTCTCTCATCGCGGCGTCCCTCGTCTATTCCGACACGGCGTGCTGCTGCGCCGCCGGTCACCACCGCTGGCTGTTGTTGCAGCATCCCGCCAAAGGAGGGCACTTTTCCCATTCGAATCACAGCCGTTCCTCATCTCTGAGAGCATTTTTAGACGGCGTTTTTCCCTGTTCAGCTCCTGTGATGAGTTCTTGGAGAGCAGGTTTTGCAATCAAAACACCAGGCAAGCATAACACAAGACAATTGGCTGGCTAATGAGATGGAGAGATACGTTTCTACCAGATACTTTCTAATCTTCTGACAGGCGGCGCACATTTTTTTCAATCTGATTGTCTGATCTGGACGTCTTAAGAAGTAATGAAATACTGTTTCTACCGCCCACACAAGAGAGAGAGAGAGAGAGAGAGAGAGAGAGCGTTAGAAAAAACCATTCTGCTGCTATCCACTCGTCAATTGCACCCTTTGAGTTAATCTAACTCACTGGTTCATTCCCTGGTTGATTAGCAGAGCGAGATTTTTTTTTGGGCCGGTAGGATTTGGAACCTTCCTCCCATCCAAACAATTGAAAGCTGACTCCCTGAGTCTCTGTCCTAACGGTGGTCCTGTCTGGCTCAACTCGGTATTACTGCCCGGGGTTGTGGGTTTGATTCCCATGACGACCGCCCACCTGCTGAAGGATGTATGCACTGGCCGTATTGTAAGACACATTAGATAACCGGGCGGCAGAGGCGGCAGTAGCTCAGGAGGTAAGGTCGGTTGTCTGGCAACAGGAAGGTTGCTGGTTCGCTCCGCCTAGCTAAGTGTCGAGGTGAGGCGCCACCTAACCCTAACTGCTCCTGCCGTGTTGGTTGTTGCCTTGCATGGTTGGCACCGCCGTCGGTGTACGAATGGGTGAATGTGAGGCAATACTGTAAAGCGCTTTGGATAAATGCACAATATAAAATGCAATCCATTTGCTATTTATAACCACCCTTGAGTTAGTATAGAATTAGAAAGGCCGGCCCAGCCCTGGCCTGAGTGTCTTGCATTGTATTGACCCATGCTGGGTTCTGTTGTTCTGAGCGGGGACAGAGTGGAGGTGAACCAGAGTCCCTTAATGACTTCATCAGTGTGCTCCCGGCTTAGCGGAGACGCTTGTCGGGGCGGAATTGATAATATCCAATAAACTGAGGTCAAGAGAATCCTACTCTATTTATTAGAGCGCTCCACTGGGAAATACGGTGCTGTGTGTGTGAGTCTGTGTGTATTTGGCTTTGTGTGTGTGTGTGTGTGTGTGTGTGTGTGTGTGTGTGTGTGTGTGTGTGTGTGTGTGCGCGTGTGTGTGTGTCTGTGCACATGTGTGTTTAAGTCTGTTTCTATGTGTGTCTGTGTATGTGTGAATTTCTGTGTTCCTGTGTGTGTATGTGTGTGTGTGTGTGTGTGTGTGTGTGTGTGTGTGTGTGTGTGTGTGTGTGTCTGTGTGTGTGTGTGTGTGTTCCTGTGTGTGCATGTGACAGAGGGAGATCGAGAAATAGAGAGAGAGGGACAGAGGGAGAAACAGAGAGAGAGAGGAACAAATAGATATAGAGAAATAGAGAGAGAGGGAGGGAGAGAGAGAAATAGAGAGAGATGGAGGGAGAGAGACACATAGAGAGTGAGGGAGCGAGAGAGAAATAGAGAAAGAGATGGAGGGAGAGAGATAGAGACATATAGAGAGAGAGAGCCATAGAGAGAGAGAGGGAGGGGGAGAGAAATAGAGGTAGAGGGACGGAGAGAGAGACATATAGAGAGAGGGGGGGAGAGAGAAAGAGAGAGGGAGGGAGAGAGAGAGAGTGGGGGAGAGAGTTAATGGGAAGGTGTTGGGTGAGGAGGGGGATTCTCTTTTATTGGCTTTGCAGAGGAAATGGAGTCCGGTGTTTTCTCCCCCCCGCATGAACCACCTGTTGTCCACATCTAATATGTAATAACGCTGCATTATAGTCCACATTCTGTCTGTTTGTCTTGCCGCTGTAAGCCCTCCTCTCACTTCCATCCGATGTTAAGGTGTTTTTGGCAGTTTTGTCGTCACTCCGTCTTCTTTAGTGTTTACCTGCAGCCGTTACGGTGCGGCCGACAAATGGGGGATTTTTTTACACATTTTGTAAATAGCGTCGGTAAATGTTTCCCGTTAAAATATACTCTCCCGTTATTATCTGACACCGGACTGTAACTGCAGATGAAGGGAGTATGTTGTGTGGTTTATGGTACGTTTTTGATCAGATTAAATGCGTCTTGCGGTCTCAGCTGCTATACAGATACGTGTGCCGCAGACATATCCGTGCGTTATTGCGCTGTTACGCTCATAGTGTGGCGTTAGGAGACATGAATACAATGTCCGTGAATGTGAATGAAGTGCGTGTGTGTCTGCACGTTCATGTGTGTGTGTCTCTGCCAAAAAAAAACGCCTTCTAGTATAAAAGGACAATACCTCTGTTATCAAACCATCGTAACCATAGTCTCTGCTGGCTTCACTAAAACATCCGTAAGCAAGATAATTTGGCAAAATGACTTCCTTGTTGCGATTCAGCCGGAAAAGCATTTGGCGTGCGCGTGCCTGGCAGGGATCTTAGCAACAGCAGTCGTAGCACTTTGCTGTGTCTGTGACAAGATATTTAGTAAAGTACTCGTACGGTGTTTCACTGTGACAAGGCATTTAGCAAAGTACTTGTAGGATGATTCACTGTTATTTTGTCCACAAACTCTGTAATGAGGCGCGGCGCTCGTTAAACGACGCACATTCATTCCGAAAGACCAAAGCGGCCATATTGTTGTTGTTTTTATATGCTCTGCGAGACGCGCTCGCATGTAAACGCTCTCCGGCAACATCGCCACCATCGCTACGAGGAAGTCATTCTGTCAAATGATCTCGGTCACGGATGTTTCAGTGATCCGGGAGAGACGGCGGTGATGGTTTGATCACAGACGTATTGCCCTTTAAATAAGCCAATGTGTGTGTGTGTGTGTGTGTGTGTGTGTGTGAGTGTGTGTGTGTGTGTGTGTGTGTGTGTGTGTGTGGTGTGTGTGTGTGTGTGTGTGTGTGTGTTATACAGCACTTTGCTAACGTTTCAGAAGAAAGTGATCTCACTCTTCACAGCTTTTCCAGCACCAGCTTTATTTATGTTTGAAGTGGTGACACACACGCGTATGTGTGTGTGTGTGTGTGTGTGTGTGTGTTTGTGTGTGTATTCATGTGTGTGTGTGTGTGTGTGTGTATTCATGTGTGTGTGTGTGTGTGTGTGTGTGTGTGTGTGTGTGTGTGTA
>PIJE02000064.1:0-5000 GCA_002895965.2 Coryphaenoides rupestris | reverse complement strand
GAGGAGAGAGAGAGAAGAGAGAGAGAGAAGAGAGAGAGAGAGACGGACAGAGAAAGTGAGAGACACAGAGAGAGACAGAGAAGAGACAGAGAGATGGATGATGAGGGATGATCTTCTCCCTCATCTTTAGTTAGTTCCTCTCGTTTGCCTCGAGCGTGGTCTGAAGAGATGTGCTTTGGCCGTTCCTCCCTCAGAGGGATAGGGAGACAGAATGTGAATGTGAGAAGTGGCCTCCAGAAGAACACGTGTAGAAGAAGGGGATGTGGCGGACATGGCCTGGTAGCCCATCGTATTTCTCTTGCGGTATTTGTCTTCTTTTTAATTTGTATGTGTTTTTGTTTCGTGCCACCGGCCAATTTCCCAAGAGCTGGTTCATGCTGGAGACTGGGGCCTTGGCAGGCATAAAGATGCTGGTAACCGCTACTCAGAATTTTTATATTTCTCAGTCATGTGTCCGTTGGAAATGTGTCTGTTTGGTTGTGCTGCTTTCTCAAGCAATTTGCCCGCCAGTGGAGTGCCCGTCCTGCGTCCGTTCTGTTCCTGTTCGAATGGGCCAGCTGCTTGCAGTTTTTTCCAGAACTGCGCATCCAAACAAGTATACTCTTGACACTGCACTTCCTTGGGTCCTGGTTCTACTGGCTCTTTACAGTGGAACTCCTGGTTCAACTGGCTCTTTATAAAGGAACTCCTGGTTCTACTGGCTCTTTACAGTAGAACTCCTGGTTCAACTGGCTCTTTATAGAGGAACTCCTGGTTCTACTGGCTCTTTATAGAAGAACTCCTGGTTCTACTGGCTCTTTATAGAGGAACTCCTGGTTCTACTGGCTCTTTATAGAGGAACTCCTGGTTCTACTGGCTCTTTATAGTAGAACTCCTGATTCTACTGGCACTTTAAAGTAGAACTCCTGGACAAATTGACAGATACACAAAACTTGCATAAAGGATAAACCAGCCATCACCACAGACACTCATGAGAGCACTGACAGCTCAGCAGATTTTAAACATTTCCAAATTTAAAATTAAGCAGTTTTACGACACCAACGTGTGTCCCTGCTGTCAGCAGAAGGCAGGGCCCAACTGTCAGGTCTTTCTGTTCATTAATTCTCCGTTCAACCTTATTTGTTTGATCTTTTGTTCAACTCAGCCTGGTCCCAAACGTTGGACCCATGTCTTCCCATGCCAGGAATGGTTGAGCTAAAGGGCCCCATGAATGTTTCTTGTGAATGAACTGAACTCTAAATGAACTGAACTGTAAATACAATGAACTCTCAATGAATGAACTGAACTGTAAATACATTTAGCTTGAAGGGCCATGTATGAGCCATCATCCCATTGTATTTCTGACGAATTTGTATTTATCTGTAAACTGTTTTTCCATAATCTTTTTATCTTGATTACATACATACTTACATACAGGTATATGCACTTAGATATGTACTCTCTTAAGGACAGAAACAAGTCCTCAGTATTGTGTGATCCTTTGTTTGTTCCTGTTCTGCCGAGATTTTTGTAAGTCGTTTTGGATAAAAGCGTCTAAATGTAAATTGCGCGTAAATGTAAATCTGGGCCAGACCTCTACTGGGTCAGACCTCTTCTGGGTCAGACCTCTGCTGTTAGGTCAGACCTCTGCTGGGTCAGACCTCTTCTGGGTCAGACCTCTGCTGTTGGGTCAGACCTCTGCTGGGTCAGACCTCTTCTGGGTCAGACCTCTGCTGCTGGGTCAGACCTCTGCTGCTGGGTCAGACCTCTGCTGGGTCAGACCTCTTCTGGGTCAGACCTGTGCTGTTGGGTCAGACCTCTACTGGGTCAGACCTCTGCTGCTGGGTCAGACCTCTGCTGCTGGGTCAGACCTCTACTGGGTCAGACCTCTGCTGCTGGGTCAGACCTCTGCTACTGGGTCAGACCTCTGCTGGGTCAGACCGCTGCAGTCTCACTCAGCTGTTTCTCACCTGGTAGTTTCATATCTAGATCATGTCCCGGTTAGATTTGGCCGCATTGCATTTACACGACGTGTCCCAGATGTGCCAGGTGTGTCTCTGTCTCTGGGTTATTCCAATTGAAATCTGATATTTTGTCTACGCGACTTGGTGTGACAGATGCATTGACACTTGACATCTCTCTGTGTCTCAGACCGCTTCCTGGAGTGAGTGTGAGTCGTCGCATGTGAATATGTTCTGAATGCTCGCCTGCATTAACACCTGCAGTTGTATGTTGGTCATCTCAGTGTGGATACCAGGATCTGCAGGAATTGGCGTCGGGGGGGGAGGCGCCACCCGGGGGCTAAACGGGCGACGACCTGGCGATGACACGTTGACGTTCACCTGACAGTCAAGGGGATGGTAGCTGATGATGAGGAGCTAGCAGGGAGGAGGACCTTCGTCGCTATCACCGTCATCAGCGTGTCACCGCTTCAGGAGGAACGGGTCGACTGTACTTCAAAGTCTTCCTTGTAATACAAATCAACTCAGAGAGCCCAAACTCTCAGAGAACACCGCCGCCCCCCCCGGAATACTAACGTCAGCTGCATCAGTATTCACTAACGTCAGCAGGCTATTCATCAGCAGTCAGGTCCGCTGGCAATCAAAGGCAGTCACAAATCTGTCCAATTCTTTTTTTTTCCTTTTTTACAAACATTACCATATTATTTAGAAAACACGAGGCGTTTAGCATTCCGCACCCCAAGGGTGGCAGCGTGTCCGTTACTGCGATGACCACGTGACTCGGCCCCAGCCCCCCGACAACCGGGCGGCGCGGGCATTATATTTCCCGCACGTCCTCCGGCTCGCAGGACTGGTTGTCCAAAAAAACACGAGCGACAAAGGCTCGGAAGAAGAATTCAATAAAAGTCGTTAATAAGCAGCGAGGAATCAAGTGTCTTAATATTCACTCTGCGGCGTCTAGATATTGACGGTTAGGTGAGCGGGGGATTCATTAGCGGCGTTTCCCTCTGGCTGAGCCGCTCTCTGCTGCGTCGTCAAAACTCACTTATCGCGCTGGAAGCAATTCAGCCACTAGGGGCAGCGCTGACCCCCCGCCTTTGTCGAGCTCTTTCTGGGTGACGGCAACACGGCAGCGGCGGCCCTGCAGTCTTGGCACTGTCTGCGCCGCCGCCAATGTGAGCGGCGCTGATAAAGAGAAGCCCCATGGTGGGTAGGCTGCGTGTGTGTGTGTGTGTGTGTGTGTGTGTCTGTGCGTGTAGATGAGGGAGCAGCCATTATAAAAGCATTATCTTCAAATTGCGCGTGTGTGTATGTATATGTGTGTGTGTGTGTGCGTGTGTGTGTGTGTATATACTGTATATGTGTGTGTGAGTGTGTGCATATGTATGTGTGTGTGTGTGTGTGTGTGTGTGTGTGTGTGTGTACGTGTCATACGGCCAGCAGTACATTCTAAGGAGGCAGGGAATAAAAAGAGTTTAGATTTGCACAGAGCGGCTTATTAATGCTGACAGAAAAATGCGGATATTGAAATAAATAAATAACAGATAGAATGAGCCGGTGTACAGAATCCCTCAACGTACGTCTCCGTACATGCTACATGTGCAGGCCGACATATTTATTGTGGTGAGTACTAGTATGGTGGTAGGACTACATACTTATGTGTAGGCCTACACATGTGTATGTGTAGTATGTAGGCCTACCTTTGTAGTATGTAGTACAATATTTTGTATGAACATATTTAGTTTGTAGTACGTATGTAGTATTTACTTATGTGCAGGCCTACATATTAAGTATGTAGGCCTACCTTTGTAGTATGTAGTACATATCTTGTATGTTCATATTTAGTACATAGTACTTACCTTGTATGTAGGCCTACACCTAAGTATGTAGACCTACACATGTAGTACATATGAGAAATGTAGGCCCGGTTTGGTAGGTAATGTGGTGAGTATGGATGATACAGTTCGCAGCACATGGTAGAAGCATTTGTGTTGATGTGGACTAATATGGTCATCGTAATAGTATAATATAATAATATATGTTTAAAAATAATAATGACTCCTAGCCTTGTCGAGCCGCCTGCGTGGCCTGTGGCCAGCGGCACGCGCTCGCCTACGCTACCGCATCAGCGGCGCGCTATTTAAAGCCCCCGGTTTCCTAATTTGTTGGAATGTGCTTTACGTTACTGTCACACTCTGTCACAGTCAGGCAGACGGTAGGCTCGACGACGTGAGACAAAAAAAAAAGAAAACACCAGGAAATTATCCGGCGTAAGATGACAAATAAACACTTTAACTGGCAGCCAAACAACCCCGTTGCTCCTCGGCTTTCAAGCCGCCGCTCCCGTGTTGACGCCGCCGCACCGCACATGAATTATTCACCATTAACCGCCCGGCGTCCTGCATGCTCCTTATTTACCAAATTAATGGTTTGTTTTCACCCGAGATGTTTCTTGTTCAGTTTGTTTTCGCGTGTGTATACGGTGTGTGTGTGTGTGTGTGTGTGTGTGTGTGTGTGTGTGTGTGTGTGTGTGTGTGTGTGTGTGTGTGTGTGTGTGTGTGTGTGTGTGTGTGTGTGTGTGTGTGTGTGTGTGTGTATGTGTGTGTGTATGTGTGTGTGTGTGTGTGTGTGTGTGTGTGTGTGTGTGTGTGTGTGTGTGTGTGTGTGTGTGTGTGTGTATGTGTGTGTGTGTGTGTGTGTGTGTGTGTGTGTGTGTGTGTGTGTGTGTGTGTGTGTGTGTGTGTGTGTGTGTGTGGTGTGTGTGTGTGTGTGTGTGTGTGTGTGTGTGTGTGTGTGTGTGGTTGTGTGTGTGTTGTGTGTGTGTGTGTGTTGTGTGTGTTGTGTGTGTGTGTNTGTGTGTGTGTGTGTGTGTGTATACGGTATGTGTGTGTGTGTGTGTGTGTGTGTGTGTGTGTGTGTGTGTGTGTGTGTGTGTGAGATGAAAAACTGAAGAGCAGAAAAAGTGATGGACAGGACAGGGATGGACAGAGGATGCCCCCCACCCACCAAGCTTGATCCTGCATATCTGTTTGCGGCACGCGATAAACCGACACCACACAT
>PIJE02000063.1:857408-867225 GCA_002895965.2 Coryphaenoides rupestris | reverse complement strand
CACTGCCGTTGTTTACCCCACCCGCATCTGATAGGGTAGTCACAATGTGGTGGAAGCTCATAAAATAATGAAGAAAATGGCGTAGTCGACAACGCTGTTCCTAGAAGCTCCTATTGGCTGCACTTCTCAGTTGCCATCATGCTGGTCAGACATTTGGTCAAGCGGCACACACACTTTTCAGCTTGCTGCTACCTAAAACACCAAGCCTGTGCAAGCCCACCATAAATTACAGCTCTGGCTGCTATAAAAGCAGGGTTCATTAAAAGATCTCACTGGGCTTTTTTTCTTACCAATACCCAATGGATACCATATACCTATGCAGGAGTAATAATAATCCCAGTCTAGTCCCAAATATTGTAGTGTATGATAATGACAATCATAGACTAATTTACATTTTGTTCTCTGCGGGTCTGTATTTCTCACAAGCAAGTGTCGACTTTCTCAACCATAAAACATTGTCTATCGATGTGTCAGTGTGCGTTCTGTGTGGCTCATGGTGGAGACATTTATGAGCTTTGGTTTTGGGGGCGGGGGCAGCATATTATTAAATGCGTCACAGGATGCAAACACCTGCCGTTTCCATACACTTCACGGTTTTCATGAAAAAGCCGTGCTTGAAACAATTTCTCACGAGGAAACAAGACTCACCTTCAACATGGCCAACACCCAGGACATTGGCCCATCTCTCTCTCCCCCCTCCCCACCACCCAACTACGCACTACACTCCACACCACCATCACTTTCAAATTCACACCATGGGTGTCTCCCATGCTACTGCCTTCCTCGCTGGACGCCTGCTAATGTCAGGGGGCCGGGGGGGACCCCCCGCACCACCCCACTGCTTGGAATCCAACACGTGCACCAGAGGGTCACTCAGACCCTGGCGTCCGGTTGCTGAGCCCAAAGGCTGGGTCACGGCACGGCGCAACTCTTGCCCCTTTTCCGGACGGTTGCACATGGTCGTACACGCTCGGTACGGGCGCGGTATTGCGTTGTTTACCACATAGCGCGCGTATAGTTTTCCTGATATCAGTGTACTATTTGCAGATATCACACATCTAGCCCCTCGTCTCACAAGGACACCCAGCCGAAGCTCACGGTATATGAACGTGACCGATCAAGCCGACTCGCACCTTCACCACTAGCATCTGGCCGACAACCGGAGGCTCTCGATCACCTGGAGCGTAATCAATCAGCGCGCGCAGCACAACACACCACAACGACCGACACAGAATAAATAAACCACGAGACTCGGACCACACCACTTTTTAAAACCTGACTTTTAAAAAAAAAAATAAATAATAATAATACACAATACACAAACGCTTCGGTGTCCTTCCTATATAGTTGTGTTGTTGTTGATATACCTAACACACACAGGATCCTATCCGGTTAGTTGTAGCGTGCGCTTGGACGCCGGCGTTGTACACAATGCGTACACAGGACAGCATCATCCCGACGCCAGCCCGTGTACATACATAACACGACCCACCACCCACCCACGAATCAGGAGGTACGTATATAGGATATACCTCACGTTGTAAATGGAAACAACCAAAACAAGTACCATGCCGTGCCCGTAACCGCGCCGCGCTTAATCGCGACCGATTATCAGTGGACCGTGTGAAAAGCAGGCATCTGCACAGTTGTCGCTTGAGCCCCAACACACATTATCATTGTTCCTTGATTTAAAGTGCACCGAGGATTGTACCTGAGCCGGGAGGTTTAATTTTAAAAGCACCTTAGAGCGTGGCTGTCGGACCTCGCCCGATCAATCATGCTCCACCAGTGAAAGCGTGACCCGTTTGCGTTCTTGTAACCAGTTATAACATCATGGCAATTCCCCTTGCAGCTGCCTGGTGTAGTTAGCTCGATTTCCGAGCGGAAGCATTCTGTGTCCACGATTTCCGATTTCTTTTTTTATGTGTGAGTGCGTAACTGATCAATTGCCCGATTGTATACATGTGTCGCTTAAAATGAACAATGGCCAAAGTAATCGTAACAAAGAACAATGAGACTGAAAATTACCATAATTGGCCTGGTAGCTTAAATAGATAGAGATCTGCAGAGCCTCTCCCACACTAACTGTCTCGTCATCAGCTGGGCCCTGAACCTCTCTCTATTCTACCATTCTGGTCCATTAGTATTCACTCCCAGTCTCGAGAATAAATCAGCCTCTCATTCAGTCCGATCTCACCGTACAATATGTCTCATCAGAACCTGAATGGAGGTACAGAGCAAAACACACAAAGCACAATGCCGCGGTAATTTGCCAAAACGATGTTGAGAGAAACGCGGAATGCACAATAGGGGCCAATCTTGTCTCGTCACAAACACAGTCTGTAGCTTAGCTTCGCACGTGAGCTGGCGTAGCGTAGCACAGGGGAATGTATAGTATTTATTTTGTTGTTTCAAAACTCAAAATATCAATGCCATTCCTGTTGAATATGAGTAATATTGTGCAGGAAGGAGGCTAAAATTGCACAATGTATCCCCTCCAGTTAAGTCCACAGACAAACACCAATATGTAATATATGTTCCTCTAATCTGGAATAGAGCATCAGCCAAAACCAGAGGTAACAAAAATCAAGCCACAAGCCTCGTCTATAAAAGCACCTTAAATGCGTGACCTCGTTCGCCTCTCTGGGGACATGTGGTAGTTTTTGTTCAGTAGTAGAGGATAGGATGGGGGGGGAGGGGGGGGGGGGTTTGCGGTGAAGGTGGCGGTGGTGTAGGGGGTCATACCTCGCCATTCTCTGGAGCCGAGATGGTGTAGGTGCAGGGTCCCGTCCCGTTCACCAGCACGTCCATGGCCTCCCGAATTGGTGGGCTTGTAGTCCACATAGTACTCCTGCAGCGGGGAGCTCAGTGCCGCTCCGTCTCCGGGCTTTCTTGCGGCGCTTGCGGGCCGCGGCCGAGTGCTCCTGCAGCTGCTTGACGCTGCTAGGGTAGCGCTTCCAGGATACGTAGATCACTAGCAGATCATGGCCCACGGACAGGAAGAGTGCCACACTCCCTGCCACGATCTTGTGGAAAGACACCGGCTCTCCGTCCTGCTCCGGTGGTGGTGGTGCTCCTCCTCCATCTCCTCCAACCTCCTCCTCCTCCCCCAGGCGGGCTAACGGCAGAAGATGTGGCAAATCCCACAGGGCTCTCGCGGTCCCTGTCCCGGGAGCTAGTAGGTGTGACAGAATGTAAGGGAGCCGATCGGTCCGGAAATTGAAGCCGGAAGGAGTCGGAGGGATACTGGACGCCCAGTGGTACCGTGACCAAACTCGAGCGACATACTCGAAGGCGTCGATGGCGTCCATCACTTTCTCACCCTGGGCTTGTTTGGGCGAGGCGCAGATCATGGTGGTTCCTTGGCCCCCCTGAACTTCCTCAGCCAGCCACCCAGGGGGCAAATGGCAGTGCTACAGTCCCACACGTTCCCAGCCAGACTGATGGTGGTCAGGGAGATCCAGGCGTCCACCGCCTCCTGCGAGACATTCGTCAGCTTGTTGGAGTCCAGGTTCAGGGTCAGCAGGTTGGGCAGACACTGGTACACCACAGCGTCGATCTCGGTCAGTTCGTTCCCGGACAGGTCCAGCTTCTGAACTGAGGCCCAGGTCCAGGTCAGCCCCTGGTTCATGGAGCGGATGCGGTTCCACTGGAGGTAGAGCGCCCGCAGGTTGTATAGTCGGGGGAAGTGAGAGAAGTTGATCTTGGAGAACTGATTGTGCTCCAGGTGCAACTCAGTGAGCTTGACCAGGCCTGAGAAGGCATTGCGGGTAATGCTGCGCAGGCGGTTGTAGCCCAGGTCCAGGAACTCCAGGTTCCGGCAGTCCTGGAAGAGACGCATGGGGATGCTCTTCAGGGAGTTGGAGCGCACGTGGAGGCTCAGAAGTTTGCGCAGGCCCTGGAACTGGCCCCGGCTGCAGCGTCTGCAGCTTGTTGTAGGAGAGGTCCAGGTTGCGCAGGTTTGGTACGGGGTGGAACGTGGTGTTGTGAAGCATGGTGATCTTGTTGGAGCTCAGGATCAACTCCTTGAGTCTTCGAACCCCTTGAAAGGCCATGGCGTCCACGGTAGCGATGTAATTATGGTCCAAGTAGAGCCAGATGAGCTGGTTTGAGACCCACAAACTGACCCGTCCGGAGAGCGGCCAGGCTGTTGTAGCGCAGCGAGAGGCCCTGGCAGCCTCCCGAGAGGTTCTTGGGGACGTCGCGGAAGGCGCTGGACTCGCAGTAGACGATCTTCCCGTCGCAGCGGCAACTCTTGGGGCATGGCCGTTCACTGTTGGAGGGGGTCGCTGTCAGCCACACCTGCATCAGCAGCTGCATCACTAGCCAGCGACGCCGCATGGCAGGACCTGCAGGGGGGACGGAGAGCACAGGGGGACAAACAACAGATGCAGGTGTTGAGTTAAGGAGGTAATGTTGGCAAACAGCAGTCGGTTTTAACGATTTATGAGGTTGAAGAAAGCCATGGGTAGGTTGTGGCGTCTTGAAACTTGCTTCAAGATATAAAGATCAGATTAGTCCAAAATGTGTCCAAAATGTGCTTTCCAAAATATTTATTTTTTTAATCTACTGGCCAAGAAATTGTTTTAATATGTTACCCTCATGTTGTTTACCTGCCAAATTGTCAAATCTATCAGCCATTTGCTGGTGGCAGTGTTAACCCAAAATTTGCATTTTGGGTTATCGTCAAGTCCGTTCATAAAAGTAGGCCTAACAGTTACTCATAGTTACGAATAGTGCATTTCAGCAAAGTGCCATCTAAACTCAACACAACAGTGGTCCATGAGATGACAAATATCAACACAAAGCACCATTTCACGATGTGTTTGTTTCATCATAGTCGTTGCCAGTGGGTGTCCAAATGTTCCAGGGAATGTTGCCAAACCCAGCAGCATTAACCCTGCAGTGTGAGGTTGCCTGTCATGCCTGATGTCATGACTTGTCAAAGAGATCCCTTTCCACAAACAAAGCCGCTCTTCCGTAACAAATTCACTAGACATCACAAAAAATAACAACTAAATGGCTAAATAGTAAATCAAAAACTGCTTTCTTGCGAAGGAAAATGAAAGCAAGATGGAGGTTCCTGTTCCATCGTGTTTCCTGTTAAAAAGTGTAAATGTATGAACCTTCTTCTATTTACACATCTTTAAATGAAAGAGGCATACAATATGTCTAGAAGCTGTAGCGGCAAATATAATTTAAACCAGTCTGTCCTCATGATCAGATTCTCAATTCACAAAGCAGAATCCCGTAACAACTGAGAAAAAATAGTGTCTTAAAATAAATACTAAAATATTAAAACATGTTCACACCGACAACGTGGCCGATTGTCTTCATCAGACATCTGTGAATGAAGTTATTCATGGTGAGACAATAACGTCAGGAATGTGTTGTTTCTCCCTCAATATAATTAAGATGTCAGGCTCAGTAGCGCTAGCTTCAGTGACTTTCATGATGACTTTTCAATCATTGTTCTCTCACTGTGTTTTAACAGATGGATAATAATCAGAAAACAATGTATCTTTGAAATAAAAAAAGTCAACCTAATTTTGTTCATTACAAGATAAATTAATAATTAGGATAGTGTATATGATCAGCTAATTAGCGTATCATCACAATGAACCATGGAAACTGATTATGTTGGAAATGAATGGATAATTACCTAACGTATGGATAGAGATGTTTAGCCGAGACACGTAGCATAATAATTGGCCATCATAATCCCAGCGATCACAAAACTGAACTGACAATTATACAATTTTATTATATCAGTTGCTTACCTAAAAGCAAAAGTACATATTTGTATGTATAATTGGCAAAGTAAAGATAAAAATGCATTTTAATTTCAAATATATATAATGTTTTTGTGATTTCAGGGACGAAAAAAAACTAAACGTACAAAAGCTTTGCAAAAAAAAATCTATTCAAGCATAATGTACCTTAAAACCCAAAAATATCCAGCACAATCAGAACAAGTGATTAATTATTCTGTAAGAATAATGAATCCGTTCAGTAGGATTTTAAAGTTAAAACATGAGATCTTCCCTGACTCTCTCTGTTGAGTAGAACAGCTTTTGGGATGATTTCTCTTATATTTGAGTCGGGTCGGATTTCGCTGGAAAAATGAACAAAGTGACATGTAACCGTGGATAATTAAAAATAATACATATATATTTCATAGCTTTTTAAAATGTGTACAAGGTTTAATTATGATTAGAACTAATATTAGTTTCTGATTGTTACTGTCTCAAGCCACGGAGCTCAGAATGCACTGATTCTTACTGATCGTACCTTTAAGAAACAATTTATGCTGTCAGTGTTGTCTTTTTGTTCTCCAGAAAAAGTTGCACATCCATCTGTGATCTCACACTCACACTAACTCTTCTAACTCTTCCTCTTCATCATTTCTCCAATCAGTCACCGCCGGGTCAGGCTCCAGCCTCAGCCCAGCCCACACACACCCTGCGGAAACCGAGCGCCACACACACACACACACACACACACACACCGCAGAGCACAAATATATAATTCAGACCCAGATAACTCTGCATTGTGCATGAGATTCCGGAGGCGCATCTGAGCAGAGATGGTTCAAAGGGAGCAGTTCCAGTAAAGCCAGAGTCCCTGGAAACCCTGTGGGGACGCGGACACGGACAGGAAGACACGCCGCAGCTCGAGCTCTCCGTCCACACACCCCGGCGTTAAGGAGGACGAAGGGATGTGCTGATAAAAAAAGTGTGTGTGTGTGTGTGTGTGTGTGTGTGTTTGTGTGTGTGTGTGTCAAGCCACTGCAGGTTTATACTTTTGAATCCTAAAAGGTGTGTGTGTGTGTGTTGGGGGTGATTAGTGGACCACCGTAACCTTCGGTGACATCACTCACAGTATGGGGTTTGAGACAGAGCTGTTTCCATTGCCCACTCCCCCTCCCCCCTCAACTTATACACACATCCGCACATGCACACACACAGCACACACACACACACACACACACACACACACACACACACACACACAGAGAGAGACACACACACACGCACACACGCACACACGCACACACACACCCTCCCTCCACCACTAATGATTTGTCATTAAGACACATTGATTTCCTCTTGTGTGGATGGAATGGGGGGCATTCACCTCACACCTCCTCTCCTCCTCTCCCTTCTTCTCCTCCCCTCCTCATCTCCTCCTCTCCTCCTCTCCTCCTCTCCTCCTCTCCTCCTCTCCTTCCCCTCTCTTTCTCCTCTCCTTCCCCTCTCTTCTCCTCTCCTCCTCCTCTCGTTTCTTCCTCTCCTCCTCTCCTCTGCCTCTCATCTGCCTCTCCTCTCCTCTCCTCTCCTCTCCTCTCATTCTCCTCCTCTTCTCTTATCCTCCTGTACTCCTCTGCTCCTGTACTCCTCTGCTCCTCCACTCATCTCTTCCTCTCCTCTTCTCCTCCCCCTCTCCTCCTCCTCTCACTTGGCACATGGCGTCATGTTGACGTCAATTGGTGATAATCAATCTCCAGCCTGGCTTGGCGTTTTGGGGGGCGATTAATATAATGCAGGAAATCTAAATCTGAATCTACCCTGTAGTGACACACAGTTGGTACAGTCCACCAGGTGGGCTGATCTGTCCATCAGACAGCGGTCACTCCCACACACTCCCCCTTGTGATGTCAACTGGGAGGGGTGGATGATATGTTAATTGCCAATCGGCGTCCCACCTGGTAGTAAAACAGGAAGCCCTTACATTCAAGAAAAAGGAATGACGGGGGGAAGGCGGGAAGAATTCCTTGACATGTTATGGATGCGCAGAATCCCTCAGCAGCTGTTATTTAATGCAGTGGTTTTACCGTTTGCCAAGCACCTGCCATGTGCCAGATGTGTGCATGCACGTGTGTGTGTGTGTGTGTGTGTGTGTGTGCGTGCGCGTTTGTTTATGTCCACAACGTCCTCGGACTACCTGGACGTGTGCGTCCTTATACGGGATGCCACGGTCTGACCCAGTCTGGCACACCGTCCGCTGAGCAAGCAAAACGCTGATCGAAACATCGCATGTCGCATTTCCCGAGTTCATACTCGACTCGACGCCTTCAACTCGAGCTTGTCTGCGAGGTTGGTTCTCTCCCCGCTCAGAGTGGCTAATATTATGGCAGTGTGACGTGGGGGAGCACAACAGTGCAGAAAATTAACAATTTGGCACATTATGCTAATGTTTAACATGCCGTGCGTAGTGTGACAATTGAAAAGAGCAGAATTGCCTTTGTGGAACGGAGTGCGTGGGCAGTTAAGCAGGGTTCCATGTTTGTTGTGTTCAGTCTCTGTGTGTGTATTAGTGCTCTGTGTGTGTGTGTGTGTGTGTGTGTTAGTGCCTTCTGTATGTCTGTGTGTGTGTGTGTGTTTGCTTGTTGTGTGTTAGTGCCTTCTGTATGTCTGTGTGTCTGTGTGTGTGTGTGTGTGTTTTCTTGCTTGCATGCGTGTGTTCTTCAACCGCATCACAGCACCCCCTCACACACACACACACACACACACACACACACACACACACACACACACACACACACCTGTCGTGTTCCCAGGCCCATAATAGTCACGTTTTATCGGAAGCAACTGTTCCTCTAACTTGTTCGGGACTGAACCCCCTGCAACCCCTGCTGTGTGCCCCCTCCCCCCCGTGTATTGCTGACACGCCATGTGCTTTAATGAACAGCTCCTCACACACTAATGTCTCTTGTAGGTTATACTCTTCAACACCCCACCCCCCTTCAACTCTCACACACACACACACACACACACACACACACACACACACACACACACACACACACACACACACGCGCTAGCAGTCTAATCTGAGTTACTGCAGTGCAGAACCCTCCTCCTCTCAGACCTGTCAATCACTGCTGTGACTGACATGTCCACCTCCTTCCTCCTCCTCCTCCTCCACCCTGCCTTTGTCTCTCCGTCTTAAGAGTATCTCTAAGTCTTAAGAGTATCAAGACTTCACTCTGAACACTATGTCCTGCGTCCCATTGTTTACCTCAACGTATTGTCGTCATATACATTTACATTCACCTGTTTTCATCTATTTAGTCGTTTCTTTAGATAGATACATGTCATTAAAGAGCAGGCAGAGGTGAGGAGGACATCTTGCTGGGGGAGGCTTACTGGGAGGGGAGGTACACTGCGAACATCGGGGTTCGAACCCGGAGGCGAACACGCTAAGCAGCACACTAGCTCGATCCTCTACCCAGTGTTGTGCCTGAACGCGTTCATTGAACGATAGTTCATGAACTCGTTCATATTTTGGGCGAACGTGAACTGAACGTACTGTATTACTGCCTGATGAACGTTACTGTGAACACGTTCATTCTGGTGTCTGTGAACGCACGCTCTCTCAGTTTAACTTCGTTCAATAGGGCGCCAGATTTCTATAGAGAAAACCCGGCTAAAACACACCGTAAACAGGCCTTAATATGTAGCGGAAAAAAACACCAATCTGGCAACACCAGCCACCAGTGTCGCACTGCCGCATGCGTCATCAAATCAAAAAGCAGCATGGAGGCAGCACGCTGTCCCCTCAATGTTAATGTAAACCCTGGTTGGATAAGGATTCAAAATTGGATATGAAGATGAAATCTGACGCATAGTTTCAGTGTTAAAACTGATCAAATAATTGCTGTCTGTGGTTCTATATGGGCTGTGGCAATCATTTTGAAAAATAATAGCTCGCAGCAACATATTGAAAAAATGAACTATGAACTAGTTCATTTTTGGAACTGTGAACTTAGTTCAAAATGTTGAATTATGAACTATGAACTGAACTAGTTCATTTT
>PIJE02000063.1:842408-852408 GCA_002895965.2 Coryphaenoides rupestris | reverse complement strand
CTGCCTTGCCTGTACTGTATCTGGCTGTACTCCTGTGGTTTGTATTGATGCAGTGCAGTGTGGTCGATGCCTCCAGCCTCCCCGCTCAGATAGCAGCAGCCCAGCCCTCCAACCCAGAAACAGTGGACCAGTCTGGGGGATAGACCCAGCTCAGAACTCCACTACCAGACCTGGGAGGAGGAGGGTAGTGGCGGAGGTGGTGGAGGTGTGTGTCTGGGGCGGAAAGGGAGGGGGCGGGCAACTGTAGAGATAATTCAAAGGCTCTGAAATAATAAATTAGCAATTCTTGTTCATCGTCGACATCCCATAATTACGAAGGGAGAGAGAGAGAGAGAGAGAGACAGGGAGAGAAGGAGACAGAGAGACAGAGAGTATATGCGTGTGTGTGTGTGTGTGTGTGTGTGTGTGTGTGTGTGTGCGCGTGTGTGTGTGTGCGTGTGTGTGTGTGTGCGTGTGCGGGCATGTGTGTGTGTGTGTTGTGTGTGTGTGTGGTGTGTGTGTAAGAGACAGGAGAGAAAGAGAGAGGGAGAGATAGATAGATAGATAGAGAGAGAGAGGGAGAGAGAGAGAGAGAGAGAGAGAGAAAGGATATGTGTGTGCATGTGTGTGTGTGTGTGTGTGTGTGTGTGTGTGTGTGTGTGTGTGTGTGTGTGTGTGTGTGTGTGTGTGTGTGTGTGTGTGCCTGTATGTATGCATGTATGCATGTGATCGTGTATGTGAGAGTGTGTGTGTAAGAGAGAGAGATAAAAAGACAAGAAACACACACAGCGACACATTTGCAAATATGCTCTCCAACACATATTGCTGAGATGCAGAAAAGTCTCACACACTCACACACGTGCACACACACACACACACACACACACACACACACACACACACTTGCGTGTAGATATGCAAGCGTGGGACTTTGTGAGCGCTCAGAGGGAGTGGGAGGGAAGACAGGCAGGCTCCGCGTTTTAATTCCCGGGTAACGGTTCCCGGCTGACGGCAGGTGGGTGCGCAGCGCGTCGTCTGTCTTCTAAACACGATCAGCAGCCCCGGCTCTGTCTCTCCTCCGCACGGTGGTGGTGGTGGTGGTGGAGGTGGTGGTGGTAGTGGGCGACCCCAACCCCCGCGGATTGGAACGCACGCAAGAGCCCCACAAAGCTGATCATGGGCTGATGATTATGCAGAGCCATGCTCGGTTAAAGTTGTGGACTCCGGCGTCCGGTATGAACCGTATCATTAACATGCCAGTCCATGTCAGGCCGCCAGACACCCCGACCAGTCAAGAAACACACACACACACAGAGACAATGCAGTATGTATGCATGTATGCATGTGATCGTGTATGTGAGAGTGTGTGTGTAAGAGAGAGAGATAAAAAGACAAGAAACACACACAGCGACACATTTGCAAATATCCTCTCCAACACATATTGCTGAGATGCAGAAAAGTCACACACACACACACACACACACACACACACACACACACACACACACACACACTTGTGTGTAGATATGCAAGCGTGGGACTTTGTGAGCGCTCAGAGGGAGTGGGAGGGAAGACAGGCAGGCTCCGCGTTTTAATTCCCGGGTAACGGTTCCCGGCTGACGGCAGGTGGGTGCGCAGCGCGTCGTCTGTCTTCTAAACACGATCAGCAGCCCCGGCTCTGTCTCTCCTCCGCACGGTGGTGGTGGTGGTGGTGGAGGTGGTGGTGGTGGTGGAGGTGGCGGTAGTGGGCGACCCCAACCCCCGCGGATTGGAACGCACGCAAGAGCCCCACAAAGCTGATCATGGGCTGATGATTATGCAGAGCCATGCTCGGTTAAAGTTGTGGACTCCGGCGTCCGGTATGAACCGTATCATTAACATGCCAGTCCATGTCAGGCCGCCAGACACCCCGACCAGTCAAGAAACACACACACACACACACACAGAGACAACAGGGAGAGAGAGAGAGAGAGGAGAGGGGGCGGGGGTCGCTCATGGTTTAACTGATGTGATTAAATGTCGGCCTTCCGCATGTTTTCAAAGCATCCAGAGTGTGCTCGTTTGCACAATCAATCTGAAAAGTGTGCGTTTCGCAATACCACACATACCAGGAGGAGAAGACATACATGTACACACACACACTCTCTCTCTCTCCCGCTCTGTCTCTCTCTCTCTCTCTTTCTCTCTCTTTCTCCTTTTCTCTCTCTTGCTCTCTCACACACACTCACACACACACACACACACACACACACACACACACACACACACGTCTCTTTCTCTCACGCACGCACGCACCCACCCACACACACACACACACACACACGCACACGCACACGCACATTGCAGCTCTGCGACTATAACGCACTAAAAGCTGGGCTTCAATCCATCCAAAGCCATGAGCTTCTCGGGCACTTCTAGACCCAAAAAAATCCCCGACACGCGTAGCCTATACGAACGTTGCTCCTCCAGACTCCCCATCTCACCACCGCAGCATCCAATATGCGTGGATCGATCTAACTGAAGCCCATGCGTCACCGTGTGCATTCCAAATGTTGAAGGTATGTGGTTACCGTGTTGGCAATGTAAGGGGAGACCCACACCCCCAGCATTACCGATGAAACATGTCAATAATACGCGACACTCACCCATGTCCGCTGTTTCCACTGACTGAGATCCAGTCCACAGGTCTCTCTTACTGCTGTCTGCTGCGCGACGTTCGAGTCCGCATGATAGTCGCTCCTGACGCACCGGATCGCATCCAAGAGCCCCGCGGTCTCCCGGTCCTGCTCCTCCCGGTCCTGCTCCTCCCGGTGCTCCCGCGTCGACTCTCACACGCACCTGCCCGTGTTCACTCCCAGGGACCCGGGTGTCTCTCTCCTCCTTGCGTGTGTGTGTGTGTGTGTGTGTGTGTGTGTGCTTGTGTGTGTGTGTGTGTGTGTGTGTCAGTTGCGCAATTTTTTCACTCGAGAAGAACAAGAAGAAGAAGAAGAAGAAGAAGAAAATAAATGGCATATACTTCCATCTGTAGTAGATACAAATCCCCTTGCACCGTGAGAGCAATCCATTTTTTTTCTCTTCTTCTTCTCTGCTGCAACCAAAAAAAAAATCCCTTTTCCCGTCTTCTTGGTCAAGTGCAGATCATCCCCTCCTCCTCCTACCTCCTACCTCCTCCTCCACCTCCTCCTGCTCCTCTACCACCACCACCACCAAAAAAAGGATGTAGGCTGCTCTCTGTGCTACTGCTGCAGCGGGAACCCACCAGCACCAACACCACGACCACCACCACCACCACCACCACCACCAACACGACCACCAAGTCCAAATCCAAGTACTAGTCCCGGGTGCTGTGAAATGCGCGGGAATCGAGCGGCTGGTGGTCGAGATTCCAAACCAGAACCGAAACGACGAGGACGAGCCGACACGACGCGTTAATTATGATCGCATAACTTTACGCGCGGCGCAGCAGCAGCAGCAGCAGCGGCGGTGGTGGTGGAGGAGGTTGTTGTTGGCTGTTGGTGTGATCGGCGCATCTCCGGCGGCGGTGCGTTCCGGTGTTGCGCGAACGACGTGGAGAGACTGGAGGAGGCTGCAGCTCAGCGGCTCTGCAGCTGCACGCTCGACGCATGGCGCACAGCAACACACACACACACACGCACACACACACACACACACACACACACACACACACACAGACACACACACACACACACACACACACAAAAGATGATGGATCTGTCTGTATTTTTTTCCCCACCACCACCACCACCACCACCACCAGTATCTATCTGTTTCTGTTGGTTGCTGTCGTTCGATGCCAAAACAACGCGGAGGTATTTGTGTTAGTTGTTGTTGTTGTTGTTGTTGTTGTTGTTGTGTTTACAGGACAGTGCTGTGTGTCAAGAACAAGTTGGTGTTCGTCACCGGCACACGGCGCACAACACATGCCCTCTTCTGGTCAGAATGAAATCCCGTCAACGAACAGCTGAAGCAGGAGGATACGTTGAGTTTACGCATTTATTTGCGCATTCAGCTTCCCACTGCACACATTTGGACGACCAGGATCGGCTCAAGTGATTAGAGGTATACAGTATTTAAGGTCATCAACTTGGCACTTTGTTCCCTATCCCCAAAAACACAGTAAAATGTGTATTTAAACTGATAGCAGAGCAACAACCGTTTTGTGATACGGACTGTCGCCGTCTAGGGTTCTGAAGGTCCGACTCAGCTGTCCAGGGTTCTGAAGGTCCGACTGAGCTGTCCAGGGTTCTGAAGGTTCGACTGAGCTGTCCAGGGTTCTGAAGGTCCGACTGAGCTGTCCAGGGTTCTGAAGGTCCGACTGAGCTGTCCAGGGTTCTGAAGGTCCGACTGAGCTGTCCAGGGTTCTGAAGGTCCGACTGAGCTGTCCAGGGTTCTGAAGGTCCGACTGAGCTGTCCAGAGCGCTGAGGGTCCAGCTTCAAGGGCGCTGAGCTGTCCAGCTTGTTATTTCAGCTCTCAAGCCTGCAGTTGCTTCAGGGTCGCTGTCCATTAACTCCACATAGAATATACAGTATATCTGTGCGAACTGCTACTGACAGGGGTTTTAATGGACTTTTGCACATTCAAATGAATATATATTTATATATAAGTCCTCCACATTGTCATACACACATACTCTTTGTTGTTTGTTTGTTGTTGCCGCACATATATAGTCTGTTTAATTATCCTAAACAGTCAACTGAATATGGCTGAATGCTATTGATTTTAAGGCTTGTCCGTAGGCGAGATGAGATGGTTGTTTTTGACAGCCAGCGTTTGGCCCTGATGATGACAGCCTTGACCGGCCTGTTTATGTAAATTGAGTCATTTCGCAGAGGCTTTTTGATTAAGATCTGACGTGAGATTGAGAGCAATCAAAGCATCACATTGCAGTATAGCTGCAAACAATGCCGAGATCTGGCCTCGCCATCACAAAGACAAGTTTACAGATTACAGGTTATTTTTTTCATTTATTCTTATTTTATTAGTAGTAATGGTTACAATTCGCCCCAATTCAGTTCACCCAGTTTTTTTGATCTTCTGGGTCTTCAGGTGTTTTTTTTTGGATGGAGCTATAGCTGCAGTAGAGGTACCATGCAGTAGACTGTACTGTGTACTGTGAGTTTTGTTCCGTGCCGTGGAGCAATCGGCCGAGACGCCTCCACCAGAACACTGATTCCCAACCAAGGGTCCGCCTACGCACCCTATGGGGGAATGTGAGCAGGTTCCAGGGTGTACTCGCAAGGATTCCGCTGGTTATTATAGCAAAAACTAAAATGAGGACATCAACTATGAATCTCTTCTGATTAATATAACGTTGATGCCAGAAATAGAAGCACGCCTCCGTATATAATATTAGCTGATTATAAAGAAAAGACGCGGTTGTGGTTTGGTGTTGGTGGATTAAGGGGTGTTTGAGCTGACAGGGCAGGTGGGGGGTGCTGTGCAGGTGGGTGGGTGCAAAAGGGGGTGGAACCCAGCATTAGTGGACCTCAGAGGGCACCAGTGAGGTTCGGGGGTTGGGGGTTGAAACATCATTCAATGGTAAAGCGACCTGACCTCATTTGACCAGAATGGAGTACGACTGAATAGAATGGATGAGTGTGTACCAGGGAACACAAGATGGATTCTTCCCAGCGCAGCGATTGATCAGAAGGCCACAACACAACTATTGAAATGTGGTTATGGCGCAGCGGCATAGGTCACACTGGAAAGATGAAAACGGATTATGAATCATTCCTAATCAGCATCCACTTAATGACAATGAACTATTAACACAACAACAACAACAACAATTAACTATTATTAATTAAGCAGAGCTGGTGTGGCACCGCACGCCACCCAGAAACACCAGAGCAGCTAGACTGAACCTTTCTGACACATAACCTCCCTCCTCAACCTCCTCCTCTTCCTCCTCGTCCTCCTCCTCCTCCTCCTCCTGCCTTTCATAATATCACCCCCGACACCCACCCCCACCTCGCCCCCCCCCTCTCTCCCACCCCCCCCCCCTCCTCTCCCTCCCACAACCCCAACCCCCCCACCGTGCAATTTGGCTGATGGTTTTCCTCCCCTGGCCTCTGTTCAAGAAGCACACACCCCGTTCTGCTGACAGCGGAGAAACAATTAATTCACTGTGAAGTTATGGAGCAGGACATGATGCCAGGGTATGAGGAGAGAGGGGAGAGAGGGGAGAGAGAGGGGAGGGATGGGAGGGATGGGAGAGAGGGGAGGGATGGGAGGGATGGGAGGGAGGGGAGAAAGAGGAGAGGGATGGGAGAGAGAGAGGGGGGGATGGGAAAGAGGGGAGAGAAGGGAGAGGGGAGAGAAGGGAGGGATGGGAGAGAAGGGAGGGATGGGAGAGAAGGGAGAGAGGGGAGAGGATGGGGAGAGGGAAGAGAGGGAAGAGAGAGAGAGGGGAGAGAGGGAAGAGAGGGGAAAGAGGGGGAGAGCGGAGGGAGGGGAGAGAGGGGAGAAAGAGAGGGGAGAAAGAGAGGGGAGAGAGAGAAAGAGAGGGGAGAGAGGGCAGGGAAGGGAGAGAAGGGTGGGTGGTGGTGGTGGGTAGGAGGGCCAAGGAGTCATGGGAGACAGAAAGAGAGAGAGAGAGAGTGAGAGAGAGAGAGAGAGAGAGAGAGAGAGAGAGAGAGAGAGAGAGAGAGAGAGAGAGAGAAAGAGAGAGAGAGAGAGAGAGAGAGAAAGGAAATATAACATATTACGATTAAAAATAGTTTCTTTCTCACCTGAACCTGAGCTGGGTGGTTCAGTTATGTCTGTTGCTTTTGTTTTTGTGTTATTCTAAAGGGGTAAGGGAGATAAATGTGTTTCTATCTCGGTACATTACAAACATCATCAAATATAAAAACTAACTGGATGACCTGTTGGTATCTTGGCTGCGTGGCTCGGTTCCTATAGTTCCTCTTTTTGAAGCATTTTCTCTAAAAGAGAGAAAAAATAAGTCAGAAATAGATGAAGAGAAAGTGATATGTGCTGCTGGCGGAGAAAAAGAAAAATGTCCGCCTGAACTTTCTTTTTTTGCTCGATCTGTGGATTTTTTGACATTTTCTTTTTTACTTTTCTTAAAAAATGAAAAAGGTTGAACAAGAAACAAGAGAGAGCGACACGGGGAAGGAAAGGAGAGACGGAGAAGGAAGAGGCGACCGCTGTGGCGTCTGCACACATCATGTTTGCTTCTCTCTCTTGTTGTTTTGTGCCTTAGCAGCACCGGTCAACACCATCACCAGCAGCTGTTTGTGCCCGGAACCAGATTTAGTTAAAAAGCAATATTTGCTGTTTGCCGGGGCGAGAATTGCATTTGTATCCCCGCAGTGGTCACCTCGCGTGAACACAGTGTCGGGATACTGTGGGCGGACACATTGATTCCAACAGTCGAAGCGTTCACAGAAATAGTTACCGGCTACTGGGAAAAGGACAAATGGTGATGCGTGAGTAAAGTGAAAGCAAATAAAATGACAGAAAGCCGGAAACATTAGAGAACATAATGCAGACACACAACATAGGAGCAGCACAATAGATGTAAAAATACGTAATGATACAAATATAAAGAAATATAAAAGACCACACAGATGCTGGTATCTGTTATTTAAATGTGATAAAATAAGCATCATGTTGATTCTATTCAAGGTTGAGGATGATAGATGGATAGATAGAAAGACACACAGATGAAAGGATGGCTGGATATAGGTTGATGATAGATGGATGATGGGTGATGGATGGATGGAGAGATTCATTAACCACACACACATTTGCGGCACTACCACCATGCCGCCACGTACACACACACACACACACACATGCCACGCACCCCACTCTACACACACACACCACCACCCACACATTTGCATCACCATGCTGGCACACACACACACCACACACACACACACGTCATGCTTAATTAAGAGCTACCATACATCCATACACTCCTCTGGGAACCGCAGGATTCACAGGACTGGCTTGACCCCTGCCTGTAGTTATATTTAGCAGTATATATATCCAATTACAAAGGTTTATATATTATTTTTAAAGGTGTATATTAGAGGTGTACAGATATTTATAATTTTATGATTTAAGCAGTTTAAAGGTTTAGTGTTATGTAAATTTCCACTATAGCGATTAGACTTTAAAGTTTTTGTGTTATCGAAGTTTCCATTATAAATATTAGAATTTAAAGGTGTAGTGGTTTCTAGATTTCCATTAAATATATTAGAGTTTAAAGGTTTAATGGTATCTACATTTCCATTACAGATATTAGACTTTAAAGGTTCAGTGGTATCTAAGTTTCTATTATAGATATTATAGTTTAACGTTTTAGTGTTATCTACGTTTCTATTACAGATATTAGAGTTTCAAGGTGTACTGGTATCTATGTTTCTATTACAGATATTAGAGTTTCAAGGTGTACTGGTATCTATGTTTCTATTACAGATATTAGAGTTTCAAGGTGTACTGGTATCTATGTTTCTATTACAGATATTAGAGTTTCAAGGTGTACTGGTATCTATGTTTCTATTACAGATATTAGAGTTTCAAGGTGTACTGGTATCTATGTTTCTATTACAGATATTAGAGTTTCAAGGTGTACTGGTATCTATGTTTCTATTACAGATATTAGAGTTTCAAGGTGTACTGGTATCTATGTTTCTATTACAGATATTAGAGTTTCAAGGTGTACTGGTATCTATGTTTCTATTACAGATATTAGAGTTTCAAGGTGTACTGGTATCTATGTTTCTATTACAGATATTAGAGTTTCAAGGTGTACTGGTATCTATGTTTCTATTACAGATATTAGAGTTTCAAGGTGTACTGGTATCTATGTTTCTATTACAGATATTAGAGTTTCAAGGTGTACTGGTATCTATGTTTCTATTACAGATATTAGAGTTTCAAGGTGTACTGGTATCTATGTTTCTATTACAGATATTAGAGTTTCAAGGTGTACTGGTATCTATGTTTCTATTACAGATATTAGAGTTTCAAGGTGTACTGGTATCTATGTTTCTATTACAGATATTAGAGTTTCAAGGTGTACTGGTATCTATGTTTCTATTACAGATATTAGAGTTTCAAGGTGTACTGGTATCTATGTTTCTATTACAGAGTACAACAAAACCAACAAACCGACAAACCAACAAACCAACAAAACCAACAAACCAACAAACCAACAAACCAACAAACCAACAAACCAACAAACCAACAAACCAACAAAACCAACAAAACCAACAAACCAACAAAACCAACAAACCAACAAAACCAACAAACCAACAAACCAACAAACCAACAAACCGACAAAACAACAAACCAACACAAGACAAGACAACACAACACAAGACAACACAAGACAACACAACACAAGACAACAACACACAAGACAACACACACACACACACACACACACACACACACACACACACACACACACACACACACACACACACACACACACACACACACCACACACACACACAGATACTCATACACACGCACACACACAACACACACACACACCACACAACACACACCACAAACACACACACACACACACCAACACACACACACCACACAACAGAACAGACACACACCACACAACACACCAAACAACAGACACACACCAGACACCATACAACACACACCAAACAAACACACCACACACACACACACCAAACAAACACACACACACACACCAACAACACACAACACCAAACACACACACACAACAACACACACCACAACACACACACACAACAACCAACCAACACAAACACCACAACCAACAACACAACCACAACACACCACAACACAAACACAAACAAAACACCACAACACACAACACAACACAAACACACAAACACCAAGACACACACAACACAACACAACACAACAACACAAACACACAACACAACAAGACAAACACACACCAAACACACACAAGACAACAAAACACAAGACAACACAACACAAGACAACACAACACAACACACCACAACAACC
>PIJE02000063.1:802408-837408 GCA_002895965.2 Coryphaenoides rupestris | reverse complement strand
ATATGTGACACAGAGAGAGAGAGAGAGAGAGAGAGAGAGAGAGAGAGAGAGAGAGAGAGAGAGAGAGAGAGAGAGAGAGAGAGAGAGAGAGATAGAGAGAGTGATGAAAGATGAAAGTGAGACGTGAAGGTGAGGATGAGGAGGAGGACGGACGAAGAAGGTGCAGAGCCGTTGTTTTCCAGGTCGACATTAACCTCCACCACCAGCTGGGACGCAATCTGTACAGAGCTGTTCGACAAACTGCAGGCCCGGATGCCTCCTGCGGACTGGGTCGGGGCCAGGGGACCGTGCACACAAAAACAACGAGAGAACAAACTCACCCAACGGTTCATGTGTACTGTTTCATACTCACCGTGTGTTGTTGGTGTTGTGTTGCATGTGATGCATGCATTGGCCTGCGGTGGGGGGTGGGTGGTGTTGGGTAGCAAAGACTCAGATTTATGTAGGTTTGCGTCTTATGAGGGTCTCACCAATCACACTATGAGATTCTAATCGAAGCAGACGAGCTGAAAATCTGTGTGAATGCAGCGTTTTACTTTCTTTCGCTTCAAATTTGTTTCGACCAATCGTCAACAAACGTAATATTGCCGACCATCGATTGGAAGGGAGTACATAAACTCTAGAAAGGTCTGTCGATTGTGCTGTCGTGCATTTGATTTTTGTCAAAAAAGGCAATAAACAAATTACTAGAAGGCCAAAACATCCTCAACATAAAACCAGACCACCTTCCTTGCTTAAGAAGACCAGATACCAGTTGGCATAAGCGACTATGCCAAGGTGGTGTGCACCGTTTCAAATACTCCAGTGATATTACTGTAGTGGTGCTGCAACTCTCATCGTATTAGAGGTCGACCTCATTTGTTACATTTGTTGTTATTTGTTAAAATCGTAGTGGAGTGGAGTGTGTGTGACGGGTGGCTGATTTAAGCAGCCTCACCCACAGGGCCTCTGTTAGGTGTCTGGCATCGGATGAGGCTGCACACCTGAGGGGCATTGGCTCATCAGTGCACACAGGTTAAACCAGACGTCACCACACACACACACACACACACACACTCCACAATCGCCTTCTTTCTAAAACCTCCGTCTTGCCACTCTCAAATGAGTTGCTCTCGTAACTCCACCCCTCGAAGAAGTTTGGCTATTGCCTTGTCAAACTTCTGGATCCCAGATTCAATTAAATTCAATTCAATATAAATTCTATTTGTACAGAACCATGTCATGCAAAAAGCGGTTCAAAGTGCTTCACATAAAAGAAAACAAAGACAGCAAAGAAAAGTGCTAAGAGACGGAGACATTAAGCCATAGCTACACATACATACACATGCAGTACATACTGTACACAAATGGCGTGTTCATTTGAGGACACGCTGGACTGAAGAGGTTTTAAAAGAGCACACTGTGAACGAGCAAGCTTACGATCAGCAGGCAAACTGTTCCATGACTCGGGTGAAACAAAGCCATCTCACCAGACTTTGAGAAAATGCCCAAGGCTCACGAAGGAGATTCCTACCCTGTGACCGGGGAGAGATCTACTGGGATTGTGGACTGACAGCTGACAGAGATGAGTATATCTTCTACCAATATGCCTGTTGATGGTGCAGACATGACAGAGAACTCTCATGCCGGTTGCTACTCATGACTTACTCCTCTCATTCGTTCTTTAATGCCGGTAGTGGTTCAGATGGCGTCTCGCTCAAGAGATTAATCGTGTGGACATTGGGAATCAAACCCAGAATCTTTCAGGCTGTAAGTCGAACACTCTCCGAGCCACGACGATATCTCCTGCTCAGGGGTTTTCTGGGGCTTTTAATGCCGAGTACAGAAGCGTTTCAACTCAGACGCTGTGCGCATTTCCGACCTTCACTCCTACACCCGCTAAACGGGGTGCACGTGAAGGCAAGGGGAGTGCACGTGAAGGGAGGGGAGTGCATGCTAAGGAAGGAGAGTGCACGTGAAGGAAGGGGGGTGCACGTGAAGGGAGGGGAGTGCACGTGAAGGAAGGGGAGTGCACACACCACACACACACACACACACACACACTCCACAATCGCCTTCTTTCTAAAACCTCCGTCTTGCCACTCTCAAATGAGTTGCTCTCGTAACTCCACCCCTCAAAGAAGTTTGGCTATTGCCTTGTCAAACTTCTGGATCCCAGATTCAATTAAATTCAATTCAATATAAATTCTATTTGTACAGAACCATGTCATGCAAAAAGCGGTTCAAAGTGCTTCACATAAAAGAAAACAAAGACAGCAAAGAAAAGTGCTAAGAGACGGAGACATTAAGGCACAGCTACACATACATACACATACATACTGTACACAAATGGCGTGTTCATTTGAGGACACGCTCGACTGAAGAGGTTTTAAAAGAGCACACTGTGAACGAGCAAGCTTACGATCAGCAGGCAAACTGTTCCATGACTCGGGTGAAACAAAGCCATCTCACCAGACTTTGAAAAAATGCCCAAGGCTCACGGAGGAGATTCCTACCCTGTGACCGGGGAGAGATCTACTGGGATTGTGGACTGACAGCTGACAGAGATGAGTATATCTTATACCAATATGCCTGTTGATGGTGCAGACATGACAGAGAACTCTCATGCCGGTTGCTATTCATGACGTACTCCTCTCATTCGTTCTTTAATGCCGGTAGGGGTTAGATGGCGTCTCGCTCGAGAGATTAATTGTGTGGACATTGGGAATCAAACCCAGAATCTTTCAGGCTGTAAGTCGAACACCCTCCGAGCCACGACGATATCTCCCGCTCAGGGGTTCTCTGGGGCTTTTAATGCCGAGTAGAGAAGCGTTTCAACTCAGACGCTGTGCGCATTTCCGACCTTCACTCCTACACCCGTTAAACGTTTTTTTTTTTTTTAAACCGTCTTTGTCTCTGTGTCCTGCCGGTGCGAGGGACGTGTGTTTAAATGTCATGTATTCCATCATGGCTGAAATGCTAGCGATCAGAGAAGACACCTGCGAGACACCATCTGTCCTGTCCCCAGGGGGGGGGGGGACCCCGAACCAAACGGAGAAAAAGAATGAATATAAAAGCCATTTGTGTGACTAAAAGTTAAAACGTCTAAAGAGCAGCGGATGAAACACGCACATGTCATGTGTCACGCTGGGCAGACGTAAAAGTGACTCTTAGTGAAGTTTAGGGGGTGGAAAACGCTCCAAAGCAAGCGATCATCCATCTTGGATCGACGCTTCAAGGGACCCTTACCACCAGGTGTGATGTTGATTAGCCACGACAAGCCGTTTTAAAAATCTACCCTTCAGTGACATCACAAGTGGGCATGGTCCAAAACAAATGATGTAAGTGGACACACCCACTTGCGATGTCACAATAGAACCTTATTCACCTGGCAGCCATATTGGTTAGTCGGGCGGAGAAAATGTCTAGAATCTTTCGAAACCATGAGAACGCATCGCATTATTATTGCATTATTTGTATTTGTGCATTCCATTTCCCCAGTATCATTTAGAATGCATTTATATTGAGTTATCATGGTTTCCAGAATGTCAAGGTTTTCCCTCCCAAAAAGCCAATATGGCCACGAGGACTATAAGGCACATGATTTCACACCTGAAATATTTATTACTGTAAACTGTGGACATGTTCAGTCAATAAATTGAGAAAAATATATGTGTGAGAGGACTGACTCACAATCGAGCATAAGGATCTCTCTCTCGCTCTCTCTCTGTATCCCTCTCTCTCCCTTTCCCTCTCTCTCTCTCTTTATCTATCTCTCTCTCCCTCCCTCTCTCTCCCTTTCCCTCTCTCTCTGTCTGCCCTGTGTCACAGTCTCTCTCTCCTTCTCATAAATAGAGTGAGTAGAAGTGAGAGAGAGAGAGAGACAGAGGAGAGAGAGAGAATGAGAGAGGAGAGAGAGAGAGAGAGAGAGAGACCGGTACCAGAAGGTTTCCAGGAAGCTCGGGGTCCACCTTGATATCTGGCGCTCTGACACAACCGACCATGTATGCCTGCTCAGAACACAGGTGAGCGCACGCACACGCACACACACACACACACACTCACTCACACACACACACACACACACACACGTGCACACACCCACCCACACACACAGAGGCACCGGGCCACAAGAGCCATGTCTTGCATTATGTATCTTCCCGCCATTATATTCTCTCCCTTCCAATAATCCCTTGGAGGGTTTCCGTGGGAACTATCTGGCGCGTGTGTGCGTTCCACAATGGCTGATGTAAAAAAGACGCACACAGAGGGATATGTGGCTAATGTTCAGATCGAGGGGGGTGGGGGGGGGGAGAAGAAAGAAAGAGAGAGAGAGAGAGAGAGAGAGAGGGAGAGAGAAAAGAAAGAAAGAGAGAGAGGGAGAATTATTTCCATAATGTGACGTGATAAGGATCTCCGAGGGGGAAACATAAAGGGCTTTCTGGATCAATGAGGTGGCCAATTACAAACGGCCGGACTTCCTTATCTGCCGCAGTTCAACTTTTGCACTGCCTGTGGTCGTCCGTCCGTCCTTCCGTCCGTCTGTCCGTCCCTCCGTCCGTCTGTCCGCTTCCATTTAAAAACTTCCCCGTCCTGAGATCAGGCCGGCCGATCGCCGCGGCAACAGGGGTGGGGTGGGTGGGTGGATACAATCACTCATTTTTTTTGGCCCTCCCCTCTCTCTCTCTCTCTCTCTCTCTCTCCTCTCTCTCTCTCTTCTTGTGTTCAGCTCAAGGACACCGAGGGTTACAGTTCTCTGATCGATCACGCTTTGGCACAACGGAGGAGTCATTCATACACGTGTTGTGTTGTTTGTTAGAGGTAGAGGTAGTCGTAGTAGTAGGCTAGTAGTTAGTAGTAGTAGTAGTAGTAGTAGTAGGAAGTAGGAGTAGGCTAGTAGTGAGTAGTAGTAGTATGATTTAGTAGAAGTTAAGACAGATACTGTATAATGTACGAGAATCACGGTGCATTGTGAGCCTCCCTGGGTTGGACAGCAAACACTCTGAATCTAATGTTAGTTCTATCTTAATTAAACCTTGTACACATTTTAAAAAGCTATGAAAATATATATATAATTTTTCATTATCGCACGCTTTACATGTCACTATCGTCTCGTTTGTTTTCACGCGAACATCCGTCCCGACTCAAATATAAGAGAAATCATCCCAAAAGCTGTTCTACCAACAGAGAGAGTCGGGGAAGCTCTCATGTTTTAACTTCAACCACAACCTGCTCACAAACCTGCTAGAACTAACATTAGTTTCTGATTGTTATTGTCTCAACCCACGGAGCTCAGAATGCACTGATTCTTACTTATCGTAGCTTTAAGTCGATGGTGCAGTTCATGATAGAGTATAATACCGGTTATATGATTAATTGTTAGTCACGGTGGTGGTAGTAGTAGTAGTTGTTAAGTTGAAAGTACAGTAGTTCAGCAGTATATTTGTCGTGTTGTTTGTACTGCAGTATTTTATTGTCTCTGTAATGGGCTGTTATGTGGCTCAAAGCACACCAGAGCTGAACCGCTAACCACTAACTACGTCTGCAGCTCCTGTGTGCTCCGTCTTCATCTATTTACTGATTTATTTGTATTATGCTGCTGTACCGACCGTCGACATAATGTACTGTGGGCTTGGTTTGTTTTACTTTTTTTTTTATTCAAATTTTATGGTAATTGTTATTTTGTTGACCTGCCCGCCCGCCCGGAGACTACAGATGGAAATTAGCCTCTATGACACATTTACATTTAAGTGTGAGCGAAAATGTTGATTGATGTGATTGATTCAATCAATTAATTGATCAATCGATACATTGATTGATCTGTCCCTGTAAAATACAACTTAAATAAATACATTAATTAAAGAGAAATGATTTATCAGTAGTAGTAGTAGTAATTATTAGTATTGTCGTATTTATGTATTGTGGGTTTTATTGTGTGTTATCAGCAGTAGTACCAGTATTAGTGTTATATAATACAGGCCCTGAACGTGAACTTTCACTTCTGACCTTTGCCTGACCTTTCCTATGAAGCTGCTGTTTTAATGCCTGGGAATTCCTTCACGTGCACTCCCCTTGCTTCACGTGCACGCCCCTTCCTTCACATGCACTCCCCTCCCTTCACGTGCACCCCCCTTCCTTCACGTGCACTCCCCTTCCTTCACATGCACTCCCCTCCCTTCACGTGCACCCCCCTTCCTTCGCGTGCGCTCCCCTCCCTTCACGTGCACTCCCCTTCCTTCACGTGCACTCCCCTCCCTTCACGTGCACCCCTTCCTTCACGTGCACTCCCCTCCCTTCACGTGCACCCCCCTTCCTTCACGTGCACTCTCCTTCCTTCACGTGCACTCTCCTTCCTTCACGTGGACTCCCCTTGCCTTCACATGCATTCTCATTTCTTCTCGAGCACACACCTGAGTCACAGCCAGCCAAGGTTACCAGCAGGAGTAGAGGAGGAAACACACACACACATACACACACACACACACACACACACACACACACACACACACACACACACACACACACACACAACACACACACACACACACACACACATACAAACACACACAGAGAGAGGCAAGTGGAAGTGCCAAATCAACAAAACCATTTCTCTCTCTCTCTCTCTCTCTCTCTCTCTCTCTCTCTCTCTCTCTCATTCATCTCCATTGGTTAGTCTCAGGTCGGGTTACCATGCAGTCACTTGTTGCTGCTTTGATGTTCCACCACTTCCTCCTCTCTCTCATCTCCACGCGCCAACATCAGCTCGACACCCCCCCCCCCCCCCCGGCGCAGATTAGCGTTGTTGTGTTGTGTTGTGTTTGTGTTGTGCCACTCATGTGGTATGGTTTTGGACAATTACCCAGCATGCAACGCTGGTCCCCTTCTTTTATTAGATTTCAGTTTTTTTGTTTTTAATTCCCTGTGGACACGCCCACCTTGTGTCACATTCCAACAGGGGGAGTTAGTGTTGTTGTTGTTGCTGTTGTCTCTCTCTCTCTTTCTCTCTCTCTCTCTCTCTCTCTCTCTCTTTATCTCTATCTCTCACTCCCATCCCCTGCCTCTCTCTCTCCTCCTTTCTCTCTTCTTCTCCTCCATCTCTATCTCCTCCCTTTCCTCCCCTCTTCTCTCTCTCTCTCTCTCTCTCTCTCTCTCTCTCTCTCTCTCTCTCTCTCTCTCTCTCCTTTACCTCTCCTCTCCTCTCATTCTCTCTGTCACTCCCACCTCTGGCCCTCTCTCTTTCTCCCTTCTCTCTTCTCCTCCCTCCTCTTCGCTCCCCTCCCCTCTCTCTCTTGCGCTCTCTCTCTCTTTATCTCTATCTCTCACTCCCATCCTCTGCCTCTCTCTCTCCTTCTCTTTCACTCTTCTTCTCATCTGACTTCATCTCCTCCCTTTTCTCTCCCCCCCTTCTCTCTCTCTCTCTCTCTCTCTCTCTCTCTCTCTTCGTTCTCTCTCTCTCTCTCTCTCTCTCTCTCTCTCTCTCTCTCTCTCCTTTCCCTCTCCTCTCTTCTCCCTCTCTGTCACTCCCACCTCCGGCCCTCACTCTTTCTCCCTTCTCTCTTCTCCTCCCTCCTTCTCGCTCCCCTCCTCTCTCTCTCCTCCATCCCTCCCCCCCCCCGCTCCCCTCTCCCCCACCCCCCGCCCCCCCCCCCCCCCCCCTCTCCTCCTCTCTCTCTCTCCTCCTCTCCCTCTCTTCCAGCCATCAGAGATGCAGGGCACGTAGGGCTTCAGCACAATGTAAATTATTCAGCCCAGCTCGCCCAGGGCCTCGCAGAGAATCATAAATCGCAGATGGTCTCCGGCTATTTCGTACGGGTGACCGTGGTTAAACACTGGTGCACAGAATCATTTTCCAAACCCTGAGCGCGCACACACACACACACACACGCACAGAGACACACACAAATACTCACACACAGAAAAAATAAGGTTTCATTACTTTAAAACTGAGCATCGAGTGCTTGATTTGGCGCTACATTATGGCCGTTTGTCGAGCTGACGGGCGGAAGGATGTTTATGCCTGACACGAGCAGGGGGCGGGGGGCGGGGGGGCGGGGGGGAGCGACAGTTTGCGATGTGTGTGTTCGGATCCAGCCGGGGGTCCGTCATCCCCGCGGCGGACACGCTGGTTGGATCTGAGTGGGTCGGGAGGATGCGTGCACCCATACCCACAGTCTCCTTCCTACACTGTATGAATGGATTACCCATAAAGCTGAGGGCCAAATCCTGATCCTGGATTGCACCCTAATCCTGATCCTCAGTGCTAATCGATCAGGATAATCCTGATCTAATTATAAACCTGATCGTAGACATCAGAGTTTTCTGTGTAATGCCAGATTTATTTCCTTTGTGGACGTCAGATCTTCTCTATCCCCTGGTCTTTACAACTTTTCATTCACTTCCCTTTGAGGCTCGGAATTCTTCTGCCTGCCTACATGGGTGTATGTGTGTGTGTGTGTGTGTGTGTGTGTGTGTGTGTGTGTGTGTATGTGTATGTGTATGTGTATGTGTGTGTGTGTGTGTGTGTGTGTGTGTGTGTGTGTGTGTGTGTGTGTGTGTGTGTGTGTGTGTGTGTATGTCTGTCTGCCAATATCGAAGGTGACATTTCCTTTCTCTTTACAGGATTATTATTTTCATTCGACTTATAACTGGTACGTACGGTATGGGTCGGGCCTCTCTCATATAAACACATCAACAGTTGTTTACACCTGTGAACATCACACTTTATGTCTAAACGCCCTTTAAAGAAACCCTAATATTGACGCAGCAATATGAGATGAATATTCACGAGGCTAGCGTTGCGCTACCTAGCGAGTTAGCGAGCTAGCGAGCGGCCTCATCCATGGGTTCAGTGCAGGTATGCGCGTCATTAATATGCTGTGCTAATTAGGTCAAAAGAAAGCGCGGAATAAGTTTCAAAACCAACGGCGGAGGGAAAAAACTTGGACAACTCCATGACTTCGGAACAATTAGCTTGCCTGTGATATTCATACGATGCAAATTCTGTGTTGCACAACTTCGTAATGAACAGTAAAAGGTTAGCTGCCAAATTATGCCTTTTGCAAGCATTTTTTTGTCCGCTCGGTTGTCATAGTATGGAGCTTCCCAGGTGACTCGTGGAAGTGAGTGGTGACGCGAGACGCACCTCTGTCAGGTCAATTTAGTTTTCTCTGACATCACAAAGGATTCGTTGCGTGCGAGACCGCCGCGCTCGTCATATTTATCCGAAAGAAGATAAAGAACGTCCTGGGCGAGGAATGTGAGTCTTTGTCGCCTCACACACACACACACACACACACACACACACACACACACACACACACACACAGTGTATACACCACGCATCGTCTCGCAGGTGTCCTCAAAGTACTAATGAGTTCTGTTACCAACAGACACAACAATGGTGTTGTGTTCCTGCTCTTTTTGTTGGCTTTGAGTCATAACTTTTTATAGAGCCCCTATTGTTATCAGTTGTGATGCTGATGATAAAAATATACAGTATATACCCTCTTGTGACATCACAGGTGGGGGTGTCACTGTCACACACAGATATACGACGGACAGATGAACCTACCAGCCTACCTAGTGGACTGTACAAACTGTTAGGCTGATCTGTCATCCGTCACACACATCCGGGTAGGGCGATCGATCCACGGCCACTTGTGATGTCAAAAATGGGTAGACGCAAGATTCTCGTAAAGGTTGTTCAACATCCCACCTTGATGCCTCGACCGGCAGTGATGATGAAGGATAGCGAGGAGGAGGAGGTGGAGGAGGAGGTGCAGACTCCGGCAGTAAGGAGGTGTAAGGAGGTGTAAGGAGGTGCGCGGCAGGGTGGCAGAGGATAGAGGAAGAACAGTTTGCTGTTTAATTACCAGCTGGCGTGAGTCACCTTCAGACACGCGGACCCCCTTAACCTAGGTCCTCTTGACCCAGATGTCCCCCAGCCCCCCTCCGCAACACGTTGGGCAACACGTTCAGAACACGTCATCACACACGCCGAGACGCAGACACGCGCATGTGTGTGTGTGTGTGTGTGTGTAAAAAACAGTATGTTTGTACAATAAGTACATTAATGTATTTTAAAGGCATTTTAGGAGCAAAATAATTTTTTATGGCATTTCAAGGTCAACTGAAGACGCTTAATAGGCAAATAGGACAATAAAAAATGCATTTACCGTCCCGCTTGTGTGCATACATGCATGTGGAGACAAACAAGCATGCATGGACACACACATGCAGCACACACAGCACACACACACACACACACACACACACACACACACACACACACACACACACACACACTCACTCACTTACACAAGCAAGTCCAGGCGCATACACTGGGAGGGGGGGTGTTATGTACACACACATGCACACACACACACACACACACACTCTGAAAAGAAGTACACAATTCCCACTACATAATTCATGCTACACGTTTTGCGTTCGCTGTTTTGCACAGACACGATTCGGGTTTTGTATTCGACTCGACTTTTTGTTTGATCCATGAATTTAAATGAGGAAATAAAACAATATCAAATATATATACGTATATTTCCGGATGACATGGCAAAAAAAAACTACCAAAAAACGACAACCCTACAACAGACTTTGTGGAAACTAAAGTCGAGCCCAACACAACTTTATTTTCTCTTATTTCCCTTCCCGCGCACGGCAGGGAACCGTCATGCGTGAGGACCGTGACATCAGCCAATAAAACCCATCCCTGGGTGCCAGTCTGTCCCCGTCCAGGCTCCCCCGTCGTCCCGCTTTGAACCCTGAACAGACGGAGACACAACTGCATCCAAATAGGTCACTTTAGATGAAGACTCTCTTACAACACAGCAAGACTCACTTGTGGACCCATAGACTGTCGTAAAAAAAATAAAAAATGGACGTAGCGTGAACGTGATGATCACCCATTGGCCCCCGCTTTGACGGTGGAGATTTGCCTTGTACTGATGTTCGCCATTTTGTTTTTTACATTTGTGAAATGGGAACAGTGGAAATGATCCACATTTGGTATATTGAGGACGGGATGGCCGCCTCGCAGCAGTCTATAAACTCAATGATATTTCATCCGTAATGCATTTTTTAAGAAATATAATTGTCGACCAGGACTTCGAAAATAATATGAAGATTAACAGGCGACCGAGATCGAAACCGAATGAAGAAAAACATGGATTGGCTTTGGATGAATTAAATAATTAAATCCAATTTCTTTCTCCTGATGGTTCATTCTGCCACCAATTACCATGAACCACCTTAAGGCTGTGAGAGGAACTACGTGCTAGTCTTTACCGTAAACCACCTAAAGGCTGTGAGAGGAACTATGTGCTAGTCTCTACCGTAAAAACACCTTCAAGGCCTGTGAGAGGAACATGTGCTAGTCTCTACCGCAAAACACAGAAAGGCCGTTAGAGGAACTACAACGCTAGTCTCTACTGGTAAACCACCTTAAAAGCTGCTGAGAGGGAACTACATCTAGTCTCTACCGTAAACCACCTAAAAGCTGCTTGGAGAGGAACTACAATGCTAGTCTCTACCGTAAACCACCTAAAAGCTTGTGAGAGGACTATGTAGCTAGTTCCTCTAACCGTAAAACACAAGACAAGGCCGTAGAGCGTAACTACACGCTAGTCTCTACTGTAAACCACCTAAAGGCTGTGAGAATACTACATGCCTAGTCCTTAACCGTAAACCACGCTAAAATATGTGAAGAGGAACTATGTGCTTTGTCTCTACCGTAAAGGTAGAGAAGAGAGGGAGGGAGCTCTTGGCTGGGCTGCTGGAGAACGTCGAAGGCTCTTGGCCCCCACCCCCCCACCTGCCCCCCCACCTCCACCTTTTCCTCCTCCCCCCCCTCCCGGGAAAGATTAAAGACAGGCCTCTTTTTTCGCCGCACCGCCAAGCAAAGCCCGATAAATCCTCATCGATGGCCTGGCGGTGTAATTATCATCGGGCCCCCCAAGGCCGCGATCCAATCAGCGGCACCCCCCACACTATCTGCGGGCTACGAGGCGATACAGAGCAATTGGTGTGGATGGGCAGAGCGCCGGAGCAGACCAGCACTGATGGCCCACCACCGCAGGCCCACTACCGCAGGCCCACCCACCACAGGCCCAGCCACCGCAGGCCCACCACCGCAGGCCCAACACCGCAGGCCCACCACCGCAGGCCCAACGTCTGCTCAGCATTTTACCTTTTAAAGAGATGACACAGGTGGAGACCACGTTGGTCCTTCTATGGTCCAGTTCCTTCCTTCCTTAGTGTAGTTTGATGAGCTGTGATCAGTTGCACTACCAAAGTTAATTATTTTATGAACAAAATGTTTCCTTCTTTTTTCAATCTACACATTCTGCTGTTTCAAATGTAATTTTGCATCTCAACGTGTCTACCTAATCGAAGGTTACATTTATATTTTACATCGCTGTGGTACATAAGAATAGAGCAGGTTTCAAGCATTCATAGTTGTGAGGTGTGTGTGTGTATATGTGCATTTTTTTCTCCATCATTATTCTTGCGGTGTTATTGGTTTTATTATTGTTATTTCTTCTCCCACTGCTGTCCTGTACTCGTTGCTGGGGCACCCCCCCCTTGGCTCGTCCCATCTGGGATTAATGAAGTCTTAGCTTATCTGATGGTGGTTCCCCTGATGGAGAGCACACCTCAAGTATGTGTGTGTGTGTGTGTGTGTGTGTGTGCGAGCATGGTAAATGTGTGTGTGTGTGTGTGTGTATGTGTTGTGGCAAACCCGGATATCAGCACCATGGACAGGGCTCCTAGCCGCCACACGGCCAGGTAGTGGGCGGAGTCTAGCGACTCTTCGGCCCCTCCCTCCCGAGCCACAGGGAGCACAGCTGTCACCACTTGGCTCATCAGCGGGCCAGGTAGAGACAGCTGTGAGAGATAAGACAATCAGGAGGAACCCGGCTAGAAAAGCCGCGTGGTTCCTCTAAGGGGGGGGGAAGTGCGCAGACACGTAGGCGATTGCGAGGGACTAACAGTGTCTATGTGTTGTGCCCACGGCCAGGCCTGAGGACTGACCCTGCGGAGCACGGCTACCCGGGAAGAGGAGACCCGAACCGGGACGACTCCTGTATATAGTTATATATATATTTCGGTTGGATGATATTTGTCTGTGTGATATCTCCGGTTGACTGGAATAAGCGGCCCCCGCACGCGGAGCCTAAAGAGACTACTGGTCCGTGGTTTTCTATGCGTCCCACCTCTGACTCTACGTGGTTGCCGCAGTATGTATGTATGTATGAGTGTGTGCATGCGTGTGCCTGTGTGTGTGTATTCCATTGTACACCTGAGTGTGTGTGTGTGTGTGTGTGTGTGTGTATGTGCATGTGTGTGAGTGCATGTGAGTACATGCATGCGTGTGTGTATACGTGTGTGAGTGTGCCTGTGTGTGTGTGTGTGTGTCTATCCCTGTGTGTGTGTGTGTGTGCGTGGCAGCAGAAAGGTTAGATATAGAATCATGTCTGGGTTATTCCTGCCGTACTCCCCCCGGGCCCAGACATTAGCAGTCGACGTTCGCGCCGGGCACCCAAAACCATGGTGATTTATTGGCCCTGTTTCTGCTGACACCGCCTGGCTGTCAAAACCTTCAGTGTGTGTGCACACAAACATTGGTTCTCGTGAAGGCATGGGGGCACATACACAACACATTCACATGAGTGACACAACCTGAGTGTCTCTCTCTCTCCATTTCTCTCTCTATCTATCTCTACCTCTCTCTCTCTCTCTCTCTCCCAAAGCTCTGTGTTTATCTCCATGCGCCTCTGAATAACCCCCACAGGCACACTGAATAACTCCCACACACGCACACATGCGTGCACACAGACAGGTATGCACACACACAGACATGGGATTGTGGGCACGTACACATACACACAAATACACACACACACACAACCCAGACCACACACACACACCACACACACATGAACAGCACACACACACACACACACACACACACACACACACAACACACACATGCACACCCACACACATGCATGCACACACACACCACACACACACATACACACACACACACACACACACACACACACACACACACACACATGCGTGCACACAGACAGGTATGCACACACACAGACATGGGAATGTGTGCACGTACATACACACAAATACACACACACACACACACACACACACACACAGACACGCACACACAACCCAGACCACACACACACACACACACACGCATGATAGCACACACACACACACATGCACACACACACACACACACACACACACACACACACATGCATGCACACACACACAAACACACACAGACACACACACATGCATGCACACACACACAAACACACAGACACACACACACACACTCCACACACACACACACACACACACACACACACACACACACACACACACACACACACACACACACACACACACACACACACACACATTGATTCACACATTAGCTTGTATTTCACTTTTCCCACAGAAGCAAAACACCATCAATAACAAATGAGGGTTTGAGCTGAGAGCTGCCATTCACTGTGTTCCGCATGTGGAGTGATACGGTGAAACCCTGGACATTAGTGTGTCCTCATATTGTTATGCCCACAAGCGCAGTCAAAGTACTCCGAAAAGACAAAAAAAACCTCCACTAAATGTTACACCCGTGGGACATAATTGCAGCGATGAGGGGACTTAACAGAGTTCAGGCTTGCAAGTGACTTGCATCACCAACACCAGGCGCCCCACCCTCCCCCCTCTCTCGCTCTCTCTCTCTCTCTCTCTCTCTCGCTCGCTCTCTCTCTGTCACACAACGCACCACTTCCTCTTCCGATGGCGTGAAAAGCCTTACAACTGTCCCCTTTTTGTTCCACTCCCCCCCTCCCCCTGCCCTTCCTCCAACCCCCGTCCCTCGTCTGATTGGTTTGTCCCGACACGTGGCGGGAGATTAGTGGAGAACCTCGGCCCCTCGGCTCCCCCCCCCCCCAACCACCCCCTTCCCTCCAGCCCCCCCGTGGAGTGGCCATATGTCTCAGTCCGCCCCGACTGGAAAACGCCTGGAGAGGAGTGAGGGACGAGGGCGAGCGAGGTGTGCAGTTGACTCAACCGTGAACCACCTAGAGGCCGTTAGAGGAACTACATGCTAGTCTCTACCGTGAACCACCTAGAGGCCGTGAGAGGAACTACATGCTAGTCTCTACCGTGAACCACCTAGAGGCCGTGAGAGGAACTACATGCTAGTCTCTACCGTGAACCACCTAGAGGCCGTGAGAGGAACTACATGCTAGTCTCTACCGTGAACCACCTAGAGGCCGTGAGAGGAACTACATGCTAGTCTCTACCGTGAACCACCTAGAGGCCGTTAGAGGAACTACATGCTAGTCTCTACCGTAAACCACCTAGAAGCTGTGAGAGGAACTATGTGCTCTTCTCTACCGTAAAGGTAGAGAAGAGAGGGAGGGAGCTCTTGGCTGGGCTGCTTGGAGAAACGTCGAAGGCTCTTGCCCCCCCCCCCCCCCCCTGCCCCCCCCCTCCACCTTTTCCTCCTCCCCCCCCTCCCCGGGAAAGATTAAAGACAGGCTCTTTTCGCGCACCGCCAAGCAAAGCCCGATAAATCCTCATCGATGGCCTGGCGGTGTAATTATCATCGGGCCCCCCAAGGCCGCGATCCAATCAGCGGCACCCCCCACACTATCTACGGGCTACGAGGCGATACAGAGCAATTGGTGTGGATGGGCAGAGCGCCGGAGCAGACCAGCACTGATGGCCCACCACCGCAGGCCCACTACCGCAGGCCACCACCGCAGGCCCAACACCGCAGGCCCACCACCGCAGGCCCAACGTCTGCTCAGCATTTTACCTTTTAAAGAGATGACACAGGTGGAGACCACGTTGGTCCTTCCATGGTCCAGTTCCTTCCTTCCTTAGTGTAGTTTGATGAGCTGTGATCAGTTGCACTACCAAAGTTAATTATTTTATGTACAAAATGTTTCCTTCTTTTTTCAATCTACACATTCTGCCTAATCGAAGGTTACATTTATATTTTACATCGCTGTGGTACATAAGAATAGAGCAGGTTTCAAGCATTCATAGTTGTGAGGCTAACAGAACAAGTTTCAAACCCTCATAAAAGGTTAAATACATCAATAAATGATTGTGTGTGTGTGTGTGTATATGTGCATTTTTTTCTCCATCATTATTCTTGCGGTGTTATTGGTTTTATTGTTGTTACTTCTTCTCCCACTGCTGTCCTGTACTCGTTGCTGGGGCACCCCCCCCCTTGGCTCGTCCCATCTGGGATTAATGAAGTCTTAGCTTATCTGATGGTGGTTCCCCTGATGGAGAGCACACCGCAGCCTACCAGTTGGTACAGTCCCTTGGGCCCAACATCACACTTCCGCTTGTGATGTCACTAGAGGGTATATATATTTCAGAAAGGCCTTGTGATGGGCTAATCAACAGCAGACGGACCTGGTGGTGAAGCGGGTGTGGGGGGGTGGGTGGGGGGGCTTTAAAGTGTGTGTTTGACACGGTGAGTGGGCCCCAGAGCCCCACTGTGAGGCTGTGAGGCTGAAACTTTGTAATGAGCGAACACCGACTCACGGCTCGCTTAGCCTTTCTACCTGAACATCTGTCCGGCTCCTGGTAATTAATATGTGTGTCAGGCGTGCATAATGCTGCCTGACATCACGATGAGCTGCCAGGTGGGAATATGATCGATAATGATGCGTCAGGCAATTATTAAAGTTATGTTATCACGTTGACCTATAGAGGGACTACTGTGGGGCAGCCACCGTGTGTGTGTCTGTGTGTGTGTGTGTGTGTGTGTGTTAATATATGCAATATGCATGTAAATGTCTGCATGCATAGGGTGTGTGTATGTGTGTGGATGCGTGTGCCTGTGTGTGTATGTACGTTTGTGTGTATGTGTGTGTGTGTGGGTGTGTGTGTGTGGGCACCTGTCTGTACCAACTGGTAGGCTGATCTCACGCTGCGCTCCATTTACCTCCCAACTCGGGAGTCGGAGCTGGGAATGACGTCACAACCGAGTTGTTACAACAAGTCGGTTTGTTGTGCTTGGGTTTGCTCTAGCCAGGTTAGCCATTGTTAGCAATAGCAGTTGATAACAACGTCTTACGTGACATTTTAGGCATAGAAACACTGTAGCCACATGTCCACATATAGAAGTTGGACAGTACTATGTGTACGACTGTTTTAATGAGACACAAATAGACAGAAGTGCTAAATTATTAAATTACTACAGCTTTCACTACTGTTGATCCCCGGAGCAGCCATCTTGGATTTCGAAGTTGGGGTTGTGAGATTTTTCCGACTTTCCGAGTTGGAAATCCTACTTTAGGGGGCGTTCCCCCTGAAATGTGCAAACTCCCACTTGTGATATAATCATTGAGGTAGATTTTTAAACGGCTTGTATGGGCCAATCGACATCCGACTCAGTGGATTTTACCAACTAGGTACACTTTAATCCAATGATAATCCATCATAGAGTACATCTGGGTTTGACGCTCCCATGTGTGATCTGCGGCTGGAAGCTTCCCGGGAACCCATCCGCATGGAAGCTGTGCTCTCCCATGTTGTCAAGGTGACGTTATCATTTTTCTTCACCTTATTAAATTATTCATATTATTTACCTTCATTTATGTGAAGTATTTTCCGTGAGTGAAAGGATATTTTCATCCAGCTTAGCAGATCTAAAATTGGGGATGAGGGATAGGTTCGAAAAGGAATATTCATGAAGCCGGTTAATACATTCATCAGACTGGGAACTGGTCCGACACAATCCAATCCATGTTTCAATTCCTACTCCGGAGCGTGAGAGGGATCTTGTAAATATACCATTCACGCTGTTAGAAATACATGTCTCCGTCTCGCTTTTTTGCATCTGTCCTCGTCGCCTTAAAGCTGCCCATTCATTTCCACTAAGTGCTGTCAGAACGGACCATTAAGCAGACAATTTATATTCAGATCCACAGAGAAGTAGCCTGTTTGTGTCCATGTAAGGGAAGGGTTAAGAGAAGTTTATTTAAAGGTAAGATATGTTTATGTACAATAAAGGTTAGGATGTGTTATGAACAGGTAAGATTTTACAGATATGTATGTTGATGGTAAGGTAAGGGTTAAGATATTATTATGTACATGTAAGTTAAAGGTAAAGATATGTTTATCTTAAGGTAAGGTAAAGGTTAACATATGTTGATGTACAGTTCAGGTTAAGGTTAAGATATGTTATGAACAGGTACGGTTTTAGAGATATTTATGTATATGTAAGATAACGGTTAAGATATTATGATGCACATGTAAGGTAAGGATTAAGATATGTTTATGTGTACAGGTAAGGGTTAAAAGATTCTTAAAGTTCTACATTTCTACATTTGATCCTCAATAACTGTCATCAACCCCATACCAGCTCTTTATTGGTATGTTTCTCAAACAATGACATTTACTGGACGTCATTTCTATCTGCTAAAGTACTAAATAATACATAGAAATCCTAAATTAGCTGAAAAGGGCTCAAGCACAAACGGAGTTCCATCATGATCCCCACTCTCATCATCAAAGAGCTCTTGTGGTTATAAGTACGATCAGCACAGAGTTGGGAACATGAAAGCTCAGACACTTCCCTTGTTATTAGAGTGGTTTATGAAGTTTATTTTAAACATACATAATTCACTCCATATTAAATGTGCGCTAAATGGCTATTAGGCTTGACCCCAATATGTTCAGAGATAAGAGCATTGCAGATTATGTTTTACACTCCAAGTCGGTTTTTACTGGAATTGCTTTATTTGATGTGAGTGTGATAATCATTCGCTGAAATCCTTTGAGATATCCATGTGTTTTTACCAAAGCTGATGGTAATGACATGAGTTTTCATAATATATTAATAATCTGAACTTTAAAGAGGCAGGTTACTATATGTTGTTCTACAGTATATAGATAATGTTCATAGTTCTATCTATATATCTATCTATCTATCTATCTATCTATCTATCTATCTATCTATCTATCTATCTAATGTTCATAGTTCTATCTATCTATCTATCTATCTATCTATCTATCTATCTATCTATCTATCTATCTATCTATCTATCTGTTTGAAATATACAGTATGTTTTCATCCACAAGTCCACTGCAGAAGTTACAGTTAGAATAGTGTCAGAGCCCTTGACTCAGAGCCCTTGACTCAGAGCCCTTGACTCAGAGCCCTTTCTCTGAAGGGGGAGAGAGCAGATCTGGAGGGTGGGGAGGGGGATAAAAGAGTAATTTGGACAAGAAAAAAAAGCAATCTGAACTTTAAAGAGGTCGGTTACTATATGTTGTTCTACAGTATATACATAATGTTCATAGTTATATCTATCTATCTATCTATCTATCTATCTATCTATCTATCTATCTGTTTGAAATATACACTATGTTTTCATCCACAAGTCCACTGCAGAAGTTCCAGTTAGAATAACTACACACACACACAAAATGTCTCCCGTCTTCCCTTCCCAGCACTCTGTGGGGGGTGAGAGGGTGAGAGACCGAGGGGTGTGTGGAGAGAGATAGAGAGCGCAAAGTGAGTGAGGGTCTGTGGTTGTACTTCTCTTGTCGATGTGAGGGTGGGGGGGGGGGGGAGAGATGGGGGGGGGGGGGGGAGGCGGGTGATAAAGAGATATGGAGAGAGAGAGAGAAATTGAGACAGACACCTCTAGAGAGAGATGGAGAGAAAGAGAAAGCATGTTATTTTCCAGTCAGAGAACGGCGCAATGGCGCAATTATCTTGTACTTAGCCACCATTTCCCACAAGATACATTAAAGCACATTTACATTAACGTACATTCACGTCAAGTAGAATTTGCACTAATTTCCATTAATGTTAAGTTATTCAGCGATTCCCGTTTTGTGAGAAAGTGATTTCTCTCCATATTGCAATCCATTGTGATAAACTACACTCATAGACACATCATTATTGCTATCTGTTTAAATGTATTGATCATTAATCTTGATAGCAGTCGGTGCTACAAGCTTACAAATGTACTTACAAAAGTTGCTGAGATAACAACTTTGCCAAAAGTGATACTTTGAGTTCTTGAACAGGGAAACATCGTCAAAAAGAATGCTCCAAAATGCCCATGAGACACTTTTTATAATCCCCGTCACCCACAAACGGCCATGCACTACTCTATTATACACTTCCATTAAAAAGTGACAGTCCATTGTAATTGAATCCCCCAAATAGGCCTACATGGGATATTTTGGTAGGAGTCTCCACGAGGCCATATGAGGTTGATGGTTGAGTCCCTCAAGTCTTTTTCACCGACGTGATTCTGATGGAAAATGCTGCATATTGGCGTGACTGAGGGTTCAAGAGATTCTAGATTCCTTTATCGCCACATGTAACTTGTACAATGGGAATGCTTACTCCACATTCACTCCTGCAATCTTCTTCTAAACATAAATTCTAAAACAACTCTAAACAATGAGTGAAGATAGCACCTAATAAGTACTGTACAAAGTGACAACTAAGAGTAGCAAGATGGAAATCGCTGATATGATTGTTTGAATGATTTCTTCAGTTTTTCCCACTTCTTCGTGGGGTTTGTTTCTTAAGCGCCTGATGTAAAAGGACCTTTGAAGTTGTTTCAAATAAATCAATTACCTTCGGAACAAAACAAATTCATGTGGCGATGCAGTTTTAATCAATTAAAAAAACATGAATACAACAGTAGAAATAATAGGCCACTGCTTGGATGACTTAAGCACCTTCAACATAAAAACATCGTATTTTATTCAGAACATCAAAGTGTAAGGCAGAGAAAAACACGTGTGATCAGAGACCCCTTCACTGTCAATATGAGTTCAGGATGAATATAGTGGATTTAAATAAGCTGACTCATAGGAAGGAAGACAAAAACTGGGCATCAGCCATTTTAAAGAACAATAGTAATATGTTTCATATCCACAACTGCCTTGTTTTCGACCAAAATGGCTGGTTTACTGTGTGGAGAAAACTGTACATCTTTATGTTCTGGAATTGCTTTATTGATTTTTAAATGGATTCATTTTCATCATGTTAAAATAAATAAAAGATCGGAGCTTTTTCAGTTAGGCTTTGTGTGTGCGTGCGTGTGTGTGTGCGTGCGTGTGTCTTTGTGTGTGTGTGTGTGTGTGTGTGTGTGTGTGTGCGTGTGTGTGTGGTGTGCACGCGTGTGTGTGTGTGTGTGTGTGTGTGTGTGTGTGTGTGTGTGTGTGTGGGAAAAGCAATGTTGGGCGTTTCATCACGCAATGCTTTTACACAATATTCATTATCAAAAATGAAACGGTCTACTTTCACTATAAAAACACATTAGAGGGATGTTAAGCATAACTTAAGTGCCCGCGAGCCAAATACACCAGATAATAAATAGCTAGCAGAAGGCTATGCTAGCGAACACCATCCATACACAACAATTACCCCGCGAACCACCCATCACGGAGGGCCCCTTGGAGAGGAACCATTGAGTTGAGTGGGGGTCCTCAGAAGTCGGTGCGGAGCGGGAGGAAGGCTTAAGGAGCCAGCAGACAGCAGATGTTGTCACCCAGGAGGATGAACAGCATTTGTAGGGCATGAAATTGACTCAGAGCCCTTTCTCTGAAGGAGGAGAGAGCAGATCGGGAGGGTGGGGAGGCGGATAAAAGAGTCATTTGGACAAGAAAAAAAAGCAATCTGATTGAAGTTAAAAGTTCATTGGAGTCTCTGGTACTGAGTGTGTGTGTGTGTGTGTGTGTGGGGGGGGGGGGGGGGGGGGGGGGGGGGCAAATTAAAGCCCCGGTGTGGAGTCTTAAAATGGGTTATTTGTGTGGAGGCGTATTGTTTTTTCCACATTACGTGTCAGTCTGAAAAGGGTTTATTTCGGTACAGGTTTTGTTTGTGAATTGTTACTTTACAATAAAGTATGATTGGAAAGACATGTAAATGGTATTATTTCAGTTAACTTATAACCAGTACAATAACTGTTACCTAACCTGTATAATGATTGTTAGGTATCCAGTAAAATAATGTATAAGATAAGAAAATATGGTACTTTATTGACCTTAAACAGGAAATGAAGGTTTACCGAGTAGGCCGAGAAAAAGGGACCAACGTTGAACAAAAATAACATCTTGTCAAACCAGTATACCTGTTAGCTACCCAGGAGAATACCTGTTATCGAACAAGTATAGACCTATCTGTGAGCTAACGAAAGGAATACCTTTTACCTAATGATTTGAATTAACTGGGACAGCAGAATTGCTGACATTTCCATATTCCCCATTTTAATTATTTGTCTCATTACTTTCTGAAGTCATTTGGAAGAGGTAATTATTGTACAGCATGTAAAGTTGTAATTCATGTTGGAAAAATACTGCACAAGTATCCAGAAACTCTTTTAGGAAATTGAAAAGTCAAAGTTTGTATTGTATTTCATTAATAACAGCCTTTCCCCTAATGAATTAATATACTTTGGTTGAGGCATCGTGAGATAAGGACAACTCTGCCTCCCGGCGATGCATCTATCATACGTGTTTTATGTAATTGTCTCCCCTATGTTGCCACACTCTCCATCTCGGTGGCCTGGTGTTGCGGAGCCAAGCGCCGCCAAGGTCAGCCCTCACTCTCTCAGAGCAGGTACCCACCGACTGGCTAACGTCCAGTCTACCACGAAGGGACAACGCCAGCTTTTTTAGCTTCATATAAAAACACAGAGCAACATGGATTTCTTTAATAGATGGAGCCGGAGACTCGACTCCAAGGTTAGGGTGTTGGACTCCCAGCTGAAAGGTACGTACACAGATTCTATCCCGAATTGATTGGAAAATGACACTTTGAGTCACTTTGGACAAAAAGCATCTAAAGTGACTGACTAACTAAAGAGGAAACAAATACGAAGCTAAAATAAATGTGCCAGAGAGGGATTATATATACAGTATATATATATATATATATATATATATATATATATATATTGGGGAAAAAGAGAAAAAAGGAGACATGAATACAAAGCTAACACGTCACTCCCGAGCCTAGCCTGTTCAGGTTGGTTAAAGGCTAAATGGATTAGCAACAGCCGGTGTCCATGTCCGTCATGTAATCACTCAGATAAAACCCTTCCACTACACCTGCGTTTGTAGTCAATCTGTCACCAAGCGGCCAATCAGTGTGTGTGTTACGGATGTTGAACTATGAAGACACACACACACACACTTGATTCTCATGTCCCTGCTGTACAGTGGTAAGTGGTGGTGAGCGGTGTAGGGGAGTAGAAGTCATTAAAAGTTATCTTGCTGAGTGTGCCGTGAAATTACTGACTCAATGTATTGTTTCTGTGTGTGTGTATGGTGGCGTCCATGTGTGTGTGTGTGTGTGTTGGGGGGGGGGCTTACAAAAGACATACAAAAGACATACAACAAGAATTGTGTTACTTGCTTGTATCTATTGTATTTCTTTGGAGAAATATATATTTATACATATTTCGTTTCCATTTCTGTAGTGTGGATATTATGATACTATGTACATATGATAGAGACAAGACAGCCTTATCTGTTTGACTATCTCCCCAAGGGTTCCGGGTTTGAACCCCAAATATCAGCATCCTAACCTGCAGGCATCCTCTGAGCAAGGCAGCCCCCCAGCCACCCCCCTACCTGCTCCTTAACGTCATTGTGGTATGAAGGGGAGCGTAGTTTAGCATCGGCAGGTAGAGCGGCAAAATGACTGAGATAGATTAGGGTTCGGTGGCATCTTGCTCAGGGACACCTCGACACTTAGCTAGGAGGGGGAGCCTGGGGATCGAACCAGCAACCTTCCTGTTGCCAGACAACCGCTGTCATGATGATGTTTTCTATCTGATGTATTTTTCCTTTTTTCCTTTTTTTCCTTTTTTTAATTATTCTGTTGATTTCCTATTGCTATGCAACCTGGCACAAGAATTTCCTTCAGGATTAATAAAGTTCTATCTTATATTGTGGCATTAGACATGGCTACAGTCATGTATCTGAATTCACTGTCACTCAAGTCATCCCTCTTGGTTAACACGGAGGCCACGTTTCATTTATTGCCGCTCTCGTTGCCGGGCAGCTTCAGCCCAGAGAGCGGTTCACTCATCACGATCAGGTGCCCGTCGGTTCACGACACGGACGTCGGGAGTTTAACATCGATTATTTCCGGCTCGATCTCCTTTGTTCTCCTGTGGAGCTGCCGGCGCACGCTTCTCAGAAAACGCTGTTGTCGTCTGATCGCATGCTGTTTGAGAACAAAGGCGGTGTGTGTGTGTGTGTGTGTGTGTGTGTGTGTGTGTGTGTGTGTGTGTGTGTGGGTGTGTGTGAGAGAGATTTACAGCACGTACTAGCAGCCTTGAGAGCACCCCGATAAGTGGCGCTTTGGAGTCGCATTTGATTCATGCACATCTCCGCCATGTTTGATCCCATTGTTATCTTATCGTCATCTGCTGCCGGCTTGTGTGAGAGCAACCCTGCTCATCTTCCTCCTGCTACCTACACACACACACACACGCGCTCTCTCTTTCTCGCATATACACACACACACATGCTCTCTCTCGCGCACACACACAGACACACACACACACACACACACTGTGTCCACATGTACCCGCATAAGGAAATTAGGAAACACACTCACAGAAATATGCTCACAGAAACACATGCACGTGTACACACTACAGAAGGATGCTTACACACATGCATACAAACAGGCACACACACACTCCCACACACACATACCCACACACTTACAGATACAACGACACTCACCCACGCACACCAAACAAATCACACACACACACACACACACACACACAAACACTATCTCTCACACACACACACACACACACACACACACACACACACACACACTATAAGGCGCAGACACTGCATGCACTGCAGTTGATATATTTATGGAGAAGAGGCTTGGCGAGGCAATGTTAAATGAACCACTTCATTATGACACACACACACACACACACACACACACACACACAGGCAGGCCCATGCTCGGCGCTATCTTAAGCACCAGACCACACCTCCTGTCATTAAGTGTAGTGCTTCGTGCTCTGGCGTCACGCAACCCACACGTTATAAAACATATTATATTACTGCCGAGAGCGTCCAAACCTCACCTCAACCACATCACGATCTAATGATGCAGACAGATGGAGCAGGGACCTGACGAGAATGAGGACTCATCAAAAATATCCAATATATATATATACTGTATATGATATATATATATATGTACCATATACCATAGATCGCTGCCACTAATTAGACGTACAATGTATAAATACATTCTTAAACATACAGACAACTAGGGCATGGAAGCTTCGCTATGCTGCCACGTTGATTATGTCTGTACATTTTTGTTTTGTTTGTTTTATGTGTGAATCTGAATATATCCCGGCTAAGTACACCACCGATAAAACACAGTTGATAATCACATTTTTTGTGGGGGATTTATTCCTTTTACGGACTTTTCAAGGATAGCTTTTTTTGTATCGCTGTTGTGTGTACTGCAACAGAGCTATGGAAAACGTGTTAAATCTGAGGTCAGCACAAATATATGACCGTAATAAAAAGGCTGAAATTAGACTCGTCTCTATTTCTTTCTGTGTTTACGCTGTGATACTGCGAACCTCCCGCTAACGTGTCAGACGGACCTTAAAACTAGATTCACTGACCTCCAGAACTATGTTCCCCAAATTAGCTACCTTGTGCTATCAACAAAACAAAATGCTGCTGTTTTTTTTACGCTATATGCTGCTGAGACATGCATACAACAATTTGTGTGTCGGGAAAGTGGCCCCGGTGAGGTGGAAGGCTGCGTTTTAGTTTGTCTCACCGGGTGACAAACCAAGCAAGTTGTGTGAGCTGTGTTTGAGCCCCCCCCGGTATCTCGGGTCACGTGGCGAACATGTCCGAGCTGCAAATGCTTCACCGATCTCATTAATGCGCCTGCATGTGTACACACACACGTATGCACAGACATGCGTTACTGTTGGCTCACGTGAGAAGGAGCTGCAACTCTCTCTCTGTGCTATTTGTCAGTTTATCCATATGTCTACCTCCTCTCCTCTCACGTGCACACGTGTGGAGGTAGTACACGGTCACCCACATCACCTGCAGACATATGCACACACACACACACACACACACACACACACCATACAAACATAGAAACAGAACACGCAACCATCCTTTACTTTGTAATCATTGCAGCCTCAATGGTTTGACCCTCTCAACGTGGAATGTATGCAGAACAAAAAAAGGTTCCCGCCACAAAGCAACGCGGCATAACATGTGCGCTGAGGAACGTTAGCTTAAGCTATACGTGATGTGGCGCGCATCACACATCAATGAACCAATCAGGGAAGAAGCCTGATGGCGCGGTCAGTTCAGTCATGCGGTAGTCACCCGCCCACCTCCGGTCCTCTGGCTTGTATGTCTCAAGGCGTTCCCCTTCCACAGTTTGAACATGCACACGATGTAAAGCCCACCCTCCCTCTCGCTGGATGTTGTCCTCCGAACAGAGAAGCACCTGCCACAGCCGCCCTCGCCGCCCATGATTTATTCAGACCAGCAGACCTGAACATTAGCTGGCTGCTTTGAGTCCCTCGGGGTACACCACACTGTATTTTATTTTACATTACGGCGAGGGCCTACCCCTGGATGTCAGCAGACACTCAAGCTGCCAAAGGGGAAGGCTGAGTGCCGAGCCTGGGCGCCATGGAGGAGCTGGTACGGGGCGGGAATTAAAGGGACCTTCAACAGATTTTCTTTTTTACTTTTTTTAAGCTTTTAAATAGTCTCCAATTTGCCCAAAAACGAAAGCCTACAAATGAAAAAAGTATTGCGAATAGATACGCTATTATAAATTACGGCTATTTCCGGCTATGTTCCCCAGAATGTCCCCGGAAATGGCTCTTTCCTGTGACTTTCCAGAGTTCAAAAAACTACAAGTGCTTTCTCCGTGCCACCCCTTCCGGCAAAATCTCCCTGGCCAATCAACTTGGGGTTTGGCTCCATGAGATTCAGTTACCGTCTTGTTGTTGTTAGCTGGAAGTTTTACGGCCATGTTCATGAATATAGTATTACCGTTAATTAAAACACAATTTTCATGGAGTTTACTGATGCACTTGCAGCGTCTCATTCATTGAATAAAGTAGCAATGCTTGTATGCTTGCAGCTAGGTTTATGGCAAAGTTTATTCCGGCTGTATTGCCACTACTGAACTACCATTTTCAGAGGAAACTCATGTTTTCCTCAAGTTTTTGTGAAATGGAACCACAGCAGGCTCAGGAAGATTACAGTCTGGCATTTATGCCCTGAATCCAAGGATTACGATGTCTGCGGCAGCTATGGGAGACTGTCCAGACCAGTCCATGGTATGATACAAACCCAGCGGCTGACGTGGTAGTGACACCTGGCACAATCTCCATTATCAACTGTTACAGACCATGGATATATTATAATAATGCAGACAGGGTTGAAGAAGATCATAAAATAGGTTTTAAAGCACAAGCATGTCCAACGCCATTTTGGACTTTCCTTTTTTCTGGTGGCTTTCTTTTGTGAATTGATGCAAATGTGTCGTTTTTTATTAATAACTTTATTTGTATTAAAGTGCTAACACGGACGTGCATGTACTTTCATTCTTCTGTCGTATGTTGGGCCCCTTACAGCTAACTGCAGTTAGCAGTTAACTACCCTCAATAGTTACATGTGAAATGTAATGGCAGCCACTTGATAGCAACTCAATATCCTGCACAACCAAGCACGGAACAATGGGACAGCATGATGTTAGTCCACACGTGACGTGCTGTCCGCCGACCTGCACTGCTGTAGACATTTGGCTTAGCCGCTTAAAGTGTTAGAGGGCTTCCAAGGGGTTCATGTGATTATCGGTTCAAACCGCCACGTGGGGTGTCTGTCAGCTATCTTAGCTATCCCAACAATGGAAGCCTGGGGAAGAACTGTCTTGGTTCTACATCTCAGAGGACCTACCAACCAGTCCCTTTAGGCAAGACCTTTGACTGTTGAGCTTCACCTCACCATAAATGTGCGTCCTCATGGGAAACAAACCAGAACCGGGAGGCTGAAGAAGACCCCCATCCTCTCCACATCCATGGCAGTTTGGAGGGGGGTTATTTGAATTAGTTGCGATCTAAAGACATTGACAAGACTAATCACGGCGTCTGATATGGCTCCTGTGATCTCCGATAATGAAGGGACCCGGTTGGACATCCTCAAATTGAACCTGGGGGGGAATATCAATCTGTGTTGCACTCGAGCATCGCCTGACAGGAATCGCTTCATCAAGTAGCATTGATCTCTACCTGTTGATCAGCCAGACGGTGGAAGCTACGTATCAAGTATCAGGAGCAAAACACACACTGCGGCTAAGCGGACACCAAAGGTTTGAGTGGATTTAGAGTGTGTACACCACTACACACACTGTACCACACCGTTAGCGTAAGCCAGGTGAGATCCTTCAAAATGCCAACAGAGTGTGTAAATCCCAGATCATCACCTGATCCATTGATCTCACCCTTGATCAGGTTGTGGTCTCTTTGATCCAGCCTGATCGCGGAGGCTGAAGTAGTGGAAGATGTAGGAGCGATATCGCAGAGAGAGGAGGCGGTTTTAATGAATAGCCTCTACTGGAGGCTGCTGGAGACTTCTGACTAGCTATCTATGTAGCTAGCCAGCCCGTGGTGATAGCCTAGTCCTCATTCATAGGCAGGCCTCATTCTTTCACAACATGCTGAGCCCTCACTCCGCTTACTTGGCTGGAGCTCAGCCCAAGCCCATCACTGCATTCACTGCAACCTCCTAAATGACTGAATATGTACTGCAGAGACATATGCAAAGGCTCCATCACATGTCTTTGTGTGTGTTATTTGCTATCATCGACTTGCTGTTTCCCCTGGATTTGCGAGCTTTTCATTGACTTATTGTTCTCACATTTGACATCTCGCCCTGGCATATTGAGCAGCGGATGTACAAAAATAAACCAACTGTTCCGAAAATACCTTCAGCTCATATAAATTGAATACATATCCATACACACATAGGGCATACACCAATCCTCCCCGGGCACCGGGTGCTCTTGACTGGCAATGCTATAGAATCATAATTCATACAACTCTGATGATTCTGGGCAAAACAACGCATTTAAACCCGAGGAGTCACGGTAGACCAGAGATCATTTTGTAAAATGCCTGCATTTTGCATTTTATGGGGTACCCTGAGAGCAACAATAAGATGACTTGGCATTACTCCTCACACACAAACTTAGAGATGACCTTGGAGAGGACTTTGCGCCAGATTGATAATTTCAATTTAATCCCTCATCTGCAATATTGCCGCAAATGGAACGCACATATTCCAGCTGGAGGCTCCTCTCCATCCAGCTGCTGTTTGTTATGAATCAGAGAGAGAGAGAGAGAGAGAAAAAAAAAAGTATCCTTCATCCACACATGAGTTGACTGCGTGCTGAGAGTGTTTCGCTCCACACTGTGAACCTCGTTGGTAAGTCAGCCCCTGCGGGACGTGCCGGGTCAACCCGTATCACTAATTCATTCAACCGTCCAAAACTCCTCGTGCCTCCGACGTCGATGTCAACGGCTCGGGAGGTAGCTCAGCAGCGGGAGGTAGCAGAGGTGCTGACCCGGCGCTAATGCTGCAGCTAGTTAATACTGTGGCTCGCGAATGCAGCGGTCGGCTAATGCCGCGGCTATCTCATACCGCCGCTAGCTAATACCACAGCTGGCTCATACCACCGCTAGGTAATACCGGCGCAAGCTAATACCGCCGCTAGCTAATACCGCCGCTAGCTAATACCGCCGCTAGCTAATACCGCCGCTAAGCTAATACAGCTCTTTCACACCACAGCTAGCTCATACTGCAGCTAGCACATGTGCTACAGAATGAGCCAGGGGGGTCAGTAGCTAGGCTCAACCTGCTAGCGTGCTAACCGTGCAGGCAGTACACCTTAGTGACACGGGTTCCCCAGTTAATATGGCCTCCATGGCGTTCCCTCTCTTTCAACCCACCCCCCTCCACTCCACAAAGGCACAAAAATCCCATTCATAAATAATATATGCAAATAGCGATATACAGCATATAAAAAAAGGATGACCCAGGAAGGTTTGTGTGTGTGCAGTGTGTGCGTGTGTGTGTGAATTACAGATATAGACTTATACTGTATATAGAGAGAGATTTAAGTGTTTCAGTGTTTATATACATGCAACATTTGTATGTACATGCTACTGCAGTGAGTGTGTGTGTGTGTGTGCAGTGTGTGTGTGTGCGCGCATTAGTGTATTTATGTGTGTGTGTACATGCACATGTGTGTGTGTGTGTGTGTGTGTGTGTGTGCATGTACGTGTGTGTGTGTGTGTGTGTGTGTGTGTGTGTGTGTGTGTGAGAGGAGGTGCTGTGTCTCCGCCTGTCTTCATGTTGCTCGTATGAGCGTGTGGTAGCAAGACGCCAGACGTGTCATGTGATCCAGCCCGTGTTCACCCCGCCCTGGGGTTCAACGCCGGGCACTCGGGTCCTCGGTATTGCGCCAGAGTGCATTGTGGGAGGAAAATGGTTTGAGTATAGACAGAGAGCGTTAGGTAACATGTAAGGTTCAGTGAGTGTGTGTGTTAGTGTGCACATTGTTCACCAGCCATTGCCTGCCTTTATGTATAACTTTATCCTCCATCTTTGTTTATCTCTCTGTTGATTGGTCTGATCGTTAGCCAATCAAAATGACACATCGGCCATGTTGGAAATGCTACGTATTGGCTGACTGCAACAGCTGGGCCAGCACTATAAACATGAATGTCTGTGACTGAGAGTGATGGAGTCATGCCATTGGTCGGCCGAATGCCGCATCATTGGTCGGCCAAATGCCGTGACTCAGTTGACGGGTGATGTGTGGTTTAAATCTAGCGAGATGGTGAAATGGAGAGAAGGTACGAGTCGGGTGCATTAAAACGCAAGGATAGAAAGAGAGTAAGAAAAGTTCTGTCACAAATCAGACTTTAGATGATAATCTAACGTTCTGTCAGAGCGTTGTCGAGCTTCCGGATGCGAGATTAACGTGGACTAAAGTACACAAGGCTGAGCAGGGACAACAAATGGTGAGCGAAACATCCGTAATTAGTCTCTATTAACTCAAATGTTGGTTACGAAGAAATCAGAATGAGTCAGGATGTTAGAGTCATCTGTTGTCTAACTCTGTGGTGTTGTAGACTTTGTGTTTGAACAGGCCTTGTTTGGTGTTGTAATATTAATAATAATACGACGTTTTCTTTGTAAGCGTCTTTCAAGGCACCCAAGGATGCTGCACAATCAGGCATGTACAGTAGCGATATTAAAAAGTAAATACACAAGCACAATGGAGAAAAAATTAAATGAAATAGATAAATAAATAAATAGATAAGAGAAAATAATAATAAGATAGTATAAAAAGCATAAAACAGTTCTACATAAAAAATAATACCCACAATACCCAAATATGTTGTCAGGAGCTGTGGGGGAGCTATAGACCACCATGTCAGTACTGTCCAGTGTCCTTGGTGCTGAAACATTTGGACGCGACTGGCAATCTTTCTTTTTGTTCTTCGGAACAACTGACAAAGTGGCACTGCTGTATGTTTTATTAAAAATAGGCTTCCTTGGCTCAATAAGTGACCATGTTTGTTCATGGATAGCATAGGATAACTCTTGAATTCTTAACGGACTTTATCAGAAGGACCTCTCAAGAATGCCTCTTGCTCCGCCCCCTCTGTGCTGAGAGTCTAGCTCCACCCCTGGCCTCCACTCCGCTGCCTGTATGCATCCTAGAGCGAGATTCCCTAACACCCACCTCCTCCACAATGACCTGCATCTGAACTCACTGGAAGGGACTTTTCTATCCATGCAGCGAATACAGGCCTGAATAATAACATAACCTCAAAAACGATATCTCACCTCTCAGTCTGCGGGGACATCATCTCTATAATGTTTGCCGTCCATTAACAACCATTAAATTACATTTCACAACAAACACAGTTGGGGTTGATATTATGTATTATGTAAAAAGATTTGATTAAAATCCATTATGGCACAATTCATAAACATTTCAAACAGAACCGTTGTGCATCAGCGGGAATTGAGATAATTAGCGAGCATCCGTGGAACATATTCCCTTGCTCTCTGTTAACCTCCGGCAACGCAGAAACGACTCCTCGAGGAAGAAGAAAACACAACATCCATAAATCCATCGCTCAATTTACTAATAAAAATGACCTGCCGAGAATGAGGGGGGGATGGAGATAGAATGAGGGAGAGACAGAAAGCCATGAGAGAGATGGAGGAAGACAGGGAGGGGAGGGGAAAGAGAGAAAGAGTGGGGGGGGGGGGGGGGGGGGTGGGGGGGGGGGGGGGGGGGGGGGGGGGGGGGGGGGGGGGGGAGAGGGAGTGGGAGGGAGTGGGAGGGAGGGAGGCGGTCGAGATGGAAGGAGGGAGAGTGAGAGATGGAGGAAGGGAGGGAGGAGAGATGGAGGAAGGGAGGGAGGGGGAGGGGAAAGAGAGAAAGAGTGGGGGCGGGGGGGGGGGGGGGGGAGGGAGTGGGAGGGAGGGAGGCGGGTCGAGATGGAAGGAGGGAGAGTGAGAGATGGAGGAAGGGAGGGAGGGAGAGATGGAGGGAGAGATGGAGGGAGGGAGGGAGAGATGGAGGGAGGGAAGGAGGAAAGGACGAAGGGATGGAGAGACGGAGGGAGGGAGGGATGGAGAGACGGAGGGAGGGAGGGATGGAGGGACGGAGGGAGGGAGGGGCGAAGAGGTAAAACAAGCCACTAATCTCCCCGTCATCATTCTACTCATACAAGGGAGGAGGAGAAAGGAGGGAAATCAATGGGGGGGATGAATTTCAGGGGTGCGCACGTCTCGTGTGTGCGTCGGTCGCCACGCGCACGCATCCCGACTGTCACGGCAGCGCTAATTGAGTCTGTTAGCGGAGATATACTCGTGTTGGTTTATGAAACGTCCATCTCGGGCCCCGCCGGCTGGTTGCTGAGCGGGAGGAATTTTATTACCTGTAGATCAGCGAGCTATTTAAAAATAATGGATTTATGATGGTGCCGTACGCACATTTGTTAATAAACATCGTTAGACGGGGAAACGCCATCACTTGCATTCGTGGCTGTTTCTCACACCGGGGAAAGACTGAAAACAAATAAACCGAAAAAAAAACCTATTAGGAACATCCAGGTGCCCTGGGTTGGTTTTGGTCGAGCAAGGCATGAACGCTTCCCAATTAAGAATATACACAAGACTATTTGGATTGCGTGTCCACCAAAGGGACACGCAATTGTGTTTGACTATTTCACAATTATAGTGATTAATTGTACAGTTGCAGTAAATTTAGATACGTGTCATTAAGGAGCAGGTAGGGGTTAGGGGGCATCCTACAGCTTAGGCTGTACACCCTAAACATAACCGCTACGTCCCTACCTAGCAGATGGTTTCTTACACAGATCCATCTGGGATGCCACTATATGAGACCGTTTGGAAAAGGGCGGGTACTTCCTCAAAAAATAACTTGGGCCGCAGATGAATTGGATGAACCATCTTCGGAACTTGAAGCCTATTGGCCTGATGGATTCTCGCATGAATCCAGCTGCCTTTGCAAGGTAAAGCCACTACTGTCTCCGTTATTACCCGAGTCCACCACTGTGTCATGGAGGGTTTTTTAAACGATTGGCTCTCGACGCTAGCAGGATGATGGATGAAGTCCCATAATTTAGCCTACATTTACATTACAAGGGCATTTAGCAGAAGCTTTTGTCCAAAGCGACTTAACAATAAGTACATTTGTCCGAAGAGAGTGAAACAACAATATATCGCTGATGGTACAGTAAGATTAGAGGAGAATAGAAGTTTCAAGCACGCATAATTGCTCAGGGTGGTGGTGGGGTGTACAGGAGAGCAGCTATGCAGAAGCCATCCATCACCCTGCAAGCGAGAAGAACCAAGATGGCCGCTCACCAGCCATGTCCTAATCCAGACTCTGCTGGCTTCTGTTGGGCTCCCCAAGCAGATGATCTTGGCTGGGCTCTGCTTCAGAACGGCCAAGTACACAAGAGTTAGAGTAGTAGTACAGTGCAATAGCAAGTAGGCCTACACACACTCACATGCGCACTTATGCATACATGCACACACACACATAGGCATAAATACATACACATACACACACACATAAACAGTTTTAGAAGCATACATACACACACACACACACCATACAGTTTTAGAAGCACACACACACAGACACACACACACACACACACACACACCATACACAATATTAGAAACACACACACACACACACACATACACACACACACCATACACTGTAACGGTACCAGAACAGGTAGAACCCAAAAGCACGACACAGAACTACTAGATGCAATCAAAGTCCACAAAGGGTTTAATCCAAATAGATTGCAGAAGAGAGTAAGCATAGTGATATATATATACAGTGCCGTGAAAAAGTATTTGCCCCCCCAACACATTCTTCACATTTTGTTGTCTCAGATCCTGAATTTGAAATGGATTAAATTAGGACTTTTCCCCACTGATCTTCAAAGTCTTGAGCATCATGTCACATCAAAAGAAGAATTCCCCTAAATTTCAAATATTAACTAAAAATGAAAAACCGTAGTTATCAGTGTGAAAAAGTATTTGCCCCCTTTGTTTAGAATAGGGCTAAATCGGCTCAGGAGCAAAAGTTTTCTCATCATTCGATGTAATAGAATATCTGTGCAGTAACAGGGGGTTTTGAATCATTTTTCCTTCAGGAATTATTCACATTTGTGCATTCTTGCACAACTGACATAAGGTGCCTCCAATGCATCTCAATGGGGTTTCAGCTGTACCACAGATTCTGCAACAAAGTGTTTGAGTACAGTGTGGAATACAGTGCTGAA
>PIJE02000063.1:773409-796070 GCA_002895965.2 Coryphaenoides rupestris | reverse complement strand
TGTGTATTAGGAACAGATCACTATGTGTTTAGGACTGTAATAGGTTGTATGTCATAAGGGCATCCTGAAACTTTGTGTTTAGTCATTATTTATTCTATGCTTTGCCATTCTTCCACTCATTGTCCTGTCATTTCAGATCCTGCCACTCCCACCTGCCCACAGTATCCTGAGCCCATCCCATCACCTGACTCTGCCCGCCCAGTTAATCACCTTACTCCTACCATCACCTGAGTCTGCTCTACTCACCTGTTTCCCATTCCCTCATTAGAATAGTATTTAACACCTGCCTTATCCCCTTTGTCTTTGTCAGATTGTTTTTGCAGCGGAGCTTAGTGTACCTGTCACTCTACTTTTCTGACTCGATATCTGCTAGTATTATTCTCGACTCTGATTCTTGCCTGATCCCTGCCTGTTTTGACGCCTGATTATCGGATACCCTGTTTTGTGACCTTTTGCCTGTTGGACTACCGAGTTTGGATTCATGCTTTCACGTGTTCTTTGTCAGCACATGACAGCGGTGTGAACACAACGGTTGGTACACACACAAACACACCCGCACCGCTTGGGGGCGAAGTACTACTTGACACTGGCAGTACTCCGGCGTTCGTGGTGGCGAGCCGTCTGTTTCGCGCACGTCTCTATCCGCTGATCGCAGCCAGAAGGGTCTTAAGATCAGCCACGTTTGAAGCCGTGAGACGATTCCTTACAGCGAGGCGTTGTCACCGCCTGCGAAAACCCGACGTGGAAAAGACGGGAATATGTCGGAAGGAATAGAGAAGTGTGCATCAAACATGAAGAGTTCAGGAACAAGAAACTCTCTGATATGGAGCAAGAAAGACAAAAAATCCCCAAAATGTCAACATGCCTGCGAACACAAAAATAACGTAAGATGGATCGATTGGTTTCATACCCGCGCTCCTGACACATTTACTGATGTTTTCTTTCCGGAATTTGAGGAAGGAAGGGAAGTTCAGTAACCTATTTAAAGTTGTTAAACCTAAAGATGCAACTTGGCATTGAAACTCACTTCATTAATATTTATTGGGGTTTTTTTTTCGTCTTCTTCTTAATCCCGAAATGATGTCGTTGTCGCTCTGAAAGCATTTCCACGCATAAAACCGGATTCTCGACTTTACGTCTCGTCCATTAGCCGCTGGCCGGGGTTTTAACTATGTAGCGCTCTTGTCCGTTAAACGTTAGCGTCCCCCAAAACAAATCACGTTTACAGTCTCTCAGTTTTCATATAAACCCACCATATGCCATAGGGTCATAGAGGAATCTCAGAGGGTTAGTGCACCATACTCCACCATCTTAGTGGAGGATAGATCGTGTCGACGTCCCATCCGAAGTCGAGATGTGCCAGACATTTTCTGACAGTTCCGATAGACGCCCGGAAAAGCCGAACTATTCAGGGCGTCTGCTGACGTTGTGACGATGCGTCTAAAACTGTGATTCCCAAAACTTTTTTGTCTTGACTTTGGTATAAAAAAAAATAGAAAGAAATTAATAAATAAGAAATGTGCTTTGTTTTTAGAGAGCGGCATTTCATGTCATTCATTTTTCCGTTTCATTTTTTATTTATTCCGCTCATGGTCATGTACAACTTCAGAAAATACAACAACAAAAAAAGCGATTCACAATCAAAACACATCTCTATTTGTACCTTTCAAGTCAAAAGTTATGAATTGTGTTCCCCTCAATGCAATACATTACAATGCTCTTTTCCATCCCATCTCCCTGCCATCTCCCCCCACAACGCCTTCCACTTCCACAAACATTGGTCTAAATTGATAACGAGTGGTAATGAAGAAAAAATAAAACTAGAGAGCAGATTGTACAGGTGACAACAGACGTCACATACAGACGCAGACACTTCCTCCAGTTATTTGTCCAATTTTGCTTGTGTTTGTCCATGTCCGAAAGCGCTAATTAAAATGGTTGAGTACCACAAGTACACCATCACAACTAATTAAATGGAGTCTTAAAATCATAACATTGCCTAATTAGTTTACATTTCTCGCCAGTCTTCTCGCAAGAGGAAAGAAAAGAGAACATGAAAGCCGTACAGAAACTTAAAAGTTGTGGTATTTATTTGCTCTTTGCAAAATATAGTTATTTAAAAGAGAAAAATGTCTGTATACGCTGTCCGTGTACATCAACAACGTTCCAATTACCTGGTTGTCTGAATCCTCTTTATATGTCAAAAACAACTTTTATTATACACATTTATGTTACGACCATGACGTTAAATCTCAGTTGATGATTCGACCGTAAATAGCCTGAAAATAACTAAACCGCACCACTCTGACGTTTCCTATCCCGCTAATATTTGCAGTGCCAGACCCCTACTTAAAGGGAGTTTGTTATTCTAATGCATTTTATGAAGTATATTGGAAAACGCGAGTCCATATATAAAACATAAGATCATTGAGTCCTCACCTTTCCTCCTCCCTAACTGCTTAAACCGTGATAAAATATGAACGACCTTGACTCCCGTATCCCACATTCTACCAGAAACCCAGACGGTTCTCAGACAAGATAGCCGTTGAACCTTCAGCTGTATCCGCTTTTATTTTAAAAATACATCAGCGGTGCTATTAATAACCCTCCGCTATCAGTAGAGAGAGAATTGATAAGCTAGCATCGCCCCGTGGGGGATTCCAGGCACCAACGAGAGGGAACGTCTCAGTTTTTTTTTTTGTAGAAGTGTGAGAAGCCAGGCTTCTTGTCTAGGATGGGGGTGGGGGTTGGTGGGGGTGGTCCCACCTACAGTATGGGGGGGTGGGGGGGCCCTTCAGGTCCTGGATTTATGAGTGAGCCGGGCGGGCGGTGGAGACGGAGGCTTCAGGGCCGAGTGGGAAAACCTAGGAGCCCTCGGGGGCGGTTGTTGGCGGGGGAGAATGTTTGACGGTGAGTCACCATCAACCCTCTGGTGGCCAGACAAGCCTCTGACTACGTCCATAAATAAGATTTATTATCCTCCGCTCTCTACATTGTACAACAGGGACAGCGATGCTTTAGTGGGAGCGGTGACGGTGTGTTACCACGCCACTCACAGCTGAAAGGTGTTAGCTTTGATACCCCCCTTGTCAGCACTTCCTGATAAAGATGCCTACCTGTCTGTTAAACGTGTCTTAATTGCGGTTAATCCAGGGTTTGTTTTTTTTAATGAATGAATCCTGCCGCAAAGGGATTGGGTTCGATCATCAACGTCCATTGCCTACCTGAAGACATCCGAGTGCGAGATGCCCTAACTTAACCCGGGCCCACTTCTTAATGACGTCCATCTAAATGCAGAATAGTGTCGTGTTGACTCCCAGCCGAAATGTTCTGAGTTCAATCCCTCCCCTGTCAGTCAGCAGTCCGAAATCAACATGGCCTGGCCTCTATCTGCTTCTTAATAACGTCAACGTCATCTAACCGCAAGTCACATAAAAGATCGTCAACTAAACCACTAAATGGTGAACACTTAAGGCGATCCATCCGTCGCCCGCAGGTCCGCATCGACACATCAAACGAGGACGCTGTTCCCCCCCCGTGACCCAACCAATCAGATCACGTGTCCCCGTATTACTCACTTTGATCTCCTTCCTGCGAATCCCAGCTGGGGGAATTCGATGCCCACCTCTCACTCCCACAAGGTGAACATTACCATGCCAATGACTCATGTGTGTGTGTGTGTGTTCTTTTTGTTTAATCCCTCGACTCGATGAATAACACTCATTGATTGGCCAGCCCCCCTTGTGTGTTTCTTGACGGCTCCTCATAGAGGAGAAGGAGGACGAGGAGGACGACGACGACGACGACTTTGTGGTTCCAGAGCATAGCATTGATGAGCTGAGATGATGCTTGCCTCCTCCTCTACCACCTCCTCCTCCTCCTCCTCCTCCCCTTTTCTGCTCCTCTGGGAACCCGCTCTCGGGAATACCAGAACTGAACAATTTGCTCCTGAGTGACACGTCTCTGATGAAATCCTACTTGTCAAAATGTTGCGTTGACGGCAACGCAACGTGGTTTACCTCTGTTTTCAGATGCCCCAAATATTCATAAAGAGAAGACATCAAAATAATACAATTAAATTGAAGGAAATGACAGAAATAATGGTAAGAAAAAGACCAATGTTAACGATAAAGACAGTATAACTTTGCACTAATTTACCGCAGCAAAATATATATCTAATAATGTAATAGAAAAAATATGGTAAAATACGTGTACATTAGACATGAGTCAGAGTCAGCTGCTGCTCCGTTTTCCCCCCAAACCCGGGATCCTGGACCGGGTCGTGGTCTGGATTCTCAATCTCAGTCGGCGTCACTTCATCACACTCACATGGACGGCCGACAGCAGTCTCGCCGGGCTGCTTACGAAATTCAATAAGACGGAGCAGATCTAGTTTTATAAACCGCTGTTTGTGTCTCGTGATCTGGCTTCATGTCATTTGACACACACACACACACACACACACAAAAGAAAAGGTTCTTTCAGGGCAGAGCCATGGCGGATGTTAGATATGTTATTCTCTGCGTTGTTTGAGCCAATAAAACAGTGGAGGAGGGGGAGGAGGAGGAGGAGGGGGAGCAGATGAGATTAGGACTGGGATGTGTTCCGGGAGGAGAGTGCCGCGGGGTGTCCCTGGTGGCGGTGTGGGGGAGCAGCAGTTTATTGAGGACAGAGTGTCCCCGCTCCTGTCATTAATCACCCTGACCAGGAACATCTCCTCTGGAACGCCGGGGAGAGAGAGAGACACGCTCTGGCTCTGTCTCTCTCTCTCTCTCTCTCTCTCTCTCTCCCTCTCTATGTGAGTGTCTCTCTCTCTAGCTCTCTCTCTTACAGACACTCCCCCACTCTGTGTTTCTAGATCTCTCTCTCTCTCTGTTTCCAATGTGTCTCTCGTTCTCTCTCATTTCTAGCAGCCTTTCTCTCTCTACCTTGCGCTCTCTTGAAGACACTCTTGCTCTGGGAGATCTGTCTCTCTCTCTGTATCTAGCTATCTCTGTCTCACTATCTCTGTCTCTCTGTCCCTTTCTCTCTCTCTCTCTCTGTATCTAGCTATCTCTGTCTCTCTATCTCTGTCTCTCTGTCCCTTTCTCTCTCTCTCTCTCTCTGTATCTAGCTATATCTGTATCTTTCTCGCTCTCTCTCTTTCTCTGTCGCTTTCTCTCTCTCTCTGTCTCTCATTACAACAGCGTTACCTGTGCAGGTGAAACCTTGAACATGCAAGCCAACAATGCGAGAGGCAACCAATAATGCCAATCATTTAAAAGAGAAATGTAAAGAAAGAAATGTATATAAATATCGAAACGAACTGCGAGGCAGAGATGTGAGAGAAAGTGGCACACTACCTGTTCTATTTTAATTTCTACATCTATCGCTCTGTGTGTGATTCACACTCTACTGATTCTCTTGTCTCCTCTCTTTCCCCGTCTCTCTCATCTGCTTCCCCTCTCTTCTGCCTAGTTTCTGTTTTTCATGAACTCTAAGTGAACTAAGGCTCCAGTACAATGGCACCATGGTCCAGTTAAGGTTGTATCCCTTGTTAACGAGCCACCTTATCTGTGGAGTTGAGGCCCTCTCAGCTAGGGAGGATACATCTCTCACTCGTAGGCACTCATCCTGTATGAACTCTGTGCACCCATGTTTTGCTCCAACGGCGCGTCCAGGGACCATACGCTTGGAAGTGAACTAGTCAAGGCCATATCCATATCTACTGTATGTAAGACGCCATGCCAGATGTCATCCTGACAAAGAAGACTGTTTCTTTGGGCACGGCACAGCGGCTTCTCGCGTCATTCGTATGGTCTATCACCTGCGCAGTCCGTCAGACTCCTGCTATGTAACACGCTGCACTTTTTTGCCATAAATATGAACACCGGACTCTGTTCCAGGCGATCATCCTCCAACAGGTCTGCTAGCGCCCTGCTACACGACGCTAATGCAAACAGATGAGTTGCGGCTTGCTAGAGCTAGCTTGTACACGGGCCGGGTGTGTGTGTGTGTGTGTGTGTGTGTGTGTGTGAGTGGGGTGTGTGTGTGTGTGTGTGTGTGTGTGTGTGGTGTGTGTGTGTGTGTGTGTGTGTGTGTGTGTGTGTGTGTGTGTGTGTGTGTGTGTGTGTGTGTGTGTGTGTGTGTGTGTGTGTGTGTGTGTGTGTGTGTGTGTGTGTGTGTGTGGGTGTGTGTGTGAGAGACATAAACAATGACAAAGCCTTTATGGGCTCCCCCCGGAACAGTCTGCTGCGGAGCCAGGCACGCCCGGGTATATACACTCTCGGCGACACATTACCGCCCAGCCAGGCCGTAACAGACCATAATAGTCCCCGGGAGCGAGGCAAACTGGCTGCAAAAAGCGTAAGATAAATGAGTATTTATCTTACAGGGCTTGGGGTGTCAATGTGTGGCCAATGATGATCAAAAATAATTTAGAGGAGTTTACCTAACGGGTTTGTGTGTCCCCATAAACCCAGAGGAGCTGGTTTGCAGTGGATCCCGCCAGTCAGTCTGGTTCCCGCAAGCCAATTAAAAGCGTGTGTGTCACAGAATCGACCCGTTACGTGCCGTGTCAATGTGTGGCCAATGATGATCAAAAATAATTTAGAGGAGTTTACCTAACGGGTTTGTGTGTCCCCATAAACCCAGAGGAGCTGGTTTGCAGTGGATCCCGCCAGTCAGTCTGGTTCCCGCAAGCCAATTAAAAGCGTGTGTGTCACAGAATCGACCCGTTTGCTCGGACGTAAACCGTTTTGATTTGTTCTACTCCCTCCGCGGACTCAACGCATATCAGCTTTTTTTCAAATAGTTATTGGAAGCAATCAGGTTGTTTTTTTTTCAATTGATAATGGGAGCTAGTTTTTTTTTAAGGATACGTTTTACAAAATAAAGTTTTTAAAATAACAGTTATTTTATGCAACCATTATAACAGTTAATGGTTGTAACTGTCTAAATTCAAACATGATGACGCAGAGCTATGCATGTGTGTCTGTGTGTGTGTGTGTGTGTGTGTGTGTGTGTGTGTGTGTGTGTGTGTGTGTGTGTGTGTGTGTGTGTGTGTGTGTGTGTGTCTGTGCTGAGGGGGACGATTATCGCAGAGTGGTATTAGGGATTGATATGCTTTAATTGGAAAGCAGGAGATCAATATCGGGGACCTAGACCCAACCCATTAACGGCGTGGCTTTAATTTTTTAGTAATTTCTAAAAGAAAATCAACAGTTGTTTAAATGGTGTATCGATCGGTTTCAGAGGAGAGCATACAACATGGATTTTGCCGAAGTAACGGCCTAAATGTGCTTAAATGTGTCTCTGTTTCGTTTCATCTTCCGCTTCAAAAACCCGTTTGACGGCGCGCTGGGCCGATGTTTTGTCTGAATATTTTTTGCGTTTTTCAGTTTGAGCCGTACGCAAATGTTTAATAGACTTTGTCGCCCGCATCACAAATGGCCCCAAAGTCATACTCCCATGTTTAATTGATTTGATTTACAAAGCGAAGCTAGCAGGTGTCATTCTGTCCAAATATGTTCCCACATTAGCATACAACCTTGCCTAGCTTGCGCTCTCGGTGTGTGTGTGTGTGTGTGTGTGTGTGTGTGTGTGTGTGTCTCGCTGCCAGACTCTCCCATCGCCATTTTTACATGATTCACGAGCACACAACCGAAAATCACGGTTTGGATCAGGTCGCGATTTCAGGCGAACCGACTTGTGGATTGGCTTTCATCTGCCATCGCTATCGGTGCGAAGGTCGGGCTGCACTCTGACACACTGGTGTTGGCTGGACCCATTATTACATCATCATCATCATCAGGGTAGTAATTGTGACTATGGTCTTTTGACTGCCATCTGAAAGGTTCTGGGTTCGATCCCTAATGTCTGCCCCCTCTACCCTGTAGGTGTCCTTGAACGTGAGATTCCCCCTAAATGCTACCAGCTCCTTGATGGCGTGAATCTGAAATCTGCAGATTGAGGAAAACTTGGTGACAGAGGATGTGGATCAAAGATTGATTCTGTCACGTCCATGTTTTGAATGTATTTATTCATAATATATACTGTATATATATATTTGTATGAATTAATTCATGATGAGTGACATGTTTTGTTTGAATCTCAATCTCAATTAAATTCCATGATAAAAGATTTGCGTTTGTTCATGTGTATATAGATATATACGTATATACGTGAAGATTCCATTTTAAGGACTGAAAATACTTCTCCTGTCTCAGATTTCGTTGAATTACTTAGCTTTTTCACAGAAAACATCTTTAATTGAAATCTAAAATTTAAAATGATCCCCCGTGGTTGCCGATTTCATTGAAGTTAATTTCTTCTTTATTTATTAATTTCTTTATTTAGTGACTTATTTATTTATTTTGGACATTCATTATTCAAAGATGGAGGCAATCATTACCAGACTGCGCAAACAATCCCAACGTGTCATTCACACCGCTTCGTCTTTAACGACACACACGCTCCACATTATACTTCATATGTCGAGTTTTTCTACTCACTTAGCATTCTGTCAAAAGTGGTGGCGAGGCGGAGATATCATTCCGATGGTTAGCTACGGATTCAGTCCCACAAACTGCAATCAAATCAACTCTTTGATTATTTTCGATTATTATCATCACTAATTTCGATTTCACGTCATTTCATTTTATGAATTGATTGCTGCCTCCACCTCTGCCGCCATCTTGTTAAGGTTTTTCCCCGTCTTGTGTTTTAAAGCGGAACCGTCATGCCCGGCTGTTTCATAATAGATGTTCATACGTACGTGCGTTGTGTGAAAAAATAAACATAATCATGGTTTGCAACATCAACTGTTTCCGTGAAAAATTCCCCCGGAGAAGTCGGACGATTGATGTCATCAGTACAAACGGGCACAAAATGCAACAAAACACAAACGATTTTTCACAGGAATTACAGAAAGCAAGTCGATTTCTCCGGGGTTTTGGATCATTTTAATGTGTCTTTCTGCAAGTGTGTGAGTTATTCACTCTGTCCTCCTGGTAGCTTAACCTTCCTCAGACTAGACTCTTATCAAACTGTGCATCACTTTTATTTCTCAGAAGAAGCTGTATATGTCATCATCATGATGAAGATGATGAAGATAAGATAAGTTCTATCTTATCTTATCTTCATCATCTTCTTCTTCTTGTCCATAAATACTTTGACTCAGAGAGTCAATTCAGGCAGAGACACACACATATCCACACACACACACACACACACACACACACACACACACACACGCACGCACACACACACACACACACACACACACACACACACACACAACACACACACACACCACACACACACACACACACACACACACAACACACACACACACACACACTTGGGGAAATATTTCCAAACTAACAACACACGAACACATCCAAATTCAAAAACATTCAGATAAAGCTCTGTCTTCTTGTGAAATGTGAAAAACTGTGCGATGTCATCACTTTAGAAGACATTTTATTTATTTAGTTTATTCTCTGAAATAGCATGGAGTAATTGAACTTGCTAAATAGGGATGTGCAATACGATTGTCTACTGTCTCAACGGCAGTGTTGTGCCTGAACGCGTTCATTTGAACGATAGTTTCATGAACTCGAACTTCATATTTTGGCGACGTGAACTGAACGTACTGTATTACTGCCTGATGAACGTTACTGTGAACGCGTTCATTCTGGTGTCTGTGAACGCACGCTCTCTCAGTTTAACTTCGTTCAATAGGGCGCCAGATTTCTATAGAGCCTTCCAGGCGAAAACCCGGCTAAAACACACCGTAAACAGGCCTTAATATGTAGCGGAAAAAACACCCAATCTGGCAACACCAGCCACCAGTGTCTCACTGCCGCATGCGTCATCAAATCAAAAAGCAGCATGGAGGCAGCATGCTGTCCCCTCAATGCTAATGTAAACCCTGGTTGGATAAGGATTCAAAATTGGATATGAAGATGAAATCTGACGCATAGTTTCAGTGTTAAAACTGATAAAATAATTGCTGTCTGTGGTTCTATATGGGCTGTGGCAATAATTTTGAAAAATAATAGCTCGCAGCAAACATATTGGAAAAAAAGAACTATGAACTAGTTCATTTTTGGAACTGTGAACTGAACTTTGAACTAGTTCATGTAGAAAGTGAATTTTCCCAACACTGGTTCTCAACCTTCGCTCGGAGAGAGACCATATTATCCCTGTACTGTATTTTTGTGTACTGTGTATTGTGTCTGTATTGTGTTCTGTGTACTGTGTTTGTATGTCAAATTGTACTCTATGATGCAGCTGTGTACTACTGCCCAAGACAAATTTCCCTCTTTGGGACAATAAAGTTTATCTTATCTTATCTTAATACTTCATCCACACACTTACAGATTACAAATACACTCACACACCATACAGATGCACACGCACACACACACACACACAGATGCACACACACACACACCCACACACAGATGAACACACAAGCAAATACATCCATAGAAATGCACTTGCACACACACACACGAACACACACACACACACATACCCAGATGCATACACACACATACACGTGCACAAACATAAAGATTTCCAGCACACACACACACACACACACAACTATACACAAACACACACCAGTGTAAATTTTGGCAGCTATTTTAGATGTAGTCTTAGTCTTAGTCTTTAGACGAAAATGCATATTAGTTTTAGTCACATTTAGTAATTTTTATCCTTCTTAGCTTTAGTCTAGTTTTCGCCGACGGAAACTCAGAACATTTTAGTCTAGTTTAGTCACATTTAATAGTCCATCTTATAGCCACATTAAGGATGCACTGCACTAGGTGCATGCAAGTTTTGAAAATTTTGAATGTCCGTTAGTCCACCACTAACATTTGAGTCTCATCTCGTCTCGTCAACGAAAGTAAAATTAGATTTAGTCACAGTTTTTATTTTCAAAGATCCGTTTTCGTGACGTCAACGTCACGGGAAAAAGGTTGTTAACGCATATTTTTCGTCAAACATTTCGTTAATGAAATTAACACTGACACACACACACACTCACACAGAACTATGCAAACACACACACACACACACACACACACACACACACACACACACACACACACACACACACACACACACACAGAACACACCAGCACACACCACAGAACACACACACACAAACACCAAAAGAAATGCACTTGCACACACACACACACACACACACACACACACACAGAGCAGATGGGAGTGGTGGAGGTTTCCACACCACAGCCTCTTCCTGTGTGTGTGTGTGTGTGTGTGATGTGTGCAGTGAGCTACAACAACAACACACAGCAGGTTGTGTGGACCAGTAAAGTGATGCAACACAACGGTCCGTATTAAACAAGCTTCTGCTACCGAGGGGATCCTCTGCATCCCATGGAGCCACGGAGGTGGACCAGAGCCATGGTGCTGTTGCATGCTGTTACATAATACATCCACACTCTCACATTATACTTATTTCATTGCATTCTGTCAATCCCTCCACCTCAACAGGTATTACGATGAAGTACACATTTTGTACGCACACACGTTTTTAAATCAATTTTATGACTGTAAAATATTGTTTCTTTTTGCAGTACTTTTTAAATCCTTTGGATTGCGATTTGTTTTACAACAACAATTTCAAAGATTAATTTTTTAGCCGGGAGAACTGCAGCCCTTCTGTCAAACTGTTCACAACGGCGCGTAACAGGTGAACATGATGTGTTTTTTCAAAGCGGAATCCATTATGAAAAACAGAACAACATCAATCCAAACTCAGCCTGTTAACCTCTCAGACAGTTGGCTAATTTGGCGGGAGCAGGACTGTTTGGTGCCCATTACTGTTGCGTAGGTGGTCCATCTCTCTCTCTCTCTCTCTCTCTCTCTCTCACTCTCTGCTGCCATTTCTTTCTTCATCGTCTATATTTTCAGAATCTCTGCCGTTTGTTTTCACCTCTCTGCATTTGCTTTTCCTTTGTGACGTATATCTACGTCTGATCGCCACATTTACAAACATGGTGATTCAATCGAGGCTATTCTCTTTTTATTGTCAAGCTTTTGTGTGTTTTAGTGAACCGAGTCATTATTTTTACGTGGTCTGATTTCATGATTGAAACGTACATTACAGTCGGCCTATGACTCATATGACACGGGGGTTATCGGCAGCAACTATTAGTGAGAGCTGGAGGAGGCTGAGGTTAAGGATCACTCTTCAGCAACCTGTTAGTGCTGAGGGGGGATAGGGCTGGACGGCTGGGTCTGGCTCAGCGGACTCAACGTACAAGATGCTCAGACAACGTATGGACCATTGTGACCACAGAGACAACATGACCCCTGTCACCCCACTAGGGGGGCCGGGGGGGGAGGGGAGGTGGACAGGGGGCATGAAGACCCCCAGGTTCAACAACCCCCAGCTTGTTGCACCGTGCTGACAGTAAGGGAATATGTTCGAGAGTGAGAGAGAGACGGAGAGAGAGACAAAGAGAGAGAGAGAGAGAGAGAGAAGAGAGAGAGAGAGAGAGACAGAGATTGAGAAGGGAGAGAGGAGAGAGACAGAGATAGAGAGGACAGAGATAGAAGGAGAGAGAAGAGAGAGAGAGAGAGAGAGAGAGAGAGATAGAGAGAGAGAGAGAGTGGACAGCTTGAGAAGGGGCAGAGACAGATTGAGAAGGGATACAGAGAGAGAGACACAAATTGATGGGAGAGGGAATGAGAGACAGTAATACATGAGAGATGAGACATGAGAGAGAGGGATGAGAGGCCTAGACAGAGATAGACAGAGAGGGAATGAGAGAGAGAGAGAGATGAGAGACAGGAGTCTATATAAGTATATGGTGTGCAGTACAAAGAAACATACAGGCATGTAGAACCTTTAACTATATGTACAGTATACGGTCATTTTTCCACTACAGACGCCCACACAAAGGAGGCAGAGGCATATGAGAGCAGCCGACAGCATCTCCATTCCGGTCAGCCAGACCAAGAAGTAATGGTCATTGCCTCAGTAACGCTCCAGGCTTAATTGGTGCCGTCTTCTCCTGAAGTGGGTTGTGGTCCGTCACACCTCAAACAACATTTACAGCCGATTATTGTATCTTCGGTAGGCTACTAGGTGAGGCTACTAGTAGGCTTTAGCCTTACATACAGTCTAGGGTTAGTACAGTTAGTTAGTTCTTTTTGTTTTTCATTTATTATTCTATTGTTTTTATTGTTATGTTGTCTGTATTTTTGAGCAACCTCTGGCACAATAAATACCTTCGGGATGAATAAAGTTAAATCTTATCGTATCTCATCTTATCTTATCTTACAGAGATAGACACAATGACCGGAAGGGACTTCATAAAAAAGACAAAAACAAACAAACAAGCCATTCAGGTGTGGAGAGGAGAGGTAAGTCAGAGTAACAGTTAAGGCTAACTCTTGTACACAACACAATGCACACATTGTTGTCAGGATTTTGAACAATCAATGGTGAGAAATGCTCGAGCTGACCTATCATAACTAGAATAATACATTTACATACAGAGCCACAAAACTCTCACTCTCACTGACTGCAGGCTTTATCCTGCGTGTGTGTGTGTGTGTGTGTGTGTGTGTAGAATGTACTTAACAAAAGAAAGTACTTAACAATAGTACTTACAAGATAGAGAGAAGAACAGAACAGAGAGGAGGAAGGAGAAAGAAAGAAGTTTACGAAGCATTTTAGATCATTATACGACAGAGATTAAATGTAATTTCCTTGTTTTAGGAAACCAAAAATGTATTTTATATTTCTCAGAATCCCACTGGTTTCATGCGCCTGCTGAAAGACAAACATGAAATCCTCATGCAACAACGTTTGTATCTGTACCAGACAGTACATTTTTAGTATCGAGGGACAGGATATTGTGGTCGTGAAGTTCTGCGTTCGAACCCTAATATCCGTAGTTACCAGTTAGCAGTAGGCACCTTTAATCCTGCCAGCTCCTTAATGACGTGTCTTAACAAACTATTCACTGTCGTTCGCTATCGATAAAAGCATCTTCAAAACACTCAACAGTATATAGTAGTGAGCACACAGTCGCTTTTACGTTTCTCTGTGAAACTCTGTTCAGGCTCAGGCTCCACTCGAGTCGTGAACTCACGAGTTCCAAAGGCGATCTTTTACGAACAATGTGTGCGTTGTCGACAGCAGAGCTGGCAGACAGCGAACAGCGGCTGACTTTTCAACCGGACACAGTGAGAGGATTTGTTTTCTTTGCTTCCTGATAAATAACAATAGCAGACAGTCAATTAGTCTTTCCCAGATGTCCATTTGTCACCGAACAACGCAGCAGACAGGCAGAACAGGATGCATCCCCTTGCCTTGCCAGCATGGGGTCCTCATAAGAACAATGCCCGACTGCAACAACCTCCAATTTGTCAATCGAAACATGTCGGGGAAACTCGACTGTCTCCTTTTCCATTTGGCGGGAAACAAATATTAATTTGAGCATTTCTGGAGAAAATGTATGACAAAATGGACAGAAATGTGGCCTTTTGGATGAGAAGTTCCTCATTTGTGATGTGCCTGGGAGAAATATACATATTTACTCCATTTCCTCGTCGATTATAGAGGACAGATATCAGATAAATTGAAAGAAAATGTGCCTTTATTTTTCTTTTGCAGGTTGGTGGCTTGTGCTTCAGTGGGTCTCCCCACACACACAGACTCTACGTGACGGAGGACAGAACTCAATTGGCCATCGTTCAGAAGTCGGGGGCCTGGAACACAGAAAGGCTCAAAGTGGGGGTTATGGACCGGCGGTGGCTGGCTGGTTAGTCACTGAACACGGGGAGGCACTGGGAGGCTTTACAGTCTGTTCTGAGAGCGACCCGACCTTTACTGACACACACACACACGTACACACACAGAGAGACAGGCAGACAGTTAGAGAGAGACACACACAAACACATGCACACACAGAGAGAAATCCAGACAGTTAGAAAGAGACAAACACAGACATACATAAATATATATATATATATATAAATATTCGAAATACATTCAATATGTTTTAATATATTTAATATAGTGAGGTCCCCTCGAAAACGAGATGATTCATCTCAAGGGGTTTCCTCTGAATAAATTGAAATAATATATTATTGTATATTGAGCTATATCACTTTTACTTGAATTACATTGTTTTATTGTTAAGAATTTCCCCAAGAACAGAATTAAAACCAGTGACTGAAGTCAAAAAAGTGCAGGGTGTTACATAACAGGAGTCTGACGGACTGCGCAGGTGCAAGACCATACGAATCACGCGAGAAGCCCCTGTGCCGTGCCCAAAGAAACAGTCTTCTTTGTCAGGATGACATCTGGCATGGCGTCTTACATACAGTAGATATGGATATGGCCTTGACTAGTTCACTTCCAAGCGTATGGTCCCTGGACGCATCCACGCGCCGTTGGAGCAAAAACATGGGTGCACGGAGTTCATACAGGATGAGTGCCTACGAGTGAGAGGAGGAGATGTATCCTCCCGAGCTGAGAGGGCCTCAACTCACACAGATGAGGTGTTTTTCGCTAACAAGGGATACAACCTTGACTGGACCATGGTGCCATTGTACTGGAGCCTTAGTTCACTTAGAGTTCATGAAAAACAGAAACTAGGCAGAACATGTCTATATAAGAATATGGTGTGCAGTACAAAGAAACATACAGGCATGTAGAACCTTTAACTATATGTACAGTATACGGTCATTTTTCCACTACAGACGCCCACACAAAGGAGGCAGAGGCATATGAGAGCAGCCGACAGCATCTCCATTCCGGTCAGCCAGACCAAGAAGTAATGGTCATTGCCTCAGTAACGCTCCAGGCTTAATTGGTGCCGTCTTCTCCTGAAGTGGGTTGTGGTCCGTCACACCTCAAACAACATTTACAGCCGATTATTGTATCTTCGGTAGGCTACTAGGTGAGGCTACTAGTAGGCTTTAGCCTTACATACAGTCTAGGGTTAGTACAGTTAGTTAGTTCTTTTTGTTTTTCATTTATTATTCTATTGTTTTTATTGTTATGTTGTCTGTATTTTTGAGCAACCTCTGGCACAATAAATACCTTCGGGATGAATAAAGTTAAATCTTATCGTATCTCATCTTATCTTATCTTACAGAGATAGACACAATGACCGGAAGGGACTTCATAAAAAAGACAAAAACAAACAAACAAGCCATTCAGGTGTGGAGAGGAGAGGTAAGTCAGAGTAACAGTTAAGGCTAACTCTTGTACACAACACAATGCACACATTGTTGTCAGGATTTCGAACAATCAATGGTGAGAAATGCTCGAGCTGACCTATCATAACTAGAATAATACATTTACATACAGAGCCACAAAACTCTCACTCTCACTGACTGCAGGCTTTATCCTGCGTGTGTGTGTGTGTGTGTGTGTGTGTGTAGAATGTACTTAACAAAAGAAAGTACTTAACAATAGTACTTACAAGATAGAGAGAAGAACAGAACAGAGAGGAGGAAGGAGAAAGAAAGAAGTTTACGAAGCATTTTAGATCATTGTACGGCGGAGATTAAATGTAATTTCCTTGTTTTAGGAAACCGAAAATTTATTTTATATTTCTCAGAATCCCACTGGTTTCATGCGCCTGCTGAAAGACAAACATGAAATCCTCATGCAACAACGTTTGTATCTGTACCAGACAGTACATTTTTAGTATCGAGGGACAGGATATTGTGGTCGTGAAGTTCTGCGTTCGAACCCTAATATCCGTAGTTACCAGTTAGCAGTAGGCACCTTTAATCCTGCCAGCTCCTTAATGACGTGTCTTAACAAACTATTCACTGTCGTTCGCTATCGATAAAAGCATCTTCAAAACACTCAACAGTATATAGTAGTGAGCACACAGTCGCTTTTACGTTTCTCTGTGAAACTCTGTTCAGGCTCAGGCTCCACTCGAGTCGTGAACTCACGAGTTCCAAAGGCGATCTTTTACGAACAATGTGTGCGTTGTCGACAGCAGAGCTGGCAGACAGCGAACAGCGGCTGACTTTTCAACCGGACACAGTGAGAGGATTTGTTTTCTTTGCTTCCTGATAAATAACAATAGCAGACAGTCAATTAGTCTTTCCCAGATGTCCATTTGTCACCGAACAACGCAGCAGACAGGCAGAACAGGATGCATCCCCTTGCCTTGCCAGCATGGGGTCCTCATAAGAACAATGAGCACGACTGCAACAACCTCCAATTTGTCAATCGAAACATGTCGGGGAAACTCGACTGTCTCCTTTTCCATTTGGCGGGAAACAAATATTAATTTGAGCATTTCTGGAGAAAATGTATGACAAAATGGACAGAAATGTGGCCTTTTGGATGAGAAGTTCCTCATTTGTGATGTGCCTGGGAGAAATATACATGATTATAGGAGGACAGATATCAGATAAATTGAAAGAAAACGTGCCTTTATTTTCTTTTGCAGGTTGGTGGCTTGTTCTTCAGTGGGTCTCCCCACACACACAGACTCTGCGTGACGGAGGACAGAACTCAATTGGCCATCGTTCAGAAGTCGGGGGCCTGGAACACAGAAAGGCTCAAAGTGGGGGTTATGGACCGGCGGTGGCTGGCTGGTTAGTCACTGAACACGGGGAGGCACTGGGAGGCTTTACAGTCTGTTCTGAGAGCGACCCGACCTTTACTGACACACACACACACGTACACACACAGAGAGACAGGCAGACAGTTAGAGAGAGACACACACAAACACATGCACACACACACACACACACACACACACACACAGAGAGACACAGACACAGACAGAGACATGCACACACACACACACACACACATGCACACACACACATGCACACACAGAGAGAAATCCAGACAGTTAGAAAGAGACAAACACAGACATACATAAATAAATATATATATAAATATTAAAAATACATTCAATATGTTTTAATATTAGGGGTGTAACAAATAACCGATTTGAATCGTAAAATCGTTTTTGATTTAAAAGATGCGAGTTTTATGTTGTTGCTGTGCTGCTGAATCCTCCGTCTGCTCAGTGTCTGCAGCGCTCTCTCTCTCTATCTCTCTCTCTCTCTCTCTCTCTCTCTCTCTCTCTCTCTCTCTCTCACACACACACACACACACACACACACACACATATTAAACTCTCGCGAGACTTGTCATAGTAACGTTAGATAGCGCTCTGTTTGCGAGGGAAAGACAAAAAATGTCCGATACGATTCACAACGTGAACGCATGTTACATTGTAAAACACTTTAAAAGACTGATATTCTATAAGAGTGCTTACAGTTTGCCACTTTGTTGTGTTCTGTTTGCAAAAAAAATGTGCACAAGGGATGTCTTGAAATTGTTCTAATTTTCTACCTTAGTAGTTCATTGTTCCTGATCTGAGCCTACACAGACCTCTCCAGAACTTTGGCTCTAATTTGTGCCAACAGTGAAATTGAATAGTTTGTCTTATTGTCAGAGGGGCTTTGTAAAGTTCTTAAAATGCAATATGTTACACTAATAAACATGACATGTTTCTGAATTCACATGTCAAAAGTGACAAAATACTTGGTCTTTGATAAATCCCTGGTCTTTGATAAATCTATTTGAAGGTAAGCAATGTCACATTTATAGTATTGACTTATGTTAATTCATAATGTAAAATGATTGTCTACTTTAAATAAGGAACTCTATCAGATTGTATCATATCCCATCAAATCGTATTGAATCGTACTGAATCGTATCGAATCCTACTGAATGGAATCGAATCGAATCGTTCCATTTTAAAAATGTATCGTCCCTGAATCATATCTAGATACGTATCGGATCGTCTTTTTTGGAGAGATGCACACCCGTATTTAATATAGTATTGTATATTGAGCTATATCACTTTTACTTGAATTACATTGTTTTATTGTTAAGAATTTCCCCAAGAACAGAATTAAAACCAGTGACTGAAGTCTGTGGAGAGTGTGTGTGTGTGTGTGTGTCTGTGTGTGTGTGTGTGGTTGGTGGCTGGTTTAAGCAGCCTCACCTGGCCCGAGTCAGGTTGATTAGAGTGTTGGGTTCTGGGGAAGGCTGCACACCTGTGGTGCATTGTGGGTAACCAAGCGATTTCTGTGTGGCTTTCCTGGGCTCCCATCCGACACACAGGACAAAGGAGAGGCGTTCACAAACCAGTTTGTTGCAGTGTTGGCAAGATGTAACCAGCCAGAGTAGATGGTAAGTGCTGGCATGTCTTTCTCAGCGCTGTCCTTGAGTGTGTGTGTGTGTGTGTGTGTGATGGCTGGTTTACCTGGTGGGCCTTGGATTCCTGTGATGCACCCCAGGTGTGCAGCCTCACCTCAAGCCCAGAGGCTGCTTAAACCAGCCACCAACGACACACACACACACGCACACGCACACACACATACACGCACACACACACACACACAGACACACTTTCCACAAAGGGCTAATTAAATATCAATTTGTATCAATTATCAGCAATAGTCGTTTTGCCAATTAACAATCTTGTGTCAATTAACAATCTTGTTAAGAGGTAAATTGTCGGTATTGAGCGTTTGGGAACAGGAGGAGTTTCTCAGCCACACACCTTGGCTTTCTCTTTCTGCTTCATTTCATGCTTGGCTGGAGGAGTCGTGTACGGAGAGGCAGAGAGAGAGAGAGACCAGATATTAAATATGAAATGAAAGAAACAGAAAGAACCAGAACACAGAGAGCGTGATATAAAAAAAAGGAAAGATATAAGTTCTTATGGAAAAGACGAGAGTGAAATGACACAGAGAGAGAGAACAAGAAGAGAGAGAGAGAGGGAGAGGACATATGAGAATACAAGAGGGAGGAAGGTAGAGGGAGAGAGTACATGAGAAAGAACAGATACTGTGCGTGTGAGAGAGAGAGAGAGAGAGAGAGAGAGAGATAGAGAGTGTGTTAGAGAAAGCGAGGGAGAGAGTGAGTGAGAGTGTGTGTGTGTGTGTGTGCGTGGGCGACGGTGAGCAGAGTGGAGGGTTGTGCATTGGAGGAATGGGTCAGCCACGCTCCAGGAAAAACACACACACACACACACACACACACACACACACACACACACACACACACACACACACACACACACACACACACACACTCAGGGCTGGGTCTTGGTTTCAGCCATGAGCTCTGCACATCCTCCTGCTCAGTGAATCCTTTTCTTACCCTTCTCTCTTCTCTCTCTCTCTCTCTCTCTCTCTCTCTCTCTCTCTCTCCTCTCTCTCTCTCTCTCTCTCTCTCCTCTCTCTCTCTCTCTCTCTCTCTCTCTCTCTCTCTCTCTCTCTCTCTCTCTCTCTCACTGTCTCCCCCTCTCGTTCCCTTTCCCCATCACTCTCTCCTCCTCTCTCTCCCTCTCTCCCTGTCTCTCTCCCCCTCCCTTACTCCTGTGAGTATGTTGGGATCTGGCAGCAAGGAAAGGGTGTGTGTGTGTGTGTGTGCGTGTGTGCGTGTGTGCGTGCGTGCGTGCGTGCGTGTGTGCGGCTGGCTGGCTGGTTTAAGCAGCCTCACCTGGCCGGAGTCAGGCTGATAGACTGGGGCTGGGAGAGGGGCTGAGTGAGGGCGCATGGCATCAAGGCACACAGGATGAACCAGCAATCCAACACACACACACACACACACACACACACACACACACACACACACACACACACACACACACACACACACACACACACACACACAGTCAGAGAAGGGGGCTGATATGCTCTGCCTGTAACATCTTGCCACCTCTCCGATTAACTGGTTTCTTCATCCCGGTTTCCTCGTGTGTGTCGGAGGAACCCGGCGAAGGCACTCTCTGGTGACAATTGGTAGGAGCTACTGCCACAGAGAATCATGTATGAGCAAGCGAGAGAGAAAGATAGAGAGAGAGAGGGAGAGAGAGAGAGAGGAGCAGATGGTGGTGAATTATCAGGCTTTATTTCAGGAGAGGTCTGTCTTTACCCGTTTATATAACGACTTCATTAGGAGACGGAGGGGAGAGAGCGGCCTGGAAGGAGAGGGAGCTGGAGAGGGGAGCAGAGATCTCCATTAAGACCCACCAGAAGAACCTGCTCTTGCTACAGCATGAGATTACCCTCATGCAAAATAAGATCAAATAAGATAAGATAAGATAGAACTTTATTAATCCCGAAGGAAATTCTTGTGCCAGGTTGCATAGCAATAGAATAAAACAATTGAGAAATTAGCAGTAGAATAATACAAATACTGTAAATCCTCTAATAGTGGCCTGTATTCCATTAAAGGCCGGTCTCTCATAATGGCCGGGGGCGTGGTCAACACGGACAAATAAAGGCCGGCCTCCAATACAGGCCGGGTCAAAAAACAAAGAAAAAAAACGACGGTTAATACGGTAAACTCCTGGTGCCTGTTATACACCGGTCATGTAACTACGGTAGTTTGAATGACCTGTGCAGCCTGAATGTCCCACAACACAACGTGTCTACGTAACACAGAGCTGCCAGAGAAGAGAAAACAAACATGGCGCCGACCACACGAAAGTTTGAGGTGACTTTTAAAGAGACAGTTACCGTATTACTGTAATGTTTATTCCTACCTCAGGGTTGTTTTATTGTACAGTGGGTGTATTTTCCCTACGTGAGGCTGCGGTGCTGTTTTGTTACCTTATGTTATTTGCAGCTGAATCTTACTGTTTTGTTTGTTTTGTTTTTATGTGCCAATGTGTGCAATGTTTTGCAATAAAAGTCAGAAAATGAAGGGATTATGTCCATGAGAGTTTCATTTTAAGAAATAAAGGCCTGCCTCTAATATAAGCCTGCCTCCAACAAAGGCCTGGTGCTCTTTGCGGCTCAGTAAATAAAGACCCCGGCCAATATTAGAGGATTTACGGTAAAATAACAGATTTACAAATTTACAGTAAGTCTAAGTCCTAGTAGAAGTATACAAATATAGGTGAACTATAAAAATATAGTTAAGATAAAATATTCAGTCCGCAAAAATAATTTGGCTATAATTGAAGTGAGAAAGTGATTGAAAATAGGGCATGCAATGATAATATTACCAAGTATACTATATTATAAGGATAATCATATATTGTAAAATTAGCATGCCAATATTTTTTTTAATAAGGCTAAATAATATTTGTTTAAATACTTTTGCTCAATTAGCATGCTAACAGCAATGATAATACTGCTAATAATCAGGCCCCTAACAATGGTAATGATGCTAATATGTTGCTTATAATCCTGCTTATAATGCTATTTATAATAATTATACTAACCAATGGATAACAATAGCACAAATATGAAGAATGCTATCTCACTAATCCTTCATATAATGCCAGTAACAATACGAGCAATACTGAACAGTAGCACAATGATCCTATTAAGCGTCATGTTTTCAAACTCATTTATTAGAAGCATTTCCGGGCATCGTTCTCCGATTTCCCCCTCGACTTCCTCTTCCACTTGTCATATTGTTGTTGTTGTTGTCAATAAATATGATCATCAACAGTAATCCACTCTCCATGGAGATGCGGTCGATTTTCCAATAGCAATCTTCTCCGGTTATAAAGCGGGTTACTCTGGGAAACAAACCTTACTTTCATCAAATATATAGAGAGGCCTATAGTGCCACGAGTTGGCGGAGGTAGATTCAAGGACGCAAT
>PIJE02000063.1:761207-768707 GCA_002895965.2 Coryphaenoides rupestris | reverse complement strand
TGCTAATAATCAGGCCCCTAACAATGGTAATGATGCTAATATGTTGCTTATAATCCTGCTTATAATGCTATTTATAATAATTATACTAACCAATGGATAACAATAGCACGAATATGAAGAATGCTATCTCACTAATCCTTCATATAATGCTGAAAATATTGCCAGTAACAATACGAGCAATACTGAACAGTAGCACAATGATCCTATTAAGCGTCATGTTTTCAAACTCATTTATTAGAAGCATTTCCGGGCATCGTTCTCCGATTTCCCCCTCGACTTCCTCTTCCACTTGTCATATTGTTGTTGTTGTTGTCAATAAATATGATCATCAACAGTAATCCACTCTCCATGGAGATGCGGTCGATTTTCCAATAGCAATCTTCTCCGGTTATAAAGCGGGTTACTCTGGGAAACAAACCTTACTTTCATCAAATATATAGAGAGGCCTATAGTGCCACGAGTTGGCGGAGGTAGATTCAAGACAAGACGCAATTAATACAAGTGGAATGTTGAGATGTTTAACTGAGACTGCATTGTAAAGATCGCCTTTGGGTAAGGATTCAGGCCACCTGAAAACCTGGACTTATTCCAATGAAAAATATTGTTTTTGGAAGTACAATGGAAAATACGACCATATACCGGCCAATATTGTGAAGTGGTATCACAATATCAATATACTAAGCAATAGAGTAGTAAAGAAGCTCTGTGTCCCAAACATAGCAAGGTTAGATATCTGGGTCTGTAAAGAAAAATATACCGCAATACACACTGCAGTCATAATGGTATGAGAGATAATACAACATTATACATACAGTCACTGGACTATGACTAGATATCCAATATGATGACGATACTTTTATGATATACAGTATTTGTGGAGGTCAATGCTTAAAAGAAGACATTGCTTCATAACTTTTCCTAAAAGTGCGACTTCAAACAAACGATGTTGACTCGGCGGTCATTAATCACCTCTTTAGCGTTACATTTAAAGAAGTCGGAATCGCGAGTTCTCCATTTATCCTCGAGCGCTCTCTGAAAAAGCTATGTAATTAATTAATGTATTTTACCGATTTGGTCATTTGAGTCGTCGTCATTTTCCGGGTGTAAGATGTTAAGTAAAAACACGCTAGTCACCGAGGTTGGGGAACAGAGGCTTCTTAATGTGCTGTCAGCTCAAGCGAGGTATTAATAACGCTGCACAGCTCTCACAGACGTGTGACTGTATTATGAAGGGATTACAGTATGTTAGGCTTTCCATGCGATTATCTGGAGACCTTTCCACTGCTGAAAAGAGCTATTTTTTACCTGCAGAAATCAATGGGGAAATCAGCCAAAACACACACTTTTACGTAAATATGCTTTTTTAATACATAGGCTTATACGTGTGTGTGTGTGTGTGTGTGTGTGTGTGTGTGTGTGTGTGTGTGTGTGGGTGGGTGTATACATCTATACATAGCGGGTTTTTTTGCACACAGTGGCACGTTTATTGAAAACAATATACTCTGGTGATTTTGTATATATATATATATATATAGATATTCAGTATGTGTGTATGTCTATATTAAATCACCATTTTATATATATAGAATGTATATATTTACAAAATATATATATTTATATACGTATATAATACGTGTTCTGGAGTTATGTAGGTCAAAGCCCGATTCATTTTGTGCCTCAAAAGTTTTTGCATAATTAATCATAATGAATGAGGAAACATTATGTCATGTTCCGATTCCGTTTGAAAGTGCTTTTGGAGGCCGTGGACCTCAGCGGCTCGTCGTCCCAGGCAACGAGACGTGCAATTAAAACGACGACGACGACGACGACGACAGCCATGGAGAAAAAGGAACAAAAACAAAAACCCACCAAAAAACGCAAGCAGCGGTCCCACACAATTAAAAGGTCGCCACTCCGAGACGAACGGTCGTGGCGGCGATGTGGGGGGTGGGGGGGGGGGTGAGCGGGGTTGGGGGGGAGGATGAAGGGAACGCTGAGCTAAACGGCGTCCGGAGTGCCGGATGATTTAATGGTTTTAACACACAGAGAGCACTCATCACAGCGACGTCCCTCCTTAACGTCTCACACCTCTGTGATCCCGAAGCATGGATCACTCTCCCCCTGTCAGGGAGACCACGGGAGGACACCTCCGCCCTCCAAGAACCCTCCCTCGCTGTCTCTCTCTCTGTCTGTCTGTCTGTCTGTCTCTCTCGCTCTCTGTCTCTCTCTCTCTCTCTCTGTATGTCTGTCTCTCTGTCTCTCTCTCTCTGTATGTCTGTCACTCTCTCTCTTTCTCTGTCTCTGTATGTCTCTGTCTGTCTCTCTGTCTGCCTCTGTCTGTCTGTCTCTCTCTGTCTGTCTGTCTGTCTCTCTCGCTCTCTCTCTCTCTCTATCTCTCCCACTCTCTATCTCTCTCCTTCTCTCTCTCGCTACCTCTGCCCATCTCTTTCACTCGTATGTCTTTTTATTTGATCATGACATGGTCAGAGGTCAGAGGTAGTATTGGTGTTGTGCACATGTAGCATGCTAATTAAGTTAAACCATGGAACTGCTCAAGGGTAAAATGTGTAGAATGTGTAGAATCTGCAGATATACACGTTATTAATGTGTACCCATTAATATGCATGCAAGAAAACTCGCTTACTGAAATACCTGCTACATTTTGCACTTCTAAAAGGAACTACTTCAATCGTCAACTTCATACAAACAGTATATAAATAATATATGTCCGTACTCTTTTTGTCTTTCGAGAAAGGGTATTTTTTCATACAGAAGAGACCAATAGAAGCAAGCGTTAGAGTTGTCCTTCAGATGGTGTACGGAAGCAGATCAGGGACACACCAGCGTGGAAGGCGGGAGGACACAGATGTTGTTCGTTCTCCTTGAGAAGTTGCTGACAGCAGAGCAGCACCTAGCACACTCAACTCACCCTCCTCCACGGAAGCTCACACACACACCTGACACACACACACACACACACAACACACCACACACACACACTGACACACACACACACACACACACACACACACACACACACACACACACACCTGACAAACACACACACCTGACGCACAATAGCTTCATAAAACATTTATTATACAAGGTGTGTCTGCATGAGATGCAGGTGTGTTTCAGGCTACAGGGTGCAAGATTTAGTATTCCTGGATGTGAGATACAACCAGCTTGACTTAAATAATATTATATAAACCTGTATAAAATATCGCAGACCTGATGATAATGTTATCATATTTAGCCATATCAGAGTCTTATGACATTTAACATGTATATACTTTATATATACTAAACAACTCTTCATGTAAAACATTGGACTGAATGGAAAATAACTTTACAATTTAATTCAGCTGATATTATATTTAGTGAAATTAACTTTATAAAGAGACCAATTTGGACGTATTTCACTGATCATTTCACAAGTGAATTGCGTCAAATAGAAGATGTGACTTCCTAAGCTGGATGATGTTTTCGTGTTTTGTGTTTTCACATTAATATTGCCGGCATTATGTTTCTCACAGGAAAACAAAAATGCATTGTCCCTTTTCAACGAGTTTACCCGACACATCCTAGAAAAGGGTACAAAAATATCCCCCTCAACTCAAAATATTTACCATGAGCACATCTGCTATCAGACAGATTGCTTGTGCAGTACATGTGTAACTAAGAGTGTACGTGTGTGCTTGTGTGTGTGTGTGTCTCTGTGAAGCTCTCCTCGCTTAATCAAGTCGTGGAGAGAAATCTCAAGCGTTCATCTTAATGGGGCTATTGTCTGGCTTGGCTTGAAGTTAGAGGATTCATATAGCCTTCACTTTCATTTCTGCGTCATTAGCTCAGAATTGACTCCGCTGAAAGGGTTGACTTTGTGAGTCTTCATTCACGATAAAAATACAACGTTAGCAGGATTGGACATTTACCTAGCTTTACGATTGCTACAGCCAAACATTTTACATAGAACTGGGATGTTCTGTTGTACGGCATATGGCAACTGTATATACACAGCAAATGCATATACAAGATATGAAGAACAAGGTACATTTAAATGCAAATTCAATGTAATTTTCCAAATCTATATTCAAAAACAAAAACGAAAAAAAACTTTTTAAAAACAAAGCATTGTGAAGGCAGGACCAAGGTTCTTGCATCAAGGTGAGCCTCTTAATTCCCCTCTAGATGAAATCCACACTCCACTCAATTCGATTTGACGCAAATGCTCTGGATGCACTCCCAATGACAGGAGACCTGTCTGGCTCTTTCGCCGCGGACGCTTTTAACTGCAGCCTTGTGGTCCCCCTCTCTCCTCGACGCAAGAGTAGTACCTGCGCGAGTTGTACTCCGCTCCGCTCGCCATTTGCAAGATTTAGTATTCCTGGATGTGAGATACAACCAGCTTGACTTAAATAATATTATATAAACCTGTATAAAATATCGCAGACCTGATGATAATGTTATCATATTTAGCCATATCAGAGTCTTATGACATTTAACATGTATATACTTTATATATACTAAACAACTCTTCATGTAAAACATTGGACTGAATGGAAAATAACTTTACAATTTAATTCAGCTGATATTATATTTAGTGAAATTAACTTTATAAAGAGACCAATTTGGACGTATTTCACTGATCATTTCACAAGTGAATTGCGTCAAATAGAAGATGTGACTTCCTAAGCTGGATGGTGTTTTCGTGTTTTGTGTTTTCACATTAATATTGCCGGCATTATGTTTCTCACAGGAAAACAAAAATGCATTGTCCCTTTTCAACGAGTTTACCCGACACATCCTAGAAAAGGGTACAAAAATATCCCCCTCAACTAAAATATTTACCATGAGAACATCTGCTATCAGACAGATTGCTTGTGCAGTACATGTGTAACTAAGAGTGTACGTGTGTGCTTGTGTGTGTGTGTGTCTCTGTGAAGCTCTCCTCGCTTAATCAAGTCGTGGAGAGAAATCTCAAGCGTTCATCTTAATGGGGCTATTGTCTGGCTTGGCTTGAAGTTAGAGGATTCATATAGCCTTCACTTTCATTTCTGCGTCATTAGCTCAGAATTGACTCTACGTTGAAAGGGTTGACTTTGTGAGTCTTGATTCAGGATGAAATTACAACGTTAGCAGGATTGGACATTTACCTAGCTTTATGATTGCTACAGACCAAAATTTTGACATAGAACTGGGATGTCTGTTGTACGGCATATGGCAACTGTAATACACAGCAATGCATATAAACAAGATATGACAGAACAAGGTACATTTAAATGCAAATTCAATGTAATTTCAAATTCATCATTCAAAAACAAAAACGGAATTTTTTTTCTTTTAAAAACAAAGCATTGTGAAGGCAGGACCAAGGTTCTTGCATCAAGGTGAGCCTCTTAATTCCCCTCTCGATGAATCCACACTCCACTCAATTCGATTTGACGCAAATGCTCTGGATGCACTCCCAATGACAGGAGACCTGTCTGGCTCTTTCGCCGCGGACGCTTTTAACTGCAGCCTTGTGGTCCCCCTCTCTCCTCGACGCAAGAGTAGTACCTGCGCGAGTTGTACTCCGCTCCGCTCGCCATTCAAGCATAAAAATGGCGATCTAAGTGAAGCTGATTCACTCTTAGTGGGGGGGGGGGGTAATCAAGTTTAGGCTCCTAGACGGCACTCAAAAATCGCCAACATGTACTCAACATTTAGAGCTAATGGACGGGATGGAAATTCTTGCTCGGTACTGAAATACATTAACTTGTCCTTGGACGTCTTGATATGTGACTCTGTTCTGTCATTCTGCGTTGTAAGTGGCTCACAACTTACCTTTTAGAGATGAAGGGAAACGTATGAAATGTAATTTTCCAAAACTTCTCGTGCGTCCTTCAGCATAACAATTAAATGTAAATGTAAATGTAAATTAGATAGCACTTTATGAAACAATTCACTCATCAACTGACCAGTCGAATAGATTTGAATGGAATAGCTGTAAGGATGGAAAAGGAGTGGCAGAACGATACTAGGTCTTGTCCTGAAAACAATTTGCACATTATAATGTAGGCTTAGTCTGGGCCGTGGTTTTAACACAACTTGTATCATCTTAAATATGTAAGATTGATATCATATGTTCATGTTGTTTGAAAAGCAACCTGCCACTAACTATTGCGCTTCGAGGGGCAATTAAACTATTTTGCCTACCGGCAAGTGAGGAACTCACAAGATTGTTTTGCATGACCGAGAAAAAAAAGTAGTGAACTTCCAGAACGTGACAGCGTGAAGTAGTGTCCTGACAATTTGTCAGAAACGCACAACGGCGGTGGCGGCCGCAGCGGTGACCGGAGAATTAATGTTGCAGATGGACGGCGCCCTCTGTGTCGCAGAGGTCACCGGTTTGTCCTGCAGCGCATAAATTAAGTCACACTTAAGAAGCACTTACAAGACACTGTGGTCCGTCAGCACTATCCATCGCTGTGATTTATTTGGCTATCACTTTTTGTCTCTTTGTGTTTTTTTGGTTTTTTTTACCGGAGACATCTGTGCCCCAACAGGGAAGCTCTGTGGCGGCCATGTTCTCATTTCTGACAACAATGGAACTCAAAGACACAAAAAGGTACCTACAGGCTAGGGTGTTAGACTGCGAGACAAAAGTTCCTGGTTTTGATCCCCCACATCTCCAGTCTCTCTGACTCATCCAAGAGCAAGATGCCCTCACCCCTACCATCCGAGCTACCGAGTATGGTGAAAATAATCCGCTAAATGACTGAATAGTAAAAAGTATATCTGCCTTTTTTTGGACAGTCAATACTTATGTACTGTATGTCTGAAATCACATTGTGTTGGCCTGATCCCCAATCCTGTGATTACCCATCAAAATGTAAAGTTAACAACCAGCGTACCTTTAAATGTTATAATAACCATGCAGGACGACTTTGAATCAATCAGTACATTGAGGAAACCCGGATGTTCTTTAACGTGTCAGGGGGATCGAGGTCGTGGTCTGTTGTGCCTGGTCGCTTGTCTCCTGGAAGAGTCCAGCGATAGGCAGAAAACCTCCTGTACTACATTGTACAGCACATTGATTCAGGCCAGATCAATGCCCTGAGTAAACTCACCTCTGGTTAATAGCATCCGGCCTTCCAAGATATGGCTGGACGCAAACACACAAGGCTGCGCTGCGTTGTCTCTGGATCCCTCTCTAGGTCTCTTCAATGTCTCTCTTTTGGCAAGACATTTGTTAAAGTGCACAAAATAATCGCCAAGGGATTAGGAGTGTGTTGTGATGTGTGGCGGGGCGTACTCGCCGCATTATGCATGAAGGCCATGTTGTTGTCGGGCAGAACTGTTTTGGCCTCGTAGGCATTCTATTAAAAATCCAAAAAGTCCATTTTGACACAGGCAAACAACACTGCTTTTAGGGCTCGGTAGAACTTGGTAATTGGGTTTAACATATTCCGGTTTCCCCTCTCAGAATAATGATGGACTGGCTGAGTGAGTGGGTGAACG
>PIJE02000063.1:741207-758707 GCA_002895965.2 Coryphaenoides rupestris | reverse complement strand
GGAGGAGAAGCAATCGGAGAAGCAAACAGGAGGGAGGAGAGGATGGGTGAAGGAGAGTGAAATGAGGCATCAAGCGGAGTGGCGGGAGGAGGAGGAGGAGGGGAGGAGCTAGGAGAGGAGAGGAAGAAGGAGGAGGAGGAACAGAGGAGGCGAGGAGAAGAGGCTCCTCCACTAGAAAGGTCACCTGTGTGTTTGGGATAAATAAAACAACACCTGGTGCTTGGAGGACGGAGCCGTCGGCGCCCAGGCTGCTCCTCCTCCTCCTCCTCCGGCGGCGGCTGGGAGATGTGGGCCCCCAGCCAGGCAGCACGGGGCCCGATTAGAGCCGCCTCGGGCAAAACATTACGCTCTTCATCCCCCAGACTGGTAGCCCACATGTACACACACACACACACACACACACACACACACACACACACACACACATGCAGAAAAACACATACAGATGCTCTCACACACACACACACACACACATACATCAAAGACCCGCAGGCAAAACATGACTGGTCCCGCGCACGTGCAGACACACAGACGCGCACGTTAAAGCACAAGAACAGATGTGCACGCACACACACACACACACACACACACACACACACACACACACACACACACACACAGACACACACACTCATGTACAAAAAACATATATGAACAAAAACGTCTGTGCACACTTAAACACGTGCACACACATCCGGAACACACAAAGCACAAACCCGAAAATGCACACATACTGATGCACACAACCATTTATGCACACACACACACACACACGCACGCACGCACATAACCCCCCCACACCCCCCCCCCCCCCAGACACACACACACACACACACAACCACAGATATGCATACTTGCAAACATAACACATACACACACACACACACACACACATACACACAAATGCATGCACACACAGTATGTGGTGGTGAGTGACAGACCCCCTCGCACTTGCATTTCCCTTCCCCAGACCCTCCTCCTCTCGGACACATGTCTCCAATGGTCCTGATCACTCGCCACGGACTCATTTCCATCCCCGCTCCACCGAGACACACGGTGCGCCATCGCGAGCCCGCTGAACAATCAAGTGCCGACAGATCGACGGCGTATGCAAACGACTTGGCAAGGGGACGGGGGCGGGGCTTGTTGCCAAGGCACCTATTCTTGGAACCCTGAGGCGGAGCTCCGGCGTTCCAAAGAAAAGGTGTTGGGAGTTTGACAAGTTTTGGCACATAAATTGTCAGGACAGTTACGGCAGCGGGGTCAGAGAGAGAGCCGAGAGTGTTTTACGTCGTATCATTGAAAAGTTAGTAAAGGGCAGATGTTGATGGTTGAAACACACTGACGTCGTGGGTGGACGGCGCCCGGGATATGTTTCCATCGAGGGCAACATGGTGTAGCTGCAGCAGAACAACACGCGGCCCACGGATGTATTCAACTGATAAAATCGTTCGACGTCGACACTCCAACTGAATGAGCAAGAATTCTAGAGACATGGAAGTGATGGAGGCGGGGGGAAGAAAGAGAGAGAAAGAGAGAGAGAGAGATATTCTGTTTAAATTTCATGCTATTGCCTGCCTCACTGGTCTCACAAATCTGTCCAGTGATTCGGTGTCGTCACCATGGTATCTCGTCCTGCTTCCTCCCACTCACACGCTGGCCTCGTCAAAAGGTCTTAAGACATGAAATTTGATGTAAGATGAAGACATACAATGTGTGAATCATGCAATTATGTGCCGTTATGATCCATTTCAGTTCCACGCGAAGAAATGAAAATGACAGTCGGACTGGATTCATGCATTCCTTTAGATTTCGAAATATCGGTATGTCTCATGTCTCACTTTTGATCGTCTTTAGTTTTTGATACTCCCTCTCTTTCAGGAAGGAATAGAACAAAAGGGAGTGAGGGACAGAGAGAGGCAATAAAAGAGAGAGAGACAGTGCAATCGAGAGAAAAACACAGTCTAGTATACTCTATACTAGGATACAGTATATGACATACAGTGTATAGTGTGTGAGTGTGTGGGCAGTGGGCAGTGGTGTTAAGCAAGTAAAGTAAAAATACTTTGTACCGTACTTAAGTCGTTTTTTGGAGTTTTTATATTTCTGTCGACTTTCACTTTTACCTCATTACATGACATTACAAAAAATACTTTTACTCAGATACATTTGCTGTGGAGTCATTGTTAAAGGCTCCAACATACAAGCTGAAAATATTGACATGAATGGATTGGATGCTCACAGACTTCCGTGACTTGTTGGTGTGTCGCATACGGTGCCAAAATGCATCGAGACACATCAAGCCAAGAAGATGACGTTTGTTGGAAAAAGAATCCCAACCGGATGTCAGCAGATGCAGCAGTACGATGAGCACATCCTCCACAAGCTCCGCCCCTCCACAAGCCCCACCCCCTCTGGCTCTGTGCATTTCGGGAGAGTAATGTTCAAACAGTTGCACGATGCGGCCAGCGGGGTCACGACGGTAAGACACCCACATTTTATTTTAAAGAGAACATTTACTGACTTCAGGTCAGGTCACGAGAAGTGATGTGAAAAGGCTAAGTCTTTAGTGCTGGTGAAAGGGGCTACTTGGCTGAAAAGGTGTCTTTTCAGCCTTCGGACAAATACTCTGAGGAACCACTGCACTTGCAGTAATGGGCACTATAGTGACAACAAAGTTTAACACCTGTGACCATAGTTACCGCAAAATATTATTTATGCACTTTTTTTACTTATACTTTCGATACTACTACTTTTTAAATATGACCTTAATCTCTTGCACTCTTGTCTTTCTATCTTTTCTATCTTGTGAATCTCCTGTTTGTACTTTTTAACTATATATTGTTTTACCTTTCCTGTATTTTTTGTAATTCTGTAAAGCCTTACTGACTGTTTGTAACAGAGGGATAGCTAGGGGTGTGTTTGTTGGTTATCGTGTGTGTGCGCTTGTGTGTATAAGTCCATATATGTGTGTGTTTTATGCATGTGATAAAGGGAGAGTGAGAGTGTGTTTACTGTGCCTGTGTGTGTGTGTGTGTGTGTGTGTGTGTGTGTGTGTGTCCATGTGAGGGAGATAGCCACAGGGTTTGTCTATGATAATTGTGTGCAAGTGTGTGTATGCGTGTGTATATATATAGAAATGGATGTGTGTTTGTGTATGTGTGAAAGAGATAATTCATCCGTTGGTTATCATGTATAAGCTTGTGTGTGTATGCATGAGTGTGTGTGTGTGTGTGTGTGTGTGTGTGTGTGTGTGTGTGTGTGTGTGTGTGTGTGTGTGTTTGTCTGTGTGTGTATGCATGCGTTTGTGTGTGTGTGTGTCTGTGTCTTTGTGTCTGTGTGTGTGTGAGTGAGTTATGTGTAGAACTCCTGTGCACACACGCACACACACACACACACACACACACACACAAGCTATATTGGCTGGGACATGAAATAGTGATTTGTATGTAAATAGGATCTCCCCCATTTTTTGATGATGTCGTGTTTTTAAGAAGACGTCACGAATGACTGATTCATGTCACATGTGTCCCTCTGATGCTATCTGGCCCTGTTGTGCATTCCAGTCCACAGATACTCTGCTGCACCGGGACCTGCTCCAGCCCGATCAATCACTTATTAATAACCACCTGTAACCTGCGATTAGAGAGAGAGAGAGAGAGAGACAGAAAGAGAGAGAGAGAGAGAGAGAGAGAGAGAGAGAGAGAGAGAGAGAGAGAGACAGGGAAAAGAGAGCAAGAGAGATTGAGAGGGGGAGAGAGAGAGAGATAGAGACAATGAGACAAAGAGTGAGAGAGAGAGGGAGAGAGATATAGAGAGGGGGAGAGAGAGGTAGAGCGATAGATATAGAGAGAGGGAGAGGGAGAGAGAGGTAGAGATAGATATAGAGAGAGGGAGAGGGAGAAGGAGAGGGAGAGAGAGAGTAGATAATAGAGAGAGGGAGAGAGGGAGAAGGGAGAGAGAGGCAGAGAGATAGATATAGAGAGAGGGAGAGGGAGAGAGAGGTAGAGAGATAGATATAGAGAGAGGGAGAGGGAGAGAGAGGCAGAGAGATAGATATAGAGAGAGGGAGAGGGAGAGAGAGGCAGAGAGAGAGATATAGAGAGAGGGAGGGGGAGAGGGGGAGGAGAGGGTAGACATGCACTTTCCTCCGGCAGATCAAAATGTGTATTTCAGTGTGGCACCGGCTTCGAGTGCTCCCTGAACGCACACGGAGAGAACTCGCCCGCGATTTCGTTGTGCGATAGCCTCTGATATCTTCAGAAGCCCTTCACCATGTCACGCCGCCCATGGTCGCCACGGGCAACCCAACCGGGGCGTTCCATATTTGATTGCGGATGTTTAAAAAAAAAAAAGTACAAAAATCTTTTCTCTGATATTCGATATTCGATCAGATGTGGTCCGACGTCCGCCCTGGGCCTGATCCCCACTCCTGTATTCTCTCTCTCTCTCTCTCTCTCTCTCGCCTGTCAGCTCCCGGGGGCCGGTGGCGTTCAGTCCCCTGAGGCAGGAGGAGTTGAGAGCCCCGGCTGCTGGTGCTGCTCGGGTGCAGAGCGGGGCCACGCCAGCACTCACACACGGTCAAGTGTCACTTCAAGTGAACAAGTTGGTAGAAGAAGTAATGGTAGAAGTAGCAGTCCACGTCGTAGTAGTAGTAGTAGTAGTAGTAGGAGTCTTAGTAGTAGTAGTAGAGGGAGGTAGTAGGGAGGACCAGGAGTAAGGGTGGAGGAGAAGTAGTACTCGGAGTTGTAGTATTAATACAAGCGGAGCAATATGTGTAGTAGCAGTAGTAGGAGTGCTAGTGCTACCTTTACTACTACAACTACTAGTGTAGTATGTAGTGTTGTATGTATATTTTCAATGCATATACTGTATATATATATGTTGGGTTTTTTTTGCCTACTTTCTTTGCGTACTGTCGCCTGCCATGTCACAAAAATGTCACCGTTCAGAATGGCCCTGTGTTATGATGTACATGTGACAATAAAACACTTTGACTTTGACCTTGACAACTACTACGACTACTACTACGACTAATAGCAAAGGTCGTGGTTCTATACAGTATATGATCTGAATTCACGGCATCTGAAGTGACGTTGCACGAGAGCGTCTGACTAAATGACGTCACAGCAGTAGTAGCAGCAGTAGTATCATCGTAAGCCTGGAAGTCGTTCCTCTGACAGTGGGGAAGTAGAATAATGACGAAGCAAGTGTGTTGTGTGTGTGTGTGTGTGTGTGTGTGTGTGTGTGTGTGTGTGTGTGTGTGTGTGTGTGATAGATGTTCCACCCAGCATGAGCTTGTGTGTTTGCGCCACGCAGCGCTTTGGAGATGGAGGACGGAGCATTAAAGTGGGTTTGACAAGGCCGGTGCCCTATGGGGCTAGCATCAGTTATCACTGTGTAATGCCGGCCCATACATAATAGATCAGTTATGACAATCCACCCGTTATGTGCTCTCTCTCTCTGTCTCTCTGTCTCTCTCTCTCTCTCTCTCTCTCTCTCTCTCTCTCTCTCTCTCTCTCTCTCTCTCTCTCTCTCTCTCTCTCTCTCTCTCTGGACGGTCAGGTAGCGAGGTCCAGTAGTCGCCGTTCGTCCCTGGATGACTGCTCACATGCTAAGTTATAAATCAATACTTTATTATGATTCAGAGAATGAGGCCTGTATTAGGAGGAGGAGGAGAAGGAGGAGGAGGAGGAGGAGGCGCTGGCGGTTTATGGTGCGTTGGGGGAAGGATGTAGGTGTTAGGGGGTAGCGGAGAACCCAAACGCAGGACCCAGACTCGGAGTTCAGACACAAATAGTCCTTTAATTGGAATGTGTCGCAGGGAGGAACCAGGACACTAACAACGTGACAGGCAGGTAAGGTGACTGGCACGCGAGTGAAAGACAGGCAGACAAGTAGTCAGGCAGGCAGGCTGGTAGACAGGCAGGCTGGCAGACAGGCAGGCGGGTAGGCAGACTGACGGGTAGGCAGCCAGGCAGGCGGGCAGACGGGTAGGCCAACCGGCAGTCAGGCTGGCAGACAAGCGGGTAGCGGAGCGGGCTGGCGGGAGACGGGTCGCGATCCTGGGCAGAGGAAAAACGGGTTATAATCCAAGATGAAACACAGAGATACCATATGTGACGGATCTCTAACCATACTGGTTGAAACAACGATCTGGCGATGAGTGGTTGGGAAGCCGGGGTTCTTATATGGTGGTTGATTGCCAAGCGATGACAGGTGTGGACACCGGGCAGGTGCCGCTGATGACGCGGGGGCGGCACCGGAGTCTGGCGCCACGCCCACCAACACGTCGGGGAACCCCGATGACACGGTCGCAACCGTGACAGTACCCCCCCCTCGACGGGAGCCTCCAGGCGACCCCCCCGGCTTGTCAGGATGAGCCCGATGAAAATCCCGGATGAGTGAGGGGTCCAAAATTCTGTCTGACCACCGCGGGATTTATAATGCTAGTGATCTCATACGGCCCAATAAACCGGGGGGACAGTTTCTTAGACATGGCCTTGAGGGGAATGTCCCTCGAGGAAAGCCATACCTTCTGCCCCGGTCTGTACTCCGGCGCCGGAATCCGGTGACGATCCGCCAAGCGCCGGTTGCGGTCGGCGGTGCGGAGGAGAGCGGAGCGAGTCTCCTTCCAAATCCGCCGGCAACGGCGCATATGCGCCCGAACCGAGGGCACCGCAATCTCCTCCTCCTGGGCTGGAAAGAGGGGCGGCTGATATCCCAGAGACACCTCGAAAGGAGATCTCCCTGTGGCTGTACTGACCAAAGAATTGTGCGAATATTCCACCCATGGCAGCATCGAGCTCCAGGAGGTGGGATTTCGGGCCACCACGCAGCGGAGAACGGACTCCAGGTCTTGGTTTGCCCGTTCCGTCTGGCCGTTGGTCTGGGGATGGAATCCAGAGGACAGACTCACCGAAGCTCCTAGTGCCTGGCAGAACGCCTTCCACACCTGGGAGACGAACTGCGGACCCCGATCCGACACCACGTCCCACGGAATCCCGTGGAGCCAGCAGCCCGGCCGTCTCCTGAGCTGTGGGAAGTTTGGGAAGGGCCACAAAGTGCACAGCTTTTGAGAACCGATCCACTATGGTGAGAATGGTAGAGTTACCTTGGGACGGAGGCAACCCGGTGACGAAGTCCAGTGCTATATGAGACCAAGGGCGACTGGGAACCGGCAGGGGACGAAGTAGGCCAGCTGGTGGTCGGTGAGACGCCTTGCCCCGAGCGCACACGGTGCAGGCCGCTACAAATGCTCGGGTGTCGACCTCCATCGTTGGCCACCAAAATTGCCTACGGATCAGTGACAAGGTGCGGCCCCCCCCTGGATGGCACGCAATCCTCGAGTTGTGGCCCCACTGGAGAACCTGGGAAGGGACAGAGTCAGGCACAAATATGCGGTTAGGAGGGCTGTTACCTGGGTCGGGTTGACTCTGCTGGGCCTGCTTCACCAGAGCCTCCACCTCCCAGGTAACTGCCGCTACCACACAGGAGGACGGCAGAATGGTGTCTGGGTTGGCTGGAGCCTCCTCCCAGGAGACGAACAGGCGGGACAAGGCGTCAGGCTTTGCATTTCGGGATCCCGGACGGTAGGTTAAGGTAAACCTGAAACGCCCAAAAAAACAAAGCCCAGCGAGCTTGCCGGGAATTTAGGCGCTTGGCCGACTGGATATACTCCAAGTTCTTGTGGTCTGTCCACACCACGAACGGATGCTCCGACCCCTCCAGCCAGTGCCTCCACTCCTCCAATGCCAGCTTCACCGCCAGCAACTCCCGATTGCCAACGTCATAATTCCTCTCCGCGGGCGAAAGCCGCCGGGACAGGAAGGCGCAGGGGTGGAGCTTCTGGTCTGATCCTGAACGCTGTGAGAGCACCGCCCCTATCCCCGAGTCCGAGGCATCCACCTCAACGACAAACTGGCGTGACGAGTCAGGATTAACCAGGATTGGCGCGGAAGTAAAGCGCTCCTTAAGCCCTACGAAGGCCCGCTGTGCCTCAGGGGTCCAGACAAACGGTACTGCAGGGGAGGTAAGTCTAGTCAGGGGGATGGCTATGCGGCTATAGTCCCTAATGAAACGTCGGTAGAAGTTTGCAAACCCAGGAAGCGCTGTAACTGCTTCAGGGACGTGGGTGTCGGCCACTCCACCACTGCCTGGATCTTCCCCGGATCCGCCCTCATCTGCCCGCGTTCAATAATAAAGCCCAAAAAAGCCACCGACTGGACGTGGAACTCGCATTTCTCAATCTTCACGAATAGTCTGTTCTCAAGTAACCGTTGCAACACCTGGCGAACATGTTGCACATGCTCCTCCATGTTGCGAGAAAAAATAAGAATATCGTCCAAGTAAAACACACAGACCTATGGAGAAAATCCCTAAGAGCATCATTCACAAGAGCCTGAAACACGGCCGGGGCGTTGGTGAGCCCGAAGGGCATGACTAAGTACTCAAAGTGCCCCAATGGCGTGTTGAACGCCGTCTTCCACTCGTCCCCCTCCATCATCCTCACCAAATGATAGGCTTTCCTAAGGTCTAACTTCGAAAATACCGTGGCGTTAGTTAGCGGATCGAACGCGGAGTTCATCAGGGGCAGGGGGTAAGTGTTCTTGACCGTAATGTTGTTTAATCCCCGGAAATCAATATACGGACGCAGGGAATGGTCCTTTTTCGTGACAAAAAAAATCCCGCCCCTACCGGGGACGAGGAGGGACGGATAATGCCTGCCGCCAGCGAGTCTCTTCCATGAACTCCCTCTCCGGACGCGATACGCTATACAGGCGGCTGGTCGCCCCCGGGAGGAGGTCGATGGCGCAGTCATACGGTCGATGCGGAGGCAGCGACAGTGCCTTCTGTTTACTGAATACCTCCCCGAGGTCGTGGTAGGCTGCAGGGACGGAAGACAGGTCTGGACACTGGAGCACCGGCAGGGCTGCCACGCCATCTGGAGGAGAGAGAGCAGACTGCAGACAATAGGAAAGACAATGTGAACACCAGCCCATTACCTTGCTCGTGGCCCAGTCGAGATGGGGGTTGTGCTGCTGCAGCCAGGGATAGCCGAGGACAATCGGGGCATTGGGTGAGGGTATAATATGAAACCGAATGGTCTCCCGATGGTTACCAGAGAGAACGAGGTGTAGAGGTATTGTACGGTGGGTAACCCGAGCCAGGCGTCTCCCATCCAATGCATTCGCGTCCAAGGGCGTAGCGATTGGTTCTGTGGCTAGACCGGTCCGGGCCACTAGAGCGGCGTCGATAAAGTTCTCGTCGGCCCCAGAGTCTACCAACGCCACCAGAGGCAGAGTTTCCTGGTCCCAGCACAGGCTTGCCCTCAACTGCATGCGAGGGAATCTATCCGCAGATGTTCGGCTCACCAGTACCCCCACCGCTACTGGCGAGCCCTGCCTTTTGGGCGAGCCGCACAGGTGACCAACCGATGACCCAACTCCCCGCAGTACAGGCACGCCCCTGACTGCATCCTGCGCTGTCGCTCCGCCGGCGACACACTTGTGTTTCCTAACTGCATGGGCTCCACATCTGGAGGAGGCGCAGGAGACGGCGCTTGGGTGGAGGCTCCCGCCCTGGGACGGAACCAATGAGCGGCTGGGGTGGTGGTGGGTGGGATCCACGCTTTTTGCCTGCGGCGCCCCTCTAACCGGTTGTCCAGCCGAATTGCCATTGTGACCAGCGTTTTAAAATCACTGGGCTCCTCACGGACAGCAATCTCGTCCTGCAATTGTTCATTTAGACAGTTTAAGAACGTACCGCGTAGTGCTGCGTCGTCCCACCCCGCGTCAGCCGCCAAAGTCTTGAATTCAATAGAGAAGTCGGCTACGCTTCTCTTTCCCTGGCGAATATTCGCCAGCCGCTTGGAAGCGTCGCCCCAGTGGTCGGGGTGATCAAAAACATCCCTGAATTCAGCACTGAACTCGTCGAACGTAACCTCCGTGATCGGCCGATGAGAGAAGATCGCCTCAGCCCAGGCTAACGCTCTCCCTCTCAACAGACCGATCACAAAGCGCACCCGCGACTGATCTGTCGGGAATGTCCGCGGCCGCTGGTGGAACACCAGGGAGCACTGCAGGAGGAATCCCCGGCAGCGTCCAGCCTCCCCCGAAAACTGTTCTGGGTCCGGAGCGTAGGACTCCCAGGTGGGTGGAGACGCCGGGGGAACTGTCGGAACGGGCTGTTCGGGCTGGGCTGGTGAGAATCCGGCTGCGGATAACCTGGAGACCTGTGTAGAGAGTAGGTTTATCTGGTGGAGCATCGCCTGGTTCGTGTCCGTGAGACTGCGAAGAGCCTGCTCATGACGGCCCAGGAACTCGCCCTGGCTGGCGAGTATTCGCTCTAGACGGGTCGACTCCGAGCCTGGGTCCGCTGGGTCCATTGTTGGCCAGATCGTTCTGTTAGGGGGTAGCGGAGAACCCAAACGCAGGACCCAGACTCGGAGTTCAGACACAAATAGTCCTTTAATTGGAATGTGTCGCAGGGAGGAACCAGGACACTAACAACGTGACAGGCAGGTAAGGTGACTGGCACGCGAGTGAAAGACAGGCAGACAAGTAGTCAGGCAGGCAGGCTGGTAGACAGGCAGGCTGGCAGACAGGCAGGCAGGTAGGCAGACTGACGGGTAGGCAGCCAGGCAGGCGGGCAGACGGGTAGGCCGACCGGCAGTCAGGCTGGCAGACAAGCGGGTAGCGGAGCAGGCTGGCGGGAGACGGGTCGCGATCCTGGGCAGAGGAAAAACGGGTTATTATCCAAGATCACACACAGAGATACCATATGTGACGGATCTCTAACCATACTGGTTGGAACAACGATCTGGCGATGAGTGGTTGGGAAGCCGGGGTTCTTATATGGTGGTTGATGGCCAAGCGACGACAGGTGTGGACACCGGGCAGGTGCCGCTGATGACGCGGGGGCGGCACCGGAGTCCCCCCCCCCGATGACACGGTCGCAACCGTGACAGTAGGTCAGACTCCTCTCCGATCTACTGTACGTGCGTTCGAGATAGAAAGTCGGAAAAACATGGACGCTCACGCTGAATGACAACAGTAACATTTAAACGTCCTGGTTTAACCAACTACTGTGGTGTGCCGATTGATCTGTGAAATTAATTGTTAGTTAAAATTAGTTAAACACGTGTTTTCAATTGATAAAATCATACAGAAAAACACATACGATGTGAGTGACCACGTTGAAATGACGTCAAATGATATCGAGGCTTGAGAAATGGTCCTGATTTTCAAGGAACTTCAATCCAACCTCTGAGTTATACTCAACGTAGCAATAGAGCCAACGTTTATATTAGCCAGAAAGCATGTGTGTGGAACGTACTGGCAGGTAGACACCGAAACACGACTAGGAGACAGACAAGTTGTAAGGTCAGTTCAATTTACTTCGTCGAAAAACCGGGAGATCAGTCAATCAGGCAAACAAATCCGTGAAGGGGCAGGCTGGTTCTGAAATGACAGGAGAGTTAGCGGCAAGAAAACGAACACCAGATACAAATAAATAAAGAGTTTATTTCCATTCAAATGAATTCATTAGATCTGTATGAATTGTGTATCATCTATTCTTCGGGGGAACCGTGCCACACAGATTGCCAGGAAATGCAGTTCTCGCTTTTTTTCTGTACCTGTGCATGGATCTGAATTTAATCTGAGTCAACATGCAATGACTGCTTTTATTCTCACTCCGAGGGATTCGAAGCTTACAAAGTTTGGAGACTTTATTGACAACAGCTGGTGACATCTTCTAGACCGAGCTGCTGTTCGTCAGCTCCAAAAGTTTTTTAACGAGATTTGAGATTTCATCGATACACAATCAAGACAATTCGGAAATAGGAAAGCAACGTTCGTATCATTCAGCGCTTTTTACATTTAGTCATTAAGCAGACGATTTTGTTCAAAGCGACTTACAAGTGAGGCTGAGAATAATCAACGTACACAATCAATATCAATAAAGCAGTGGAGAGGTTTCTAAAAAACAACCAGAGCAGCAGACGAAGAAACGTTCTTATTATTTAGTGTTTGCAGTGATGGTACAGGATCAGTTTTGGTATTAAAATAATAGAAACAATTGTACTTTGTTAATCCCAGACGGGTGTCGCAGCAGAACAAAGAGGACACTATGTTTTTAAACTTTTTTTAGTTTTAAATGAGATACAGAAAAGAGAATAGAAAATATGTATCACCATGAGAATATGTTTTAGATCCTATATTTCAGGAGTGTTTCTATCTGAGTATTTGGCATGCAAGGGGGCCTGGAGTGGCTCTCATTCTCATTCTCTCTCACTTATTTTAAATGTCTGCTCATGAGCTGACTCTCCACAAGCCACCACAATGACAAAACTGGTCCTTTCTTAGTACACAAGTGTATATCTCTCTCTCTCTCTCTCTCTCTCTCTCTCTCTCTCTCTCTCTCTCTCTCTCCCTTCCCTTTCTCTCTTCTCTCTCTCTCCTCCCGCTCCTTCTTTACCCCCTCTCTCTTCTCCTACTCTCTCTCTCTCTGTCTCTCTCTCTCTCTCCTTCCTCTCCCTCTCTCTCCTTCTGTCTCTCCCTCTCCCTGTCCTTCTTCCCCCCTCTCTCTCTCCCTCTCTCCCCTTTCTCTCTCTCTCTCTCTCTCTCTCTCTCTCTCTCTCTCTCTCTCTCTCCCTCTCTCCCTCTGTCTCCCCGTGTGTCTCTCTCCCCACAGTACAGTTTTATAGAACAGCTGGCGGTGATGATATTGAAACACGGCGGTTTCCACAGGAATCAAGCCCGTGACCTTTTCGGTGACTAAAGCACCATAGGTCATCCTTTCTCTTGCTCGGTCTCCCCGTGCCGCGCGTCATCAAAAGCACAGCTCGTCCGCCGCCGGACCGTCACTCCAGAACAACAGAGCCAGCCTCATCTGACGCTGCGATCTCTCCGGTCTGCCCACAGACAGAGAGGACGGGAAGAAGGGGGAAAAACAGGGGGAGAGATGAGGGTAAAGAGGAAGAGAATAGATTAGAATGTGTACCATCATTTGATGGAACAAACGAGCACATTTTCTGTTCATAGGATAGATTTTCATCACAAGGGCAATCGTTGTTTACATCATAAACAAGCAATCCAGTTATTTTTGTTTTCCTTCTCGTTTGGTTTTTCTTGCCCTCATTTATACTTGTTTGTAGTATAAATCAATCTTTCAAATGTCTTTCTTGAAAACATCTTCAAAAGAATACAAGTCTCCAATGAGCAGGCCAGCCAGCCACTGTGATTGACCTCAAAAAGAGTGTCCCTGTTTAATGTCCTAATTTATGACTCTGTAATATGTTTATCATCAGAGTCATTGCATCAGAGTCATTGAAGTGGAATGGATTGGTGATTTTAGCTTCTGTGTTTGACTTCGAAAAGTGTTGTTTTTTTTCTCTCTCAGTTTCTCAAGGTTTTCCGAATGACTGCAAGATTAATATTAACTGACACTAACACCCGCCAAGGCTGTATGACACGTAGCTAGGTACACAAAGCCTAAGCAAGAGATTTAACCTCCAAGATAAGACTTGTAGGCTAAAACACACTAACAGCACTTCAACTGGAGGATGTTAAAGGGCGGTTTCACACCCACCATTTTAAGCTGGGCATACGCTGTAGGATTTGAGGCTCTTTTTGACCCTGTGTGTGTGTGTGTGTGTGTGTGTGTGTGTGTGTGTGTGTCAAAAGTTGGACTGACCCGTTTCTGAGGGCGCACGTGTGTGAGAGGGAGATAATATCGGCCTTGCAAATGAGAGTGAATACACATAGTAATAGGACCCAGTATTACAGATACATTTTACAGAGAGAAGTAATTACATTGTGCTTATGCTGCCTATATTGTGATTGTTTTGGCAGAGGCCCTAATGTTAATGATCTATTTGCAGTCAATGAAGTGAAAACCAGAGTTGCATCTCTCAGAACCCAGGATGGCAAACTTGTGAGGCCAAAAGCAAGTGGCAGTGGACGTCAAATCAAAGATGGATTATGAGACACATGACTCATAGAACAACCAAATCAACTTTAACGGTAATGATATCAAGTGCCTGCAAACTTAAGTTGTGTTGAAAATAGTTTCCAGCCTTTACCTGTGGTGTTTACTACAGCTTGACTTGGAGGACTCCGAGGACACTGAAGAGACGGTGGAGGGGCAAATAGGAAGAGGACGATGTGATGCTTGAGACGTCAACATTGGACAACAATGAAATGTCCCCGATGTTCTCTCACACTTCAACCTCAGCCCAGCCCTCTAGAAGTTCAGTCTTTGCCACTGGAGAAGGGGAAACATCTTCAACCAAATCACCATATTCATCCACCATGTTCATTTTTCAAAAAGGTGCCATTACAAACATCTACGAGTGAATTACGAGCATAATTATTGTGTATTGTGCTTACAAAAATGGTCACGGGCAATGTGACATATACAATAAACAGAGTTCCATTATTTATATATTATTTATATATATTATTAGACCATTATGGTCTTTTAAGTATTTCTGAGTGTGTTACCTTCAAGTAGTAGCACAGAAATAAGGGCTTCACATGTCTCCATAACAATCCTGCTCAGTGTTGTGCTCCCAATCCCATATTGGAAACTTAATGAGTTGAATGTTTCAACTGTGAAAGTGAGTAAATGGCAATACAGGCAAAGTGAAATACTCATGACCAGAGACCTACATGTGAAATTAGTGAGTCTACATTAAATGACACATAGAAAATACATTTTTCAAAAATATTTGTAAAAATGTTGATTCCCCTAATCAATCAAAAATTTTACTGAATTGTTGGTTTCTCCTAGGACTGGATAATACATGAAAAACATATCATATTTCTCCTAATTTCTTCAGTAATATTGTATTCAAGTACTTCTTTCCAGTAAAACTCCTATGTTGGGTTTCCACCACAAAATCTTTATTACTGCTTCAATGTGTTATTTTATGATTAGTGAATGAAAACAGCATCTGTATTATTGATGGCATCATAAAAACACAGCATAATTGAAAATGTCACATATCAATTACTTATATGATCAGTACACCCTATATTATTGGAAATGTTGTAGATGTATGTATGTATTTCTGTGTGTTAATTTAAAATAAAATAATAATTTCAGAAGCGAGATGACATGATAAAGCTGATATGGTCAATTTGGCTTCGAGCATAAGACATAACTGTGCAGTGATACTATTGAGTTTGGGCATTATGTCAGTGTGTTGAAGCTTAATGTTGGTAATATCATGAAGCAAATTTATCGTGTTTATTGGACTGATGCGCGCACGCACAGCTCGGCTACCATTTGGCTATAAATAAAACTAACAGCAGCAATAAGTAACAAACATTATGCCTTAGGAAGAGCAGTTTATGGCTGGCAGCAACTGCACAGCAAGGATGAAAATGAAAGGTGCTTAGCTGTACAGTAATCAGAGAGAGGCTACGTTACAATATGTACAGCAAAACGCAGCAAAATGGACAAGCCATACTGTCCACGTCTTCCAAGCCACCTGCGAGTCCATCTGCAGATTATCAAGGCAGCACGTTTCTTCAGACTCAAACAAGCTTTTAAATTAAATCGACATTGCAAATTGTCAACAGCCAGAATGGGGACAAGGTCCGACGGCCCCGTCCTCTTGGCTTCACATCGCAGACGATTTACTCGTACGGTAGCAGTTGCAGTGTATCAACAACACCTCGGAAATCGTACTGTCACAGTCGTATGCCAGGCTTTAGGTAGATTGGTTCTGGCACAGATTTTCTATTTAGCGTTTAAGCTACACGACTCTAAAAGTACACAGTATTCACCAACAATACACGAAGGATACACGGAAATACAACGCAGTTACAACAGGGTAAAGGCGCAACTCAGTAAAGCAACTGCCATTGAGCTAACGGTGATTTTTATACCCTGACGCGGGCGATTTTGTTGTTATAGTGTTTTGTTAATTACTCTGTAGGGAATATGAGGATGAGAGGGCGGGGGGGCATTATTTTCACGCAGGGGTTTTTTAGTTTTTATTTTAAACCAATGTGGAATATTAATCGGAGCGTTTTCCTATTAACCTCCAGGGGTCCGAGGAAGTCGTTAGCTGTTCTCCAATTACATCACACGCATTTTCTGCAGGTTTCATTCTTGTCAGGTACAAGACGGAAACCTAGGCTTGCTGAAGCCCCGCCATGCCACAATGAATGTTGTTGTTTCTTTGTTATATATTAGTGAGTTAGGGGTTAATGTGTCGTCAATTATTAGGGGGACATGGCCGTCAAGGGCTAGATTTTCCTGTTCTATTCACTTCTACTGAATTGCGGGGGGGGGGGGATTAATTACAGAGCAACACAACCTCTGGCAATATCTTTCTACGACAGTTTTCTAAAGTTATAACGTTACCTTTCAGCTTTAGGTGTTTTCGCTCTTGTTTGTGACACTTCAGAGCAGTACAAGCTTGGGTTTGGATTTAATACGTGGTGGCTTCTTGTACCATTTGTGTCAACAACACCTCCTCTTGAAGTCTGTGTGGTATTTCTCACCGATTTCTCCGATTAAATACGCAGGTTATTAAAACAATGACACCAGGTTGAGGCCTGGTAACGGAGGAGGAGTGTTGTAGTGTTTTTAACTGATGACTTGATGTCTATTTGTGCCAACTGGCCAATAACAGTTGTTGTTCTGGACATATCAAATTGTGAAATATGTTACCAAATTCATTATTCATGAATTCATTCAATATTCATGTTATTGTTAGCACAGAAGCGTATTAGGAAAAGGATGAATTAAGTGGGGGTTGGCTCGTATTGGGTTTGATGAAATGTTTAGACCATAATCAACCTAATTCAGTTCATGTGGTTTATTATGATATTAATCAGTATGTCTTAATCAGTATGTGATTCATTCTAGAGGTGTTTTTGTTGACTTCCTATAAAGAGTAGGGTGGTCATTGGTTATCTATCTTGTTTATGTCATGCCTCAATACTTAACAGTTTTTGTTTTTTTCCAGATTTCTTCAATCAATGAGATTAATCATTGGAGCATTGATTGGAAATATTGAAGGCGCAAACTGGCTCAACCATAACAATTTCAGTGTTATTGGTCAGGTAGATGTAGCTGGATATGTACATATGTATAAAAGGCCGACATTAAAATAAATCTCTTGAATGTGTTGCCAATGGATGTACAATTTAACTTGATCACCAATTTGAGGATGATGTACTTTTTGACTGACTCACCCTTTTGCTTGTTCATTAATATTCAACAATGTATGCCAAATCATGTCGGCTAAACAAAATATTGTCATTTTATTCTGAATTGTATTCATATTATTTTATTTTACTCAGAAATAATTTCTTTGCCTTTAAATTCACACTAATATCTCGCCAGGACATTGTCTGTCCGCCGAGTGTGAACTGTTCCGACACTGCGGCCTGCGTTGTCTTTTATTACACAATCATTAGGGGAACTAACAATTATTTGCAATGCTCCAACTGTGAGCCTTGAACAGTCTTTGCATTGT
>PIJE02000063.1:683707-736207 GCA_002895965.2 Coryphaenoides rupestris | reverse complement strand
CACCACTACAACCTCGACCGGCACCGTCACCGCCACCTCCACCACCACTACAACCTCGACCGGCACCATCACCGCCACCTCCACCACCACTACAACCTCGACCGGCACCATCACCGCCACCTCCACCACCACTACAACCTCGACCGGCACCATCACCGCCACCTCCACCACCACTACAACCTCGACCGGCACCATCACCGCCACCTCCACCACCACTACAACCTCGACCGCCACCGTCACCGCCACCTCCACCACCACTACAACCTCGACCGGCACCATCACCGCCACCTCCACCACCACTACAACCTCGACCGGCACCATCACCGCCACCTCCACCACCACTACAACCTCGACCGGCACCATCACCGCCACCTCCACCACCACTACAACCTCGACCGGCACCATCACCGCCACCTCCACCACCACTACAACCTCGACCGGCACCATCACCGCCACCTCCACCACCACTACAACCTCGACCGGCACCATCACCGCCACCTCCACCACCACTACAACCTCGACCGCCACCGTCACCGCCACCTCCACCACCACTACAACCTCGACCGGCACCATCACCGCCACCTCCACCACCACTACAACCTCGACCGGCACCATCACCGCCACCTCCACCACCACTACAACCTCGACCGGCACCATCACCGCCACCTCCACCACCACTACAACCTCGACCGCCACCGTCACCGCCACCTCCACCACCACTACAACCTCGACCGGCACCATCACCGCCACCTCCACCACCACTACAACCTCGACCGGCACCATCACCGCCACCTCCACCACCACTACAACCTCGACCGCCACCGTCACCGCCACCTCCACCACCACTACAACCTCGACCACCACCACCACCGCCACCTCCACCACCACTACAACCTCGACCGGCACCATCACCGCCACCTCCACCACCACTACAACCTCGACCGGCACCATCACCGCCACCTCCACCACCACTACAACCTCGACCGGCACCGTCACCGCCACCTCCACCACCACTACAACCTCGACCGGCACCATCACCGCCACCTCCACCACCACTACAACCTCGACCGGCACCATCACCGCCACCTCCACCACCACTACAACCTCGACCGGCACCATCACCGCCACCTCCACCACCACTACAACCTCGACCGGCACCATCACCGCCACCTCCACCACCACTACAACCTCGACCGGCACCATCACCGCCACCTCCACCACCACTACAACCTCAACCATCACCGCCACCTCCACCACCACTACAACCTCGACCGCCACCATCACCGCCACCTCCACCACCACTACAACCTCGACCGGCACCGTCACCGCCACCTCCACCACCACTACAACCTCGACCGCCACCATCACCGCCACCTCCACCACCACTACAACCTCGACCGCCACCATCACCGCCACCTCCACCACCACTACAACCTCGACCGGCACCATCACCGCCACCTCCACCACCACTACAACCTCGACCGGCACCATCACCGCCACCTCCACCACCACTACAACCTCGACCACCACCATCACCGCCACCTCCACCACCACCAACCTCACCGCACCATCACCACCTCCACCCACCACTCACCACCATCACCACCTCCACCACCACCACCTCGACCACCACACACCAGCACCTCCACCACCACTACAACCTCGACCACCATCAACGCCACCTCCACCACCACTACAACCTCGACCACCACCGCCACCTCCACCACCACTACAACCTCGACCGGCACCATCACCGCCACCTCCACCACCACTACAACCTCGACCGGCACCATCACCGCCACCTCCACCACCACTACAACCTCGACCGGCACCATCACCGCCACCTCCACCACCACTACAACCTCGACCACCACCATCACCGCCACCTCCACCACCACTACAACCTCGACCACCACCACCACCGCCACCTCCACCACCACTACAACCTCGACCACCACCATCACCGCCACCTCCACCACCACTACAACCTCGACCGGCACCATCAACGCCACCTCCACCACCACTACAACCTCGACCACCCACCGCCACCTCCACCACCACTACAACCTCGACCGCACCACCGCCACCTCCACCACCTACAACCTCGACCACGACCGGCACCATCACCGCCACCTCCACCACCACTACAACCTCGACCGCCACCATCACCGCCACCTCCACCACCACTACAACCTCGACCGCACCATCACCGCCACCTCCACCACCACTACAACCTCGACCGCCACCACCACCGCCACCTCCACCACCACTACAACCACGCTTTTCGTCCAGAGCGCCTCGCAGTGAATTGTTCGCGAGTCCTTGGTACCTGTGTATTATCCAGCCGTTTAGAACCACGCTTTTCGTCCAGAGCGCCTCGCAGTGAATTGTTTTTGCAGTTGCAGGTCATTCAGGAGTAGGGAGTCGGGGAGTCTCATCGGATGTCTACAGGCTAGCCTGGAGACATTGGGCATCAAACCCGGAAACCTTCAGCACCATGAGCACTACTAGACACTCCTACCCCTCCTTACATTTTTTATTTTTTAATTTAGTGGTTCATAGTTTTCATATTTTACTACAGTATATTGCGTGACCTACTGTATATGGTAATTTATTATTGCTCGTGGCCTTGAAACCGTAATTAATGCATCACGTTGAATAGTAATATAATATGCAATACTATGATTTTAACTTAAATTAATGACTGGGGTCAACTGTAGCTTGTCTGAATTGTATTATAGCTGTTAAATTCACATTTATTCATTGATTTATTATTTGTAATGTTATTTATTCATTTACAGAGCAGTTTTCAAATATGAGTGAAGACACTGTTACTTGAATTACAATTAATCAAATCAATCAAACCGTATTTATCGAGCATGTTTGGTGCAAAGTGGCAAAGCAATGTCATTAAGAGACGGAACCAACACAGGAAGACTGAGAAACATGTTGAGAATCCATCCGAGAGGTAGAACTAGAATACATTCACGCACGTACTTGATCATGCAAACACTAAACTAAACAGTTACGTTATAAGATTCAGTTTTAAAATGTTGCCAGATGTTGAATTGTCTCCGTGCTTCTGGCATGCTACCTTTCTTCTACGTTTAATTCTCTTATTGTGTTCAGGCATATATTATGGATTATATTTCTCAACTTCTGTCACTGTGTTCCCTCCTCCTCCACCAGGGAATAGCCCAACGCCGTGGGTTTCTGTAACCTTGGACTAACCCAACTCTCTTGTGTGAATTCCCCACAGAGAGGATGGGTTTCCTAAAATACAGACCTGAGTCTCATGTAAATGAGACTTGGAGGCTTTAAGCGCAGCGAGGACTGTGCAGCGGTGATGTCGTCCTCGTCTGTCATGTGATCTCCCTTAATGCTGCCATTCCTATTCATGCATTCATTCATCCGGTCATTAACCTCAACAACCCACACACACACACAACCACCACCACACAACCACAAACACAACACAACCACAAACACACAACCACACACACACAAACCAACACAACACACACACAACACACACACAACAAACACAAACACAAAAACACACACAAACACAAACACACAAACACACACCAAACACACACACACACACACACATATACAGTATATATATTTATATATATAACACTGTCCTACTTACTAACTCTTTCCGACCCGTCTGATCTTTGACCGTAAGACCCTTCTGGGCATGGGTTCACGGAATACCACAAACAACTTGCCCAACCAGTGATTAATGCGCGACGTCTGGTCTCTGGCGGAGGGGGAGATAGCGCGTGGAGGCTGCGGCCTTTCTGTTGCCTGTTGTGTTCTCCTCCACGTCTGCTCTGCTCCGCTGTTCTCCGGACTATCACCACACTTCACACCTCCCGGCCTCGTCCTTCAGCCCCACCACCACCATCACCGCCACCTCCACCACCACTACAACCTCGACCACCCACCATCACCGCCACCTCCACCACCACTACAACCTCGACCGGCACCATCACCGCCACCTCCACCACCACTACAACCTCGACCGGCACCATCACCGCCACCTCCACCACCACTACAACCTCGACCGGCACCATCACCGCCACCTCCACCACCACTACAACCTCGACCGGCACCATCACCGCCACCTCCACCACCACTACAACCTCGACCGGCACCATCACCGCCACCTCCACCACCACTACAACCTCGACCGGCACCATCACCGCCACCTCCACCACCACTACAACCTCGACCGCCACCATCACCGCCACCTCCACCACCACTACAACCTCGACCGGCACCATCACCGCCACCTCCACCACCACTACAACCTCGACCGGCACCATCACCGCCACCTCCACCACCACTACAACCTCGACCGCCACCATCACCGCCACCTCCACCACCACTACAACCTCGACCGGCACCATCACCGCCACCTCCACCACCACTACAACCTCGACCGGCACCATCACCGCCACCTCCACCGCGCGAGTCCTTGGTACCTGTGTATTATCCAGCCGTTTAGCACGTTTCGTCCAGAGCGCCTCGCAGTGAATTGTTTTTTGCAGTTGCAGGTCATTCAGGAGTAGGGAGTCGGGGAGTCTCATCGGAGGTCTACAGGCTAGCCTGGAGACATTGGCCATCAAACCCGGAACCCTTCAGCACCATGAGCACTACTAGACACTCCTACCACTCCTTACATTTGTTTTTTTTAATTTAGTGGTTCATAGTTTTCATATTTTACTACAGTATATTGCGTGACCTACTGTATATGGTAATTTATTATTGCTCGTGGCCTTGAAACCGTAATTAATGCATCACGTTGAATAGTAATATAATATGCAATACTATGATTTTAACTTAAATTAATGACTCGGGTCAACTGTAGTTTGTCTGAATTGTATTATAGCTGTTAAATTCACATTTATTCATTGATTTATTATTTGTAATGTTATTTATTCATTTACAGAGCAGTTTTCAAATATGAGTGAAGACACTGTTACTTGAATTACAATTAATCAAATCAATCAAACCGTATTTATCGAGAATGTTTGGTGCAAAGTGGCAAAACAATGTCATTAAGAGAAGGAAACAACACAGGAAGACTGAGAAACATGTTGAGAATCCATCCGAGAGGTAGAACTAAACATACATTCACGCACGTACTTGATCATGCAAACACTAAACTAAACAGTTACGTTATAAGATTCAGTTTTAAAATGTTGCCAGATGTTGAATTGTCTCCGTGCTTCTGGCATGCTACCTTTCTTCTCCGTTTAATTCTCTTATTGTGTTCAGGCATATATTATGGATTATATTTCTCAACTTCTGTCACTGTGTTCCCTCCTCCTCCACCAGGGAATAGCCCAACGCCGTGGGTTTCTGTAACCTTGGACTAACCCAACTCTCTTGTGTGAATTCCCCACAGAGAGGATGGGTTTCCTAAAATACAGACCTGAGTCTCATGTAAATGAGACTTGGAGGCTTTAAGCGCAGCGAGGACTGTGCAGCGGTGATGTCGTCCTCGTCTGTCATGTGATCTCCCTTAATGCTGCCATTCCTATTCATGCATTCATTCATCCGGTCATTAATCCTCCCCTTTACACTTGGGACTTAAACTCATAATTTAAACAGATGGAATATGGAAAAGGTGTGAAGTTGGAAGTATAATTCAAGTGGAGCAAAATGTATATATTAGCAGTCTGGATCACAAAGAATAATCTTTGTAATTGTTTTTATGGATTACAAAGCATAATGTAAGAGCCATTTAATCCACAGCATTTGCATATATATATATATATATGATGTAACATTATATCAACATGATTCATGGATCGTCATGAATCATGATATTATTATTTTATCTCATAGTTCTTTTTTACCTAAATATATGAATTTATTCAAATTAACACAGAGTAGCAGTAATGGTTGATCGATGTTCTTTTGTACACACACATGTACAGTATGTACATGTACATGTGTGACATGCTCTCTTAGACTCTCACTTATGTTGACTTCTGACTTCAGTTAACTCTCGTCTGCGCAGTTTCAGCTCAGTTTCCTATCCAGGAACTGAGCTGAAACACACACACACACGCACACACACACGCACGCACACACACACACGCACACACACACACACACACGCACGCACGCACACACACGCACGCACAGACACACACACTGTCTTACAGCAGCTGTTGTTTTGAACTGTTTATCCAACTCTTATCTCAAACACCCCGAATGTGAACTCAAACCGCTTTTTGTGTGTAAGATGAATAGTCTGTGTGCTCGGCAGCACATGTGTGCAATAGGGCTGTGTGTGCACGTGCACAATGGGTGTGCACGTGTACAATGGGGACATGCACGGGGTGAGATAAGCAAGCTAATGATTGTGTGGTGCATGTATCTGGGCTGGTACTCATCCAGCCTTGCTCATATTTCCCCCAACCCGGTCGGGGAGGCAACCTTTGCTAATTCCCTGCTCAAAGCGTCCTGCTGGGCTGAATATGCGGCTCCTGACATTGATTGATTACGTGCGTGTTTCCCTTTCATTTGACCAAGGCCCGAGGGCCAGAACGCCATCCAAATTATGGAGAGAGAGACGTACGGGTCAGAGTCTACATGTACGTCTTTTCCCGTGATCGGCAGCTCACTACCAGCGGTGGAAAGTAACTAAGGAGACGCATTTACTCAAGTACTTCGTTTGAGGGAGTTGTAGTTTGTACTTGAGATTATTTCTATTTTCTGCTACTTTGAGGGAGAGATTCACAAGCTATCCAGCAGTATGCAAAGTACTATATCAAATATAAAGCAATTAAAATGTGCTATATATATATATATATATATACAATTTGGAAATGGGCCATTCTGCACAATGAGTACTTTTACTTTTGGTACTTTTGATGCTGATGATAGTATTGTACAGGTATATGACTATTCTCCTTACAAATATCGTGTGGTATGGTATGACTGTTTTCACTATCACAACTCTCTCTAATTTCTTCAAACACAACCGTAAAGTTGGTGAACTCAAACCCCTTTGTTTGTGTGTGTAATGTATGAATTTCATTCGAGAAGACCTAGTGCGGGGCAATTCATTTTCACAATAGGCGCTTGTGTGTTTCTAAGCTGTTAAACAGTAAAAGGTGATGGGTCTTCACAACTTTCATGGAAACGTTTATCCGACCTTACCAACGCTTGTGTGGGCATGAGTACATCATAAGACAGTGGGGCAACATCGGTTTAGGCATCAAACACCAAGCGTTTAGTCGCGAAAGGCATGGATGTCCAAACTGCACTTATCTCGCGCTCAAACGCATTTTGCAGCCACGCACACAATAACCTCATAAGACGCTATTCCCAAAGCTAATTCCCTGCTCAAAGCGTCCTGCTGGGCTGAATATGCGGCTCCTGACATTGATTGATTACGTGCGTGTTTCCCTTTCATTTGACCAAGGCCCGAGGGCCAGAACGCCATCCAAATTATGGAGAGAGAGACGTACGGGTCAGAGTCTACATGTACGTCTTTTCCCGTGATCGGCAGCTCACTACCAGCGGTGGAAAGTAACTAAGGAGACGCATTTACTCAAGTACTTCGTTTGAGGGAGTTGTAGTTTGTACTTGAGATTATTTCTATTTTCTGCTACTTTGAGGGAGAGATTCACAAGCTATCCAGCAGTATGCAAAGTACTATATCAAATATAAAGCAATTAAAATGTGCTATATATAGTATAATTCAAGTGGAGCAAAATGTATATATTAGCAGTCTGGATCACAAAGAATAATCTTTGTAATTGTTTTTATGGATTACAAAGCATAATGTAAGAGCCATTTAATCCACAGCATTTGCATATATATATATATATATATATGATGTAACATTATATCAACATGATTCATGGATCGTCATGAATCATGATATTATTATTTTATCTCATAGTTGTTTTTTACCTAAATATATGAATTTATTCAAATTAACACAGTGTAGCAGTAATGGTTGATCGATGTTCTTTTGTAGACACACATGTACATGTACAGTATGTACATGTGTGTCTACAGTATGTACATGTACATGTGTGACATGCTCTCTTAGACTCTCACTTATGTTGACTTCTGACTTCAGTTAACTCTCGTCTGCGCAGTTTCAGCTCAGTTTCCTATCCAGGAACTGAGCTGAAACACACACACACACGCACACACACACACACACACGCACACACACACACACGCACACACGCACACACACACTGTCTTACAGCAGCTGTTGTTTTGAACTGTTTATCCAACTCTTATCTCAAACACCCCGAATGTGAACTCAAACCCCTTTTTGTGTGTAAGATGAATAGTCTGTGTGCTCGGCAGCACATGTGCGCAATAGGGCTGTGTGTGCACGTGCACAATGGGCGTGCACGTGTACAATGGGGACATGCACGGGGTGAGATAAGCAAGCTAATGATTGTGTGGTGCATGTATCTGGGCTGGTACTCATCCAGCCTTGCTCATATTTCCCCCAACCCGGTCGGGGAGGCAACCTTTGCTAATTCCCTGCTCAAAGCGTCCTGCTGGGCTGAATATGCGGCTCCTGACATTGATTGATTACGTGCGTGTTTCCCTTTCATTTGACCAAGGCCCGAGGGCCAGAACGCCATCCAAATTATGGAGAGAGAGACGTACGGGTCAGAGTCTACATGTACGTCTTTTCCCGTGATCGGCAGCTCACTACCAGCGGTGGAAAGTAACTAAGGAGACGCATTTACTCAAGTACTTCGTTTGAGGGAGTTGTAGTTTGTACTTGAGATTATTTCTATTTTCTGCTACTTTGAGGGAGAGATTCACAAGCTATCCAGCAGTATGCAAAGTACTATATCAAATATAAAGCAATTAAAATGTGCTATATATATATATATATATATACAATTTGGAAATGGGCCATTCTGCACAATGAGTACTTTTACTTTTGGTACTTTTGATGCTGATGCTGTTGTACTTTTACTTTTCTACAGTGTGGTATGGTATGACTATTTTTACCTCAGTAAAAGATCTGAATTCTCCTTCCACCACTGCTCACTACGAACCCTTGGCATGTGTTACATTTCCAGTGATGTATTGACGATTACACTTAGCTAGGCAGAGCCTGGGGATCGAACCAACAACCTTCCTGTTGTCAGACCCACTCTTACCTCCTGAGCTACTGCCGCCACCCGCGAAGTAAATGGCTACGCCACCAATCATAGAACTAGAGTTACAATAACATAACTATCGTTCTATTTCATGTATATTCTGCTTTTCAGCAGCTGAGAGAGAGAGAGAGAGAGAGAGAGAGAGAGAGAGAGAAGCGAGCAGAACAGGGAGAGAGAGAGAGAGAGAGAGAGGAGAGAGAGAGAGAGAGAGAGAGAGAGAGAGAGAGAGAGAATGAGAGACAGAGAGAGAGAGAGAGAGTCAGCTAGCTGCTGTCTCTGTCTGTTCTGTGTTCCAGTCGGAGCTAATAGAACTTGTGTGCGGGACACAGAGAGGCAGGACACGTCAGTAAAAGAAGGTTCTAATGAAGAATGAAGGCACAGAGGCAAAACAGGATGATGGCAGGCTAGACCGGGCAGGCGGGCGGGTAGACGAACAGGCGGCAGGCGTACGGGCGGGTAACGAGACGTGGCACCGTAGCGCAAAGAGAGAATGCGATTAGATAATGGCCGATACACCAGAATCTCTCGTGAGGGAGAGATTCACAAGCTATCCAGCAGTATGCAAAGTACTATATCAAATATAAAGCAATTAAAATGTGCTATATATATATATATATATATACAATTTGGAAATGGGCCATTCTGCACAATGAGTACTTTTACTTTTGGTACTTTTGAATGCGAATGCTGTGTGTACTTTTACTTTCCTACAGGTGTGGTATGGTAATGACTATTTTTACCTCAGTAAAAAGGATCTGAATTCTCCATTCCACCACTAGTCAACGATACGGAACCCTTGGCATGTGTTACATTTCCAGTGATGTATTGATCGATTACCTGTACCTCGTTTTGCTGAGAGATGTCGGCCAGTGGAGGGATGAGAGAGAGAAGAGAGAGAAGGAGAGAGAGCAGAGAGAGAGAGAGAGAGAGCAGAGAGAAGAGCTAGTCAGCTAGCTTGCTGTCTCTGTCTTTTTCTGGTGTCCCATGTCGGAGCTACATTAGAACTTGTGTGCGGGACACAGAGAGGCAGGGGACACCTCAGTAAAGGAAAGGTTCTTAATTGAAGAATGAAAGGCCACAGAGGCAAAACAGGAATGATTGGCAGGCTAGCCGGGCAGGCGGGCCGGGTAGACGAACAGGCGGGCAGGGCCGTACGGGTGGGTAACGAGACGTGGCACCGTAGCGCAAAGAGAGAATGCGATTAGATAATGGCCGATACACCAGAATCTCTCGTGAGCGAACGAGAGCGAGACTCGCTGACACTTGAGAACAACAAACACAATCTGACGATGAGTGGACGGGAAGCTCAGGGTTTGAATCTACAGGTGATGAGATGATTAAATAACCGACTAGGTATGTGTCCATCCAGCAGATGTATTAGACTATGTAACTGGATCGCTGGAGCCTGGACCATGCCCATACACACACACACACACACACACACAAACACACACACACACACACACCACACACACACACACACACACACACACACACAGAGAAGAGAGAGAGGCCGGCACACAAGTTAGGTGAGAGTGGAGTGCAGGCGGCCAAGTGCTCTCTGAGCAGCGAGCGATGATTTATGATTGAAACTATTTAGTCATTATTACGCACACACTTTTTATCGACAGGGAGAACGTTTTATTGGGGGTTCAAACCCAGAAACTTTGACGTGGACTGATTCAAACACCCTAACCGCTAGCACACGCTTTTATGCTTTTAAGTTTTATGCTTTAAGTTTCGAGCACTCATCTACTGTGGCTGAAGTTCAGGTTCAGGTTCAGTTCAGGATTGTCTGTAAGCGAAGCAGCGAGCTCAGGAATCAATATGACACAAGGCAGCATCACCCGGAATGATTCAAAGTTTATTCAGATACATAGAGTATGTATACAGTTTTGGATGTGCTAGTCACACCTCTGGGATGGGAGACAACAATGCACAAGTTATGAGCATTATGGTCTTACATGGAGATTTAACAGAACCTGCCAGACTGACTGATTGTCTGTGAAGCAAGAACAAGTTGTTTTCCACGGCCGACGAACAGCGAGCGCATCTTAAAGGCCTCTCAGGGCTAACAGATAAGAATGAAGCTAAATAGACGGCAGAGTGGAAAGTTACCGACCCACAACGTTAATATATACACAACTCCCAACACAAAGCAACTTACAGTAGGTCAACATTTCTTATTTAGATAGAGGTGAAAGAGCGGGCATCGCGATGAGGAGAATCTTTTCAGCCAGGAGTCAAACATTCTAACCACTAGACTCTCCGGAGGAGGATAAGCTATGATGGTTGGCAGCTCTGAGAAGGAGCTGGTGTCCTGGTATGGCCTCCATCATCTCTCCTGCTGCCAGACATGTGTTCTCTGACTGCTCCCACGCTGAGATCTGACATGCTGAGACGCCCGCAAGAGATGCCACCCCCCCCAGCCCATCCACTCCCCCAAGCGCTTCCCTTTTCCCTTCCCTCCACACACCCCGCGTGGGCTGCTTAACCCCGGTGCCCACACAACGGTCAGCCTCGCCATGGCAACCCTTCCTGCTCAGCATCCGTCTCCCCCACCAAAGATTGAATGAAGCAGTGATCTTTATGCTAACCTCTCGGTAGGGGGTGGTGGTGGTGGTGCCGGTGATGGTGGTGGTGGTGGTGGGGAGAGGGTGGGTTTTGGAGGGTCGGTAGCGGTGCTGGTTTACTCAGAACCAGGCCGGCAAGTGGGAGTGTTCCACCCAGATGTATGATTGTTGGGAGTTGTGGATGTATTAATCTTGTGGGCCAGTAACTTTACCTCTGCTACTCGGCCTACGTGACTAGTTAGCTGTTTGGCCTACGTGACTAGTTAGCTGTTTGGCCTACGTGACTAGTTAGCTGTTTGGCCTACGTGACTAGTTAGCTTCACTCTTATCTGTTTGCCCCGGGAGGCCTCTGTCTCGCAGGTGTTGTTGTGGGAACATGTTGCCCCTTCTATCTGGACTGGCTGTCTGGCGGCGGGAACGGGAAGGTCTCAACCGGAGACCTTGCTGTCCCTGCTTCCTGGTCTGGGGCATGGAGACCCACATCTCTATGTGGGTCACGTGAGGCCGTGGTATCCCTGCTTCAAGTTAACTGTCTGTCTGTCTGTCTGTTACATATCCACGTGGGGCCTGGGGTCCTGGCTTCTCCGGATTGGCGGTCTGGGGGGTGGGGACGGAAGGGTCTCCATGTAAGGCCTTGTTGTCCCTGCTCCCTGAATGGCTGTCTTAGAGGCGTTTCTATGTCTGCTTCCCTTGTTGAGTTGTTGTGTCTATATGTAAATGTTCCTCTTGTTTTCCCATGCAAAATGTATATAGGCTCTATGTATCTAAATAAACTTTGAATCATTCCTGGTGAGTCTGCCTTCACATTGATTCCCGAGCTCGCTGCTTTGCTACAGACAATCCAGAACCTGAACCTGAACCTGAACTCCAGCCACAATAGATGACCACTCGAAACTGCGCATAACAATGATGAATCGACCCGATAGTGACATCACAAGTGGTGGAGTCCACCCAGATGTATGATGAATCGACCAGATAGTGACATCGCATGGATAGACCAGCTGACCAGTTGGTACAGTCCAGGTACCAGGTTGTTGACAGTAGCCATCGCAGTCCATGACGAAATCCAACCCTATGGTGACATCACAGGGGGACGTGTCCAAGCAAATCATACGGCATATTAGAAAACGAAAGGCAGCACATTTTAAAGGCCCCCCTATTTTACCACCCGGCGTGATGTGCTCTGTCACTGCTCTATCTCATCATACATCTGGACGGACACTCCAACGCGCTTGTAATCGGGTCAGTGTATGGTATAGCGCAAGATTTTGATGAGGGCTTTCGCAACGGCTAATCAACATCGCACTTGGTGGTAAAGTGGGAGCCATTCTGCACCTGTTGCTCTGTATTTTCCATGACTCCTATTTCCCCCCCCCCCCCCCCCCCGCCCAACATTCCATATATTTCTGTCTGTCTGTCAAGAACGGCAAAGCGAATCATATGGAATGAGAATGAGAATGAGAACGAGAGAGGAGCTAATTTTAACGCAGCCGCCGCGTTGACCTCGCGGGTTGCCAGGGAGTCAGACGAGCTAGAGGGCCCTATTAATAATGCCGCAGAATTGCCAGGAGTCTGGTTCACCGGCCGATGCTTAGGTACACCGTGGGTAGCTAATTACGGGGCCCAAGGCAGTCACGCAACAAAAAAAGTCTGGAGACAAGGACAGTCAGGGGTGGATTTATTCACCACCGCCGTGGCACACCTAATCATTATTTACCGACTCGACCGAGTCCCACAGCTGCCGTACCCCTCGCCTGCCATTAGTATCCCAGACGTACATTTAATTTTCCCGCCCTTTTTCCATTCGTTCCGATCTTCACTCTCTTCTTTCTTTCTTTGTTTTATTTTTTTCTGTTCTCGGTTTTGCCGCGTTCCGCTGCAAATTAAATTAAGGTCTTTAACGAGTGACTATGTGTTCATTAGCGGGGGGGGTGTGTGTGTGTAGGGTAATAATGATATGCCGTTTGTCAAATTGAATTAATTGATATGACATCGTTCAAGCTGGCGGAGGTAATGGCTTGGGATATCGTTCCAACCGTGTCCATATCCCAAATGCCGAATCGGAAAAACTGCTCATCGGTATGTTGCACGTGAACATTATCGACTGCAGCTGTGTCACAGCAATGAGAATACAACTCTGACTGTGTGTGTGTGTTCTTGTGTGTGTGTGTGTGTGTATATATATATATATATATATATATATGTGTGTATATATGTATGCATCTACTGTATATATATATATGTATGTATGGATGTGTGTGTGCACTAATTTTTTTCTTTTTCATATTTTCATATTCAGGCCAACCAGATCTCCCCCCATCTCCAATAATGACATATAAATCATGTCCTCATCTTTCTGTCAAAACAGTTTGTCTCTTCTCTTCTCTTACATAATGTGTAGTTCGCCTCCTGCCATTTCACACCAGTGTCTCTTCTAACCCAGCTCGCAGCTTCTAAATTGTCTGCCCTGCCGCCACCTGAACCCTGCTGTCTTGTGTCGCAGCCCCCTGAGAATCCCCCCAGAGAGCAGAAGATCAGTAATGGCTCGTGGCTAGAGCGGTCAAGGCCTGCCCTCTAAGCATGTGTATACGCACAGCGAATCATCATGAGCCACCTCAGCATATCACCAACACCGCCGCTGCCGCCGTCGCCTCTATTCATCTGGAAATCACCCGCTCCTCGGGGTGTGCGACACTCGTAAACCATAATAGGAAGCGCAACAATACATTGGGGGGGTGAAATATAGCTTGGTCGCCACGGTCGGTCGTTGCCTGTTGTCGTGGGGACAACAGGCAAGGAAACAACAGCAGCAGTGCGGAGGATACGGGGGGATGAGGGGTTTGTGAGGTTGAGATGGGTGCCATCAGAGAGGTCTTTATTTGACTATTAAGGCCCTTTCAGAGCACATCGTGCTGTCTGGTGGAATGATTTAGCCCCACAAATGTCCCGCCTGGGATTGATAAAGTACAGTCGCATCTTGCGAGAGATACCACGCTAAAAATAGTCGGTTAGCATGCAGTGGCATGAAGGAGGTTAAAACTGAAACTAGGACATTTGATGAAAACGAAATGGTAACACCGGCAAGTGCCCCGAGGTATTTCTCTGATAAAGAGAGATATATCTAAAGACAGTTTCAGGACAGAAAGTTCCATGAAGTTCTGAAATTTAAATCTCCTTTTTGGTATATCTGCCTTCTATAATATCCAATATGCTGCCTTTATGGCTAGAGCAGTACTCTTTTGACGGTGCACCTTTTCATTGACTTTCAATCTGACAAACAAGCAATTGTGGGCTTCGATACCAAGCCTGGAGTATATTTTAATGGAACCTTCTCACTGTCATTTTGTCAAACTGGCAAAGCTCCCCTTTCATTCAGGAGCCAATAGGGAGGGGCTGACAGGTGGAAATCACCATTCACTGCCATGCCATTGGCCAGTCATCTTGCCATTTTTCCCATGCCTTTGTAAGTTTCAAGTCAAGTATTTTTTGTCACTTCACAGTTTACACTAGCCTGGAAATCCAGACCTACATCTAGAAAGCTGTAGGTCTGGTAATGAGCAATCCGTCGGCGACGCTTGCGTGTGATCGCGCCTAAGATGGACGGAGATAGTCCAGCCACGACTCCGGGCAGGACGTCCGAGTCGAAAGACTTGAAAAACTCCGGTTGGCGGCGAGCGACTGTCGTTCTAATCTCTAGAAGTGTACAACTGTCGTAAGTGAACTTACTGATAACTTCCTGTGCACAAACGAGGAGAAAAGAATCGGAGTGAGGAAGTGAAACTATTTGTTGGTTCTGGTTCTAGTGTCAAATAAAGGGGACTACGCTTAACTACAATTAACCACCGTTAGCGCCACACGGGCGTAACCTTTTTAAATTACGCCGGAGATTAATGTACATCGCAGTCCATGATGAAATAATGAGAAATAATATGATATTGCACACACAACGATAATTGCGCATGGCTGCTGACGACGTACACTGTAGGTAATCACAGGCAAATTAGCTTTCAGCATATTTAGCACAAATATGAATCATTTCGAGCTTGCATATGCAAGAAGGAGCCGGTAAGCACCACGCTCGTGGTTTCTAAAATGTCAGGACAAGCATGTTGGTTTTAGTCAGTTTAATGGCTTTTAAGGTCATTAGGGTATCACACGGCGAACAGCATCAAAGGGCTTTCATCCTTAAGCATAGTAATGGTGAAGAGAGGTCCGAAATGTTTTAAGGCCGTAGATTGTATACTTTAATTAATGTTTTGATACCTTTTGAAAGTAACTCTGTGCTTAAATATCACTGGTGGTATATTTAAAGGTGATCGGTGATCTAACTGCTATGAATGTGAGTGGTCAATTGTGATGTCATAAATGGGTATTATTTTTTGATTGGCTCGTAACCCGCTAATCAACCTCCTCACACCTGCTGGTGAAAATAGGATCCCTTTATAGTTTAGAAATTGATTTGATACAGCAGACAAAATAAACACACACACACACACTCATCTGACTCATCGGCTCTGGATAGCCGACACCTGCGTCTGTGTATCGCACACTGTCGCTCTCTCTCTCTCATCCTCTATGTCTCTCCACCTCGACTTTTCTCATACGTTCTTACTCTCTCTCTATCTCTCTCTCTCTCTCTCTCTCTATCTCTCTCTCTCTCCCTCTCCCTCTCTCACACACATATACCCGTCTGTCTCTTCCGTTGCCATGGGACTGGGATTGAGGTAGGAGTTAAGAGAGATGTTCTAGGGTGGGTGGGGGTTATATGGCCTCTGCTGATTTCAACTTAATTAATGAAGACATTTGGCAGACGCTTTTATCCAAAGCAACTTACAATAGACAGCAATAGATCGCTGTGTTACATAAAGATCAGAATAGAACAGGTTTCAAGCATTCATAACTGCAAGGTTGATAGAACAAATTTTGTAATGTATAGGTTGTCAGCATAATAGAAGCAGAAGCAGAAGTACCATTCTGAGTGCATTACATAACATCTAAGAATATACAATATGCTAAACAATGCTAAGTACTATTTTTTTGTGCCAAGACGGACAAACACGCAAGTGAGTGCTAGTGGTCGGAGTGGGTAGGCAATTCCAACTCTGGTTGGGTAGGTAGGAATGAGCTAGGGAGGAGGGGGTCATAAAGGGGGGAGGCTATGCAGAATCCAGGTGAACTCTGAAAAGGTGGGTCTTGAGTCTCTTGCGGAAGCTGGTGAGCGGCTCTGCCATCCTGACGTCAGCTGGGACCTCATTCCACCACTGCGGTGCCAGAACAGCAAAGAGTTGGGACTTGGCGGAGTGATGTTTGCCTTTTCTTAGTGAAGGTGAAGTTCAGCTGAAGTTATAGAGCAGAGCGCTCGGGCTGGGGCGTGGGGTCTGACTAATGTTTGGAGGTAGGTAGGGTCAGTTCCGCTGACAGCCTTATAGGCCAGTACCAGTATCTTGAATCTAATGTGAGCGATTATGGGGAGCCAGTGGAAGGCCTGGAAAAGGGGGGTTACATGGGAGAGTTTTGGTAATTTGAACACAAGGCGTGCTGCTGCGTTCTGGATGTGTTGTAAGGGCTTGATTGCAGAGGCGGGGAGTCCAGCCAGGAGAGAGTTGGAGTAGTCGAGACGAGTGATGACGAGCGCTTGGACCAAGAGCCGTGCTGCTTCATGTGGGCGGAAGGGCCGGATCCTGCGGATGTTGTCGAGAGCAATTCAACAGTTCGGGTCACAGAGGTGATGTTGGCATTGCAGCACAGCTGGTTGTCCAGTACCACGCCAAGTTTCCTCACAGTCGTTACAGGGGAGACTTCGATGTTCTCAAAGGCGACAAGTAGGTCCATCTGAGGGCGGTCTTTCCCCAGCATGAAGAGAAGCTCAGTCTTGTCTTGGTTTAGCATCGTACACAGGGCAAACGTCAATATTAGCAGCATGAATTTATTTGGTTTCGTGCATTTAATTCCAGTGGCCCACAGTGGCTGAATGATGCCCTTGCTGCAGCGCCTAATGCCTCTCCATCTTCACCAAGATAAGACAGCTAAATGTGATTTGCTGTAATCCTGGAATCGGGACGTCTTGCTGTTATTGAATGACTTTCACTGAATCAATGAGGCGCCATTAGCTGCCCTATAAACAATCTCTGGATCTCGTGGTGGGGTGGTGGTAGTGGTGGTAGTGGTGGTAGTGGTAGTGGTGGTGGTGGTGGAGGGGTCTTAATAGATCCCTCCAGGGGTTGGTGGACACAAGAGAGGGGAGGGGGGCAGGGGGGGGTTTGACAGTTTCAGCCCCACGCCCCCCTGTGGGTTCTGAAAGAGGCTTCACCGTGCGGGGTGGGGTTGCGACAGGGGGGTGGGGTGGGCTGGGGTTGGTGTACGTTCCTGGGGTTCCTCTGACATCACTGAACCTCTCCCTCTAGAAGAGTGGAAATCCAGCCAAGAAAGCTGTAGGTCTGGTAATGAGCAATGAAAATGACCCAACTCGAGGGGCGGCACCAAGAATGCGTTTGAAAATATCACTGCACGCAATTGGATAACACTACGACCAATCAGAAGAATACACGGGGTGACGTATCCAGAGGACGGAAACGAGTTTGTTTTGGAGAATAGTTTGACAGAGAGACGTAAATGTAGCCTAATGGAAATACCACGGAGATACCACTTTGGCAACGCAACGTTAACCTTGTAATATTCTTAGCCAAGGAATATTGAAATAAAGAGATGCAACCGAGTTGTCGTTTATGGATGTTTAATAGCAACTGCGCATGGTACCGAGCATGGGCGTAGAATTTAGTGGGGACGCTGGGGACATGTCCCCACCAATTAACGGAGCACCCCCCCCCATCAGAACCGCAAATTAACGGAGCACCCCCCCCCCATCAGAACCGCGAATTAACGGAGCACCCCCCCCCATCAGAACCGCAAATTAACAGAGCACCCCCCCCCATCAGAACCGCGAATTAACAGAGCACCCCCCCCCATCAGAACCATGAATTAACAGACCCCCCCCCTCCCCCTCAGAGACGCGATCGGAGCCCGTCACTGCACCGTCGATGGAGATGGGGGCGTGCTCTCCTCTCCGCTTCCTGTAGTCCACGATCAGCTCCTTGGTCTTCTTGACGTTGAGGGCGAGGTTAACGAATTAACGGAGCACACCCCCCCCAATCAGAACCGCAAATTAACGGAGCACCCCCCCCATCAGAACCGCGAATTAACGGAGCACCCCCCCCCCAGACAAAAAATAACATGTTTTCAAAGTCATTAGAACTGTAATGGTTTTATTAAGTACTCGTATCGGTATTCGCTATCGGCAAGTACTCGGTCTGAAAAAAAGTGGTATCGGTGCATCCCTAGTTTGTACAGATACTCAGTCAACATTTTCGATAGCCATCTTGCAATGTTTACTGACTGATTCCGGACTGATTCCGTCGCAGCGCTGACGTCATCTGTTTCCGCTTCTGGCCCGCCTATATCAGATACACCGATGTGATTGGTTTACGTTCGGAACAACAGGAATTGCTAATGAGCATGTTACTATTACCAGAGTACTCGCTGAGAATTCAAGGATCAAGAGCTTTCACAACCTTTACAACATACATACAACAAACATACAACAAGATAGTGCAGTCAAATTATCTTAAAGTGTAAAGGAAAGTGCAGACTTTCAACAATAAATAAAAAAACACAGCATGGCAATAACAAGTAAAATAGTTGAGAATTGGATCTTTAGATCTACCATTTCTGGTATTTAGGATACCACCAAAGTGCTTCTTCATAAAAGCTAAGCTTTGTAGAAACCTGTTTAATTATTACATTTGGTCTTGGAGGTCCTGATTGTTTTAATGCCAATTTGTCTGAATTGGATCGTCGACTAAAAGGAACTTCTTGAAAGTAGCAAGTGACTTGATGGAAGATATCCCCTCCCTCTCTTTGCTCAGTTACGTATGACGCAAGCGCGTTAGGGTGAGTCCCAAAATCCTCATTCAAAATGCATTGGAGGCTCATTTTCCGAAAAAAAAAGTTTTAACATGAGAGTCAATGGGAGAATGCTTGGGCGATTTTCCACGTCAATGAAATCGCCCAGAGAGGCGGGACCATTTGAAACACGACTTGAATCTGACGATTCTGATTGGACAATGACAGATAATATGTCTAGAACACTGATAACTACTTTTGCTGTGATAGAATTGGTTAGAAAACAAAATCCTCTTTCTCCCAGTTGGTAGTGCGTCGCCCAAATCGCCCCTATACACCGTCCGCCCCTGCTTAGCTCTTAACATTGATGCCGAACTTGTTCAGCAGCCTGATGGCCTGACTGTGGAAGCTGTCTCTGAGTCTGCTCGTGTGGCACTTGATACTGCGGTATCGCCTGCCTGACGGTAGAAGTGTGTACAGTTCGTGGCTGGGGTGGTTATTGTCTTTAATAATCCGTTTGGCCTTGGCCACGCACCGCCTGGTGTATATATCCAGGAGGGAGGGAAGCTCACCTCCAACGATGTACTGGGCCGTCCGCACCACCCTCTGTAGTGTTCTACGCTCCAGTGCGGTGCAGTTCCCGTACCAGACGGTGATGCATCCAGTGAGAACACTCTCGATGGTACAAGAGTAGAATGTTCTGAGGATGCGGGGGCACATGTTGAATTTCCTCAGTCGCCTGAGGAAATACAGGCGTTGTTGGGCCTTTTTCACCACGTGTGTGGTGTGCGTGGTCCATGTGAGGTCCTCGGAGATGTGCACGCCGAGGAACTTGAAGCTGCTGACCCTCTCTACTGTAGTCCACGATCAGCTCCTTGGTCTTCTTGACGTTGAGGGCGAGGTTGTTCTCTTGGCACCACTGTGCCAGTGATCCGACCTCCTCCCTGTAGGCTGTCTCGTCGTCGTCGGCGATCAGACCCAACACTGTCGTGTCGTCAGCAAACTTGATGATGACGTTGGAGCTGTGCATAGCCATGCAGTCGTGGGTGTACAGGGAGTAGAGGAGAGGGCTCAACACGCATCCCTGAGGGGCTCCAGTGTTGAGGGTCAGTGGCTCTGAGGTGGTGCTGCCCATCCTCACCACCTGGCGGCGGCCCGACAGGAAGTCCAGTATCCAGCTGCACATGGTCGGGTGCAGGCCTAGACTCCTGAGCTTGGTGTCGAGCTTGGCAGGAACTATCGTGTTGAACGCTGAGCTGAAGTCCACAAACAGCATTCGCACACAACAGTTCTTCCCCTCCAGGTGAGAGAGGGCGGTGTGAAGTGCCATGGCAATCGCGTCGTCGGTGGATCTGTTTTGACGGTACGCAAATTGCCATGGGTCCAGCGTGGCAGGCAACATGGAACAAATGAAGTCCTTGACCAGCCTCTCGAAGCATTTACTGACAATCGAGGTGAGGGCTACGGGTCTCCAGTCATTCAGGCAGGTTACCTTGGGGTGTTTCGGGACAGGCACAATGATGGACATCTTGAAGACCTCGGGAACAACAGCCTGGGACAGGGACAGGTTGAAGATGTCTGCGAAGACTCCTGCCAACTGGTCTGCGCATTGCGCTCTCCCCCCAAGGTCCACTCTTCTAGAGGGAGAGGTTCAGTGATGTCAGAGGAACCCCAGGAACGTACACCACCCCCAGCCCACCCCCCCCCCTGTCGCAACCCCACCCCGCACGGTGAAGCCTCTTTCAGAACCCACAGGGGGGCGTGGGGCTGAAACTGTCAAACCCCCCCCTGCCCCCCTCCCCTCTCTTGTGTCCACCAACCCCTGGAGGGATCTATTAAGACCCCTCCACCACCACCACCACTACCACTACCACCACTACCACCACTACCACCACCCCACCACGAGATCCAGAGATTGTTTATAGGGCAGCTAATGGCGCCTCATTGATTCAGTGAAAGTCATTCAATAACAGCAAGACGTCCCGATTCCAGGATTACAGCAAATCACATTTAGCTGTCTTATCTTGGTGAAGATGGAGAGGCATTAGGCGCTGCAGCAAGGGCATCATTCAGCCACTGTGGGCCACTGGAATTAAATGCACGAAACCAAATAAATTCATGCTGCTAATATTGACGTTTGCCCTGTGTACGATGCTAAACCAAGACAAGACTGAGCTTCTCTTCATGCTGGGGAAAGACCGCCCTCAGATGGACCTACTTGTCGCCTTTGAGAACATCGAAGTCTCCCCTGTAACGACTGTGAGGAAACTTGGCGTGGTACTGGACAACCAGCTGTGCTGCAACGCCAACATCACCTCTGTGACCCGAACTGTTGAATTGCTCTCGACAACATCCGCAGGATCCGGCCCTTCCTCACACGTGAAGCAGCACGGCTCTTGGTCCAAGCGCTCGTCATCACTCGTCTCGACTACTCCAACTCTCTCCTGGCTGGACTCCCCGCCTCTGCAATCAAACCCTTACAACACATCCAGAACGCAGCAGCACGCCTTGTGTTCAAATTACCAAAACTCTCCCATGTAACCCCCCTTTTCCAGGCCTTCCACTGGCTCCCCATAATCGCTCACATTAGATTCAAGATACTGGTACTGGCCTATAAGGCTGTCAGCGGAACTGACCCTACCTACCTCCAAACATTAGTCAGACCCCACGCCCCAGCCCGAGCGCTCTGCTCTATAACTTCAGCTGAACTTCACCTTCACTAAGAAAAGGCAAACATCACTCCGCCAAGTCCCAACTCTTTGCTGTTCTGGCACCGCAGTGGTGGAATGAGGTCCCAGCTGACGTCAGGATGGCAGAGCCGCTCACCAGCTTCCGCAAGAGACTCAAGACCCACCTTTTCAGAGTTCACCTGGATTCTGCATAGCCTCCCCCCTTAATGACCCCCTCCTCCCTAACTCATTCCTACCTACCCAACCAGAGTTGGAATTGCCTACCCACTCCGACCACTAGCACTCACTTGCGTGTTTGTCCGTCTTGGCACTAAAAAAATAGTACTTAGCATTGTTTAGCATATTGTATATTCTTAGATGTTATGTAATGCACTCAGAATGGTACTTCTGCTTCTGCTTCTATTATGCTGACAACCTATACATTACAAAACTTGTTCTATCAACCTTGCAGTTATGAATGCTTGAAACCTGTTCTATTCTGATCTTTATGTAACACAGCGATCTATTGCTGTCTATTGTAAGTTGCTTTGGATAAAAGCGTCTGCCAAATGCCCGAAATGTAAATGTAAATGTACCAGTGGATAGCGTCAAATTCAATTCCAGATGGAAACAGAATCTAAATGTTGGATTATCCTATCTCATCTTATTACCTTATCCTTTTCTTAAAAGAATAATGTATAACTTGTTTTCATGTCTAAATTTAATGATGCATGGTTCTATTCTAGAAGTATCTCTCTCTCTCTCGCTCTCTCTTTCTCTCACTCTATCAATCTCTCTGGCTCTCTCTTTCTCTCTACCATTACAATTACAATGTTTCTCTCTCCCCATCTCTCTACCTCGCCTCTTAACATAAAGAATCTTAACAACACTCCATGACATTTCAATCAAACCTTTTTTTCATGTGTTTCTGTCCGTCTGATGATGAAATACAACACCTGTGTCACTGATTGTGATGAAGTGACCAAAACAAGGAAGTGGTAGAAACATTCCGAGGTGTGTGTGTGTGTGTGTGTGTGTGTGTGTGTGTGTGTGTACGTGTGTGTCTTTGGGAAAGTGTTCCGGGGCGACACTACGGGCAAACAGACAGAGTGAATAATAGCGGCTGAGGTCCACTTGGAGAAAGCGACTAGATTAATCGGAGGGTCTGGCAGCATTAGCTCCGCGCCAAGTGAGATAAATTCCACGCCCCCCCGCCACCCCCACCACCACTACCACCACTACCACCACCACCCCCACCGCCGCCAGCTATGTCACCATGCCAACCTCCGACCAGGCCCACTGCCCAGACACTCATAATAATAACAATAACAACAATAATAATCATCATCGTCATAACAACGATCATGTTGAGGATGGTATCCCTGAATATATACAGTATATTGTCAGCATCATAACATCACAGTGCTTGAACTTTTCCTGCCCGTTGTGCCTCACATGTATGTATGTAAAAGTAACAAAACGAATAACGAATAATAAATATTGTAGCGACGGGACTACACAGTTAGCATTGTGCCTCCCTGTTTCCCAGCATGCATTGTGTTCAGACTTTGAGAATTACGAATTGTAAATGTAAGTTCTAAATGTGTTATGCATGATTGTTCAGTGTTGTTAAATTGTTAGTCGTCATATATTAATGTTGTAAGTGTTTTGGGGAACGTAGGACTGAACCCATGGTTGACATTGTTGTTTTTTTTGATGACCCCAGCGTTAAATTTCATGATAAGTAAGTCTGTGTCTCACGGTTTTGCGAGACAATAAAAAGACTGAAAGACAATTTGCTTCTTATTTCTCTAACTGCCACATTGGTGTCAGAAGTGGGATTGCTGCTACAGTCTATGAAGATGGTGTCATTGGGGAGAAGTTATGAAGAGGACTTCATTGCGCGGCTACAGACAGACCTTCACCAGGAGACGATTGGTTACAGCTGGGAGAAGATGGACCGCGAAGAGCAGGCCGACGGTTCCAGCGCTCCCCGCTGCCATCGAGGTCTCCATGGTCTGGTGAACGTTGAAGCAGACACTGTCGAGAGGCCGCCGCTCACCCGGACTTCACCACCGGCCGCTGCCATCCCATCGCTGGCCATCGCCACTAAAACACCAGCGCCCCCTGCTGATGTGATGCTGCCGTCGCCGAGGACCACCATTAAGCTCCCACGGTACGCTGGGAGCACCGCCCTAGAGCCATACTTAGCTCAAGTAAGACTGGCGGCGATGTACAACCATTGGAGCACCCGAGACACTGCTGCCCACGTTGCCCTGGCACTCGAAGGAAACGCACTTCAGGCGTTGCTCGAGTCTCCACGGGTCTCCACTGACAGCATGCAAGACCAGCTGGCCCGCCGGCGCCGCCAAGAGGGCGAGACGCTGGGAACCTATGCAGCAGATGTGTGCTTCTATGCACATCGTGGCTACCCCACCTTTGATCCAGCAGCTCGTGAAGAGTTAGCCCTAAGTGCCTTCATCCAGGGGCTCACACCAGAGAGGCTGAAAGAGCACATCCGCACCATGGCACCGACAACCTTCAGTACGGCGCTAGAAGAGGCAGAAAAGGTGGAGGCCGTGATGGCCCACGCAACCAACTAAGCCCCCGGGTGCATCAGGCCGACGTCAGCAATGACGAGGGAGATGTTGAAACAGGGGTCGTCTGCCAGACTTGCCCGTCACCAGCTCAACCAGGCCAACAGCGACCGCCTTTCAGGCCCCGGACGCGCCGGCCCAACGAGTCATGCTATCGCTGCGGAGAAGAGGGGCACATAGCCCGTTACTGCCCCGCCCCTGCACCACAACACCATGGCCCTCCGCAGCCGGGAAACTAGAGTGGGATGGCACCGTGGAGAGACTGCCACCCAGCCAAACGACCATATCCCCCATTGAGAACTTCCACCAGATTGGCAGGGTGAGCCGCACACATGGCCTCTACCTCCTCTGCTCCATCAATGGACGCCCCTGCTGGGCCCTCGTGGACACAGGGTCCACCATCTCCATTGTGCGTCCAGGGGTGCTGCCAGAGACAGGGTGGATGCCCACCGCCTGTAAAATCAGAACTGTGACCGGGGAACTAGCCGGCATGCTGGGGAAGCGACTGCTGCCGGTGAAGGCAGGGAACACCGCAACCACCCACGAGTTTTGGTTGGCCGAGATCCAAGGCAGGAGATCCTGCATCATCGGGCTGGACCTGCTGACTCTCTGGGGGGCTCTGGTCGATGTGTCTAGGAATGCCATCCACCTCGGCATGGAGACCCTGGCCCTCCGGCGCCGTCAAGGGAAGAAGGTGGGACGTACCCATGTCCAGCTGCCTCCACCAGTCACCGCACTGCCACCATCTCCACCGCCACTGTCACCACCACCGCCACCCGAGGTGACAACGAAACTGCCTGGCCCACCAACAACGACGGCTACCATTCCTCAGACGCCCTCATCGGACACTGTCGCTGCCATTCAGGACCTGTGTCAGTGGAGCAGTGAAGGGCTGGACTCTCAGCAGAGCCAACAGCTGAGAGACCTGCTCCAACAGTTCACAGACATTTTTGCTGCACGCGATGAGGAGTGCACCCAGACCAACCTGGTGCAGCACACAATTTACACTGGCACAGCCCTGCCCATTCGACTGCGACCCTACAGGTTAGCACTTGCCAAGCGTGAAGCTGCAGAGCGGATGATAATGGAGATCGCTGCGGCAGGGGTGATAGAGCCATCCAACAGTTCCTGGGCCGCCCCTGCCATCGAGAAATGGCCAGTCCCCCGAAACGTCAGCGATTTCCGTAGTTTCCTAGGGCTCGCCTCCTACTACCGACGTTTTGTCCGCGACTTTGCCTCCATCACTAGCCCCTTACACCGTCTCACCAAAAAGGGGCGAGAATTCAACTGGGAAGACAACTGTGCAGCTGCCTTTGCCCAGCTCTGTGCCACCCTGACCACCACACCCATTCTGGCCCTTCCTGATCCTGGGCACCGTTTCATCGTGGACACTGACGCCAGCAATGTGGGAGTGGGGGCAGTCTTGTCACAGGAAGGAGCCGGGGGAGAGAGAGTGGTGGCCTACTACAGCCGTGCCTTGACCCGTCCCGAGCGCAATTACTGCGTTACCCGACGTGAGCTCCTGGCGGTGGTCGTGGCGTTTCATCATTTTCGCCCCTACCTCTACGGCCAGTCCTTCCTTCTGCGGACGGATCACGCTTCCCTGACCTGGCTGCTCAGCTTCAAAGAGCCCGGGGGCCAGGTGGCAAGGTGGATTGAGACCCTGCAGAGCTACGATTTTGAGGTCCAGCACCGAGCAGGGCGCCTGCACAGCAACGCAGATGCCCTCTCCCGACGTCCCTGTGAGGACTGCAGACACTGTCGGCGCCAAGAGGAGCGAGATAGAGCGACTCTCCAAGTGGCCACCAGGCGACAGGTCGAGCCAGAGGAAGAGTGGCTGATGGCAGTGGACGACCAGGACGATCATCAATCACACTTCGGCCAGGGCCCGGGGTGATGGACTGCTGTACTGGTTCTGGCGTGAGCCGGGCCGGGAAAGAAGTGTGTGGCAGCTCCTGGTGCCCAAGGACTGGCGCCAACGGGTGCTACAGGCAGTCCACGGCTCGGTGGGGGCAGGTCACTACGGGGTGGCCAAGACCCTGAACAAACTGCGGCAACGGTTTTACTGGGCCGGTGGCAGGAAAGACACTGAACTTTTTGTGCACTGCTGTGATGCCTGCACCGCCAAGAAAGGACCGACTGGACGTTCCCATGCCCCTCTGCAGCAATTCCAGGTGGGGGCCCCCATGGAGCGGGTCGGTGTAGACATCCTTGGTCCATTTCCCATCACGGACAACGGGAACCGATACGTCCTTGTGGCCATGGACTATTTTACTAAATGGCCAGAGGCGTATGCGGTCCCCGACCAGACTGCTGCTACCACAGCCAAGCGGCTGGTGTGCGAGATGTTCTGTCGGTTCGGTGCGCCCGAGGAACTACACAGCGATCAGGGGCGGAACTTCGAGGCGCAGGTGTTCGTTGAGGTGTGCCAACGCATGGGGGTGAGGAAAACCAGGACGACACCCCTCCACCCCCAGAGCGACGGACTGGTGGAGAGGTTCAATCGGACGCTCGCAACGCAACTTGCTATCGTCACCTCACGACACCAGCGAGACTGGGGCCGCCACCTACCCCTGGTCCTGTGGGTGTACCGGTCGGCAGTACAAGAAAGTACTGGATGCACACCGGACGCTCTCATGTTTGGGAGGGAGTTGCGGACCCCTGCAGACTTAGCCTTTGGCACACCCCCTGGTACTGATCTTCCCAAGATACCCGGCTTTGAGTACCTGCGGGACATCCAACAACGTCTGGCTGAGGCACACGATTTCGCCCGGCAGCGCCAGGAACAAGCGGGAGCAAAGCAAAAGCGGGCGTATTATACTCGTTGTCAGGGTCGCTCCTTTTGCTTCTGGAGAGAAGAGTGTGAAGCTGTGTGCCCCGGGGCGGGTGGTGGTTTTGCATCGGGACCGCTTGGCACCTTACCGCCCCTTGGCTGAAGGACATGCAGATCAATCCAGCTCACCCAGCACGGTTCCTCCAACACCCACAAACCCTACCAACCAAACGGACAGTGGGGAACAGGGACCTGCGACCCCACCTGTTCGTAGGCAGCGGGGACGGCTTCCCCCGTTGCTATAATGACTTTGTTGTTGGCTGAGGACAGGCGACACGCTGGTGGGGGCAGTGTAGCAACGGGGCTACACAGTTAACATTGTGCCTCCCTGTTTCCCAGCATGCATTGACAAAATATTGCCGAACAAATTACCCACGACACTATAACTGGATTAAGTGTTTGACGCAACACGACTCCACAAAGTTGGGCACAGAAATGACATTATTTGACCTAAAAAAGTGTGTGTAGTTGTTTTTTCGTAGCCTCACCCTTCCCCTGAACGGCCTTGTGGTGTGTCTACGCTGGTAGCTGTTGTTCCTGCGTCTGGCAGATCAGGCGCATTGCCGTGACGATCGGCGTGACGATCGCCGCTTCTGCCGCGGACTCACCGCCTTGGGTCTCCGTCCATATCCCAGATGGCTGTTTGGGCGCCAAAGTAGGAAATGTCCCTGGTTGCCACAACGGCACAGTTCCCGTGGCTTGATCGGGTTCTTGACCGGGAAGGAGGGATCAGACTCAGAATCACGCTCAACAGTTTTTAATTATAACTACTTCTGGCGCCGTCCCGGGCGGCTGTGTGCCAGAGTTGCTCTTCGTGATCTTGTGCCTTTTTTACTTTTTTTTTTGTCCATTTTTATCGACTATATTACCTTTCATCATCATGCGCAATATTCCTCATGTACAATATTACTTCTCAGTACGACTTCTCAATACCATTGGCGACTTGTTTTGTTTACTAAATACGTTACATATATTTTTCTTGAGGCTTATTCGCTGTACATTCATTATTTTATTATTCTATTGTTATTCTTAAGTTGCTGGTATTTTGAGCAATCTCTGGCAAAAGAATTTCCTTCGGGATTAATCAAGTTCTATCTTATCTTATCTTATCTTATCTTATTACAACAAAAGCTCACACATTGGCGTATACATGTAGAAATAATAAGAATTAAGAATAGTTTGTTCGGGTTAGCCGGCGTCTTGGGTTATGTAATCGGCCTCGTGTCAGGTCCTGCTGCTCCGTTTGTACCCAGCCTCTTACTGTTAGAGAGAAACCAGGTGTTAAATAAATACCGCCAGGCTAATTATACTCATCCCAATTATACTCATATACAGCTGCGTCAATCACAGGGATTTTCCCGCTCCGCTCCCCTTGTCTCAACCCGCCGGCACTAAACCATGCCCCCCTCGCGTACCGCAGGCCTGTATCTGGAATTCACAGCAAGTCGCTTTGAATAAAAGCGAAATAACCAAATGGTATAATGTATTACATGATGTTCGGGGCCTGCGGAAAACATGGCCCCCTCGTCCACGTACACGTATGTGCTTTAACGACAGACATCCGGCGCGGGCCAGCAAGCGCCGGCCGTCTTGAACCTAATCATCCAATCGCGGGGGCAAAATGAAAATCAATGACCGGCTTATAATCGGTTATCGGGTTAGACCACAGAAGGGACGGCGAGAAAACAGAGGTACCGGTGCCCCCCCCCCCCCCGCCCCCACACTCCCCGCCGCCACCACAGCTATCATCAATCACGCTTCGGCCGGGGCCCGGGTTTAGGAGTCAGCCCCAATTCAGGAACCCATTTTGAATTCCCTTCTTGCCGCGGAGGCTAAATCAATATGTGCACTCTAATACTGCTCGTGAGGAAGGGCATTGCACGGGCCCCCCCGCTTCATAAATCCACCATGACTTGGCATCTCTTCCTCTTCCTCCTCCTACTCCTCCTCCTCCTCCTCCTCCTCCTCCTCGTGCTGCTGCTCGGCAGCGTGACTCCAGAATCAGGAAACAACAGAGTAGTTCCTTTCGGTTTTTATATTCAAACACGCGTTTACCTCTGTGACACCTCTGGGCTTTTGTGTGCACAGAGGCGATGTTTAGCGACGGCGGCGGCAGCGCGAGGTACGACGCCCGAGTGACACTTTGATTTCCTCCCTTCCTTCCTTCCTTCCTTCCTTCCTTCCTTCCTTCTTTCCTTCCTTCTTTGCCTGTTTTCCCCCCCCCTTCCCTGTTCTCTCACGGCGTGTCACTTTGCTTACCCCGCCGCGAGTATTTTGCAACATGAACGCGGGGGTCTTTGAAGACCCTTTGAAGGAATGGAGGAAAACGCTGCGATGGCATCAAAGGAGCAGAGGACGAGGGGGCTTGACGGACAGAGGGCTAATTAACACTTTATGTGGGGGGGGGAGGGTGTAGGGGGGGTCACTGGCGAGAGAAGATCCAATTTGACAAGTCCACTGGTGTATTGACACAGTTTAATGGCACAGTTAATCGACACAGTTACTGGGTCAGGTGAATTACACTGGGTTCGGATATCGTCAGAGACAGACAGAGACACACACACACACATATATATATATATATATATATATATATATATGCGTGTGTGTGTGCGCGCGTGTGCTCTAGTTATATCTAGCCCACTCATGAATACTTAAATGCACAACTGAATTAACTTGTTATTATTGAATGCACAAAGTTCAGACATTCAGGAAGTAGTCGCATGTATGAAACATCAGACAGTATATATTACACACAATACAGCCAACAAACCTAAAAATACAACAAGAAATACCAATAAATCAATAGTTCATTAGTTTCCAAAAGACTATTTGAGTACGCTGAATGAATAAAGAGACGGACAGATCAATTGATGAATTGTTTGATGGACGGACGGATGGGTAGATGAAAGAGGGATGGAGGAATCAAGCGGATGCACGATCGATCGATGAAATGGATCATGGACATGAATGTAAGAATGAAGGCCTCGCCACGATTGGCTGAGCGCATCTCGTATGGTCCAGGGGGAGGCGGCCACGGTACAGATTAGGGCCAAGAGAAGAGCCGCAGCAGGTGATGTGGGAGGGGGGGGAAGAGATCTAAAAGGAGGCGGGACCTGGGGGACATATCTCAGCATATGTTGGGTTCGCAGGCACCCGGGGACGCTCCTCGGTGGCGGTGGCTCCCCGCCCCGCGTCCCGGGAGCTCCGCCGCGGAGGAGGAGGAGGAGGAGAAGTCACCTTGATTAAATTAGCCGAGCGTGGAAACGGGGTTAGGTCTCCCGGGAGCGCGTGACAAGGTCTTATAAAGCCCCAGCTTTTCCACCGCCGCTGCACCCCGCCCCGCCTGGCCACCCCCGCCCCCCCCCCCCCCCCCCCCCACCCTCCTTGCGGGCAGGAGTTTTGCTTTTTAATTTCCTTCCCCTCTGTTGTGGTGGCATGTGTGTGTGTGTGTGTGTGCGTGCGTGTGTGTGTGTGTGTGTGTGTGTGTGTGTGTGTGTGTGTGCGTGTCGCCCTGTTCGGTGTCTCTCGGCGGCACGGGTGTATAGTGAAGCCTCCGCCTCCGCCTCCGCCTCCGCCTGCTTTATAAGCAACCTGCTGGGACTCTGCTCTCAACACCGTGTCTGTGTACACACACACTCACGTCTGCCGCCGCGACGATAGCTTTCTTTCTTTACTCTGGCCTCTGTGCTCTGTGTTCTCTTCTCTTCTCTCCCATTCATCTATCCATCCATCCCTTCATTGTTTATCCCATCCATACATCCATCCATCCATCCATCCATCCATCCAATCGTTTTTTTACCATCCATCGGGCACGCAAAATCAATCTATCTGATGATTTATCTCTCTATATCTATATCTTGCTGGACACTTTTATCCAACGTGTCATACGACAACCGTGAGAGCACACGTTGTCAGCATGGGTGACACCTTTGCGGCTCCCGTTAAGAGCTCCTTACCTCCTCTACCCTCGTGGAGCTAGACTGTGCCAGAGAGAGAACAGATCTATCTACAGTATCTATCTGTCCTCCATTTTGTAATCTCCGTCTCTCGCTGTCTGCCTCTCGCTGTCTGTCTCTGTGTCTGTCTCTATGTCTGTCTCTCTGTCTCTCTGTTCTTCTGTCTCTCTATCCTCTCTATCGATATATCCACCATTTTGTAATCTCTGTCTCTCACTGTCTGTTTCTTTGTCTGTCTCTCGCTGTCTCGCTGTCTCTGTATGTCTGTCTGTCTTTCTGTCTGTCTCTCTCTCTGTGTGTTTTTCCCTCTGTCTCTCTCTTTCTCTCTCTCTCTCTCTCTCCGTTCTTCCCTCTGCCTGTCTGTCACTCTGCCTGTCTGTGTGTACGATCAGTAACGGCACCCGCTTCAGAGAGAGCGACACGATGATGAACTGATTATTCATGACGGATCTGTTTGTGTGTGTGTGTGTGTGTTGTCATCGGCAACATCAGTGCACCTGACTTGCATGTCAAACACTTTTATCAGCATAGAAATGTTTTCATATCGCAGACAGACGAGGTTCCAACGTTCATAAAAAAGCAGACCTATAGGCTGATTTCGCCGCAGAGTGTCTGTCAATTCACTGACAGACCGGATGACCCTCTGAGACGTGATTTATAAATCACTCAAATCATGAAACAGATTTCAGATAGCCACTGCTTGATGAAATACTGAGGGAGTCCAAAGAGACAGAAACATTGATTACAGACATGGGCCAGATGGCTGGCAATGATCGAACCCAGAACTCCCAAAGAACAATGGTTCAGGAGAACAATCATGACACAAAAAGATGTTCTGTTCTGTTTCTGTTCGGCTTCCGATTCCATTCCAAGTCTTGTTTCAAATGAACGGTGCATTATTATTATTATTATTATTTAAATGGGCACCAATTTGTTCCTCTCTCTGTATGTAGGACGATGGGTTTGTGTGATGATGTGAAATTTATTCTCACCGTGTCCGTTCCGTGGAGCAGGTTGCTAATAAGCATGGGTGCCTCGGCCTTTAACTACCACCACCACCACTACCAACACCGCACCACTCAACACCGCCACCACCAACACCACCCACCACTACCAAACACCGCCACCCCACCAACACCACCACCACCACCACCACCAACCACCACCACCACTTACCAACACCACCAACACCACCACTACCAACACCACCAACACTACCAAACACCACCAACACCGCCACCACCACCGCCACCACACTGGGTCACACTTTCCATTAGTGTCCTTGTTATAGTGTAAGTACACTGTAATAAGCAATGTAAAAACCTGTAACTATGGAACTTGCTCTTCTGGTCTATTCCTAACCCTAACCCAATGTAAATGTAACCCCTCGCCCTAAACACATGTAGTGTGGTGTAGTCACATGTGGTTCCATAACATTATAATATATAATACATATGCTGTTACATGTCATATTTTTTTATTACACAGTACTTGCTAGGGATGCACCCGAATAGGAACACCTTATTTGGGGAAGCACAGAAAATGTGATGTAAACAGATAATCATTCTACCTGAATATGGACGACATTATTCTGGAAAAAAAAGTAATTATTGTTATAATGTTAAAACGTATATTTGATGCTTTGAGGGGGCGACAGTTGCAATATAGAAATACCACATTTGCCCAATTTAATGTCGTTTCCAGGTATAAACCACACCCACTTCCAGTCTTCTATCCAAATACAGAGACAGATAATTGTGTTGGTTAAACAGATCAGATACAGATAAGGACGTCGCTGTGCACCTCTCGTACTTACTGGGTAAATACACACTGTGATGTAAAGTGTAAAGCCACAATGTACAGTTTTGCTCATAAGTCAGCTGCCTCCTCAATGACGTGTATCTGAATAAATGGCACATTTAAACCCAGAAAAATCATGAATGCCAAGAGTAAACGGTAAAACATACATTAAAAATATTTGTGTACATCTTTGGGTATAGAAACCGCTCTCTTGGCATCTTTGGCCCAACAATACATTTCAACTTGGCACATTCGGCTGGTTTCCAACAACAACAACAACAACAAAACACAGAATGCACCTCAAATAAGCACAAATAAATAAAGAAAGAAAGAACAAATACACCAACAAAAAGAGACACACGACATCCAGGGGATTAAAAAGGTTTTTGGTTTTTTTCTAATAAATAATGAAGACGAGAATGCAGTGACAGATGAAAGAAAGGAGTTAATTTAGTGTTGAGTTGTGTTCAGAGATGTTTGATGCATCGTTCCCCTGGGCCAGTATATTTATGTAGTCGGTCCTGTCAAATCATCGTCTTAACAAGTGCGCCAAACGCTCTCCACTCCTGATTAAATGGCAAAGAAAGGGAAGCAGATTGAAAGAGATTGAAATACTCACAGTAATCTCTCTGGACACTTAGGCTGAGGCGAAGCATAAGTGATTGATTTAAAGAAAATTAAAAAGAAATGTGAGGATGATGAGAATAAGGTTTTTTTTTTTGTTGTTGTTGATAAAATTGCATTTAATTAACAACAGTAAAATAATGTGTTTTTGTGGTCTGCGGTGAATGAAAATTGGATTATTAGTTAAATAGGCCGTTGTTGTGTTGATGATTCAGCGGGAGATCAGAGTATAATCTCATTCTAGACAATTAACGATGCAAACATGGACATTATTTACACCAACCGTTCGTGAAGCCAAGGTGATTCAATGTTTTTTAAACATTTGATATGAAATATGTTTGGGTGGTAAAACAAGACAAAATAAAACACTATGCTAGGTGGCAACACAGTGTCAGTTTGTGTACTTTTGAACTGTACACACCTCAGACACTGTGTGTGTGTGTGTGTGTGTGTGTGTGTGTGTGTGTGTGTGTGTGTGTGTGTGTGTGTGTGTGTGTGTGTGTGTGTGTGTGTGTGGTGTGTGTGTGTGTGTGTGTGTGTGTGTGTGTGTGTGTGTGTGTGTACACACAGTTTGAAAGCCAATAGAGCGAGCGAGTTGGGAAGAGAGCCAGAGGACGAGGGGAATACAAATAAAAGCCTTGCTTCTAAAATTATTACTATATCCTGTGTCTTCGTTAATTACCACACAACATCTTTATTCCCTCTATATATATATATATATATATATTGTTATTTTTTATTTTTATTGTACATTTTTCTATATTATCTGACAATACTGTATGGCTGTGTGTCACAAAATAAATCACAAAAGAAAGGATTGTACCGCCTGGGATAAGAAAGCAGGTGCGGTTGGGAAGGTGTACATTTGTGAATGCTACGTGTAAGTCTTGTTTATATTGCTATATTAATGGCTCGCGCTTGGTCTCTCTGGACACCCTCATCATCCATTGAATACACTGTAAAGTATGGTTTGAATTCAGCAACATTATATTCTGGTATACTGGGTTACGTATAATTTATCAGACGCTTGTATTCAGTGACTTGCAGTGAATTTAGATACATGTCATTAAGGACCAAGAAGGTGTTAAGATAAGATAAGATAAGATAAGATAGAACTTTATTAATCTCGAAGGAAATTCTTGTGCCAGGTTGCATAGCAATAGAATAAAACAATAGAGAAATAAACAATAGAATATTAAAAATAAAATATATATTAGGGCCTCTTGCTCAACGATGCCTGCAGGTTCGGCAGCAGACACAAAAGCCAACACGGTAGCTTCTGAACAGAAGACGTGGAACACTGTACGCTACTGGCTACTAGATTACCCCAGCCCCCCCAGATACATTATTGGGGGCAGGGAGAGTAGGTTATTAAAAATAAACGGTGGACTCTGTGCCACGCCCGGTCACACGTGCGACCCATAAATCTCAGTATACGAGGTTGTCTTGGTTTTAAAGAGACACGTTACAGACAGGCGCGCTCCCGGGCCGCCTCTTTAGCGGCTCCTGTAGGACTCCGCCAGTCTCCAATGCTGGGTGCCTTTCCCCTGTAGATCTGTAGGCGCTTTACAGTTTATTGGGCTCATGTTGCCGAGATGCTGCTAACTGAATACAGTTAAACAGCCGGGCTATTTTGTGACACTGTTAAGTACGGCTGTGCAGTCACTCCTTGCCTTATCTCGGCATTAAATCCAAATTGAATCCTGTTTAATTAAATAAGAGAGTCCAAAAGACTAGAACTAGAACAAAGTACAATTGAAAAAGAAACAGTGTTGTGCAGCTTGCTGAAAATAATGTTTTTGCGACCTGATATATTGGAAATGTACAGTAAAGTGACATGAAGTAGTTCTGTAGTTTTACGGTGTTTGTTTTAGGGTGTTAGACGTTGCTTATTGGGCGGTTTTGGACGGTTGCTAGGGTGTTCTGCACAGTTTGGGTTGCTAGGGTGCTCTTGTTTGTTTGCTGTTGAGTTCTGGGGAGTTGCCACGGTGTTCTCGGTGGTTTCTGTGATTTTTAAGGACGTTGCTAAGGTATAATGCGTGGTCGCTAGGTAGTTTGTGGTGGTATTCTAGGTGGTTGTCAGGGTGTTTTGTATGGTTGCTAGGGTGCTCTGGGTGGTTGTTCGGGTGTTGCAGGTGGTTTCTATGGTGTATGTTTAACCCTGTAAGACCCGAGGTTGCAGAATTACAAAAAAAAAGGTATAAATGTTTAGTTTTTTGTTTTTTTTCACATTAACATAGTCATTGGGTCCTATTGTTCAGTCTCACAATGCTATTGGATAGGACATTTGTATATAAGTCCCGCCCACTCGCGAGTCCCGACTGGATTTATCAGATTTAAGTAAGTAAATTTCCTTTAAGTTTTTGGTGATCATTACACTGACTAGAACATGTACATATGTAGTTATTGTGAAATACATTCCCCAAATGTAAATTAGAGCATGTTGTATATTTGTTGTACTTGTACTGGGAAACACTGGGAAAGTGTGGTCGTCAAAATAGCCATGTTGTAAGTTTACATACCTGGCTAAGTGTAGTCTAAATAGACATGTTTTGACAGGGATCTTCTAGTTTTCACAATATATTTTAAATTACACACATTTTGTACACATTCCAGACCCTATAATATATTATGTAGGCTATATATTTATTTGTACTTTAATTTCTAATCCAATACTATTTGGAACCCATTGTACTATAATGTTTTAGTAATCACCTTCAACAGTTCAGTTTCTCATTCTGTTTGTGCATATCTGCCCATTATTCTGGCTCAATTCATAGTCAAAGCAGTTAGTTCTGGGGGGATGCTGGGGGATGCCTGTTGCATTGTTGTGCAACAGGTGAGAATGTTCAGGAATGCGGGGTGTGGTCGTAAGTGGGGGGCTGCATGACTAACCCTAACCCTAACCCTAACCCTAACCCTACCAGAAGAGCACAACTCTGTGGATGAGATGATGATTCCTTTCAAGGGGAGATTCAGCAGCATCAAGTAATACATGCGAGGCAAGCCACACAAAGTATGGGTGAGAACTGGAATCTCTGGCGTGATGTGTGACTTTGATGTGTACCAAGGGAGCAACAACGGAATACGAGCCAAATCTGAACTTGGCTTGTCAGGTGACATTGTGATGAAGCTTGCTTCAACACTGCCAGAAGGTTAGAACTACAAGATCTATGCAGACAACTACTTCACCTCTGTTCCACTGATAGAGAAGCTCCTTGATCATGGAATCCATTATGTGGGAACAGCCAGGCAGGTGCGCCTACCCAACTGCAACCTTGAAGACGACTGCAAGAGCTTGAAGAAGAAGGGGAGAGGAACCTTTGACTACAGAGAGTGGAGGTGAAGCACAACATCTCTGCTGTCAAATGGTATGACAACAGGGCGGTCACACTTGTGTTTTCAAGTTTCAAGTATTTTATTGTCACTTCACAATTTACACGTGAGTATAAACAGTGAGTGAAAAACTTTTTGTGCAAAACGCCCGACAGCCGACAGTAATTATAAAGGAATACAAAATAGAGTAAAACTACAAAATAGAAATAGAACTTTACAAAATAGAAATAGAACTATAAATAGAATTCTATGTAAAATAAGTAAATGAAATCTAAAATGAAATGGAATATACAGTAAAAAGGTGAGCAATACACATATAAATCGATGTACTAAAATATACATTGTTATATGCTGACATTCACAGAATGTCACAGGATACCTTCCCAGACAGTCGACACAACACTAGCACCAGCAGTTGGCACCAGGACTAGCACTAACACCAGCACCAGCACTAGCAGTAACACTAGCACCAGGACCAGCACTAGCAGTAACACCAGCACAGCACTAGCACCAACACTTAGCACTAGCATTTAGACATTGATGCCGAACTTGTTCAGCAGCCTGATGGCCTGACTGTGGAAGCTGTCTCTGAATCTGCTCGTGTGGCATTTGATACTGCGGTATCGCCTGCCTGACGGTAGAAGTGTGTACAGTTCGTGGCTGGGGTGGTTATTGTCTTTAATAATCCGTTTGGCCTTGGCCACGCACCGCCTGGTGTATATATCCAGGAGGGAGGGAAGCTCACCTCCAACGATGTACTGGGCCGTCCGCACCACCCTCTGTAGTGTTTTACGCTCCAGTGCGGTGCAGTTCCCGTACCAGACGGTGATGCATCCTGTAAGAACACTCTCGATGGTACAGGAGTAGAATGTTCTGAGGATGCGGGGGCACATGTTGAATTTCCTCAGTCGCCTGAGGAAATACAGGCGTTGTTGGGCCTTTTTCACCACGTGTGTGGTGTGCGTGGTCCATGTGAGGTCCTCGGAGATGTGCACGCCGAGGAACTTGAAGCTGCTGACCCTCTCTACTGCAGCACCGTCGATGGAGATGGGGGCGTGCTCTCCTCTCCGCTTCCTGTAGTCCACGATCAGCTCCTTGGTCTTCTTGACGTTGAGGGCGAGGTTGTTTTCTTGGCACCACTGTGCCAGTGATCCAACCTCCTCCCTGTAGGCTGTCTCGTCGTCGTCGGCGATCAGACCCAACACTGTCGTGTCGTCAGCAAACTTGATGAAGACGTTGGAGCTGTGCATAGCCATGCAGTCGTGGGTGTACAGGGAGTAGAGGAGAGGGCTCAACACGCATCCCTGAGGGGCTCCAGTGTTGAGGGTCAGCGGCTCTGAGGTGGTGCTGCCCATCCTCACCACCTGGCGGCGGCCCGACAGGAAGTCCAGTATCCAGCTGCACATGGTCGGGTGCAGGCCTAGACTCCTGAGCTTGGTGTCGAGCTTGGCAGGAACTATCGTGTTGAACGCTGAGTTGAAGTCCACAAACAGCATTCTCACACAACAGTTCTTCCCCTCCAGGTGAGAGAGGGCGGTGTGAAGTGCCATGGCAATGGCGTCGTCGGTGGATCTGTTTTGACGGTAAGCAAATTGCCATGGGTCCAGCGTGGCAGGCAACATGGAACAAATGAAGTCCTTGACCAGCCTCTCGAAGCATTTACTGGCAATCGAGGTGAGGGCTACGGGTCTCCAGTCATTCGGGCAGGTTACCTTGGGGTGTTTAGGGACAGGCACGATGATGGACATCTTGAAGACCTCGGGAACAACAGCCTGGGACAGGGACAGGTTGAAGATGTCTGCGAAGACTCCTGCCAGCTGGTCTGCGCATGCTCTGAGGACGCGCCCCGGGATGTGGTCTGGGCCCGCCGCCTTCCGGATGTCCACCCGCTTGAAGGCTCTGCGCACGTCAGCCTCTGAGATGTTCAGCAGGCTGGCCTCCTCAGGCAGCGCTGACTTCGGCGGGCTGCCGTTCACGTCGAACCGGGCGAAGAAGGTGTTTAGCTCGCCAGGGAGGGAGGTAGAGGAGTTCTCTACACCGCTGGTTCTCCCTCTGAAGTCCGTGATTGTCTGCAGCCCCTTCCACACACCCCTCACGTCGTGGCTCTTGAATTTGTCCTCCACCCTGTTCTTATACTCCCGCTTGGCAGAGCCGATGGTCTTGCGGAGGTCGTAGCGGGCTCTCGTATATTCCACCATATTCCCGGAGTCAAAGGCGGCGTTACGCGTGCGGAGTGCGGCGCGAACATCGCCATTAATCCATGGTTTCTGGTTGGGATAAATCCGAACCGACTTAGTAGGAACAACGTCATCTATGCATTTCTTAATGAACCCGGTGACTGAGGACGCGTACTCGCTGATGTTATTGTCCGACGCAACCCTGAACACATCCCAGATCACGTGATCAAAACAATCCTGCAGCATAGACTCTGATTGGTCCGACCAGCATTGGACCTCCTTCACAGCGATTGGTTGCTGCTTCAGTCTCTGCCTGTAGGCGGGGAGTAGTTGGATCGAGCGGTGATCTGATTTGCCGAACGGTGGGCGGAGGAGGGACTTGTAGCCGTCCCGGAAGGGGGTGTAGCAGTGGTCGAGGATCCGCTCGCCCCGTGTGTTGCTTGTGATGTGTTGGTAGAACTTCGGGAGAACTTTCTTCAGGTTCGCCTTATTGAAGTCCCCCGCCACAATGAAAGCAGCCTCCGGGTGAGCCGACTCCTGTTCGCTGATAGCCCCATAAAGTTCCTTCAGCGCTATGTCCGTGTTGGCTTGAGGGGGAATGTACACAGCAGTCACGGTTACTGCTGTAAACTCCCGCGGTAGCCAGAATGGTCGGCACATAAGCATCAGGTACTCCAGGTCCGGGGAACAGAAAGACTTGAGGGTCTGCACATGACTCTGGTTGCACCAAGATCTGTTTATCATGAGACATACCCCCCCTCCACGATCTTTACCGGAGAGAGTCTTTGTTCTGTCCGCGCGGTGGACGGAAAATCCTGTCGGCTCGATGGCTGAGTCGGCAACCCCCTCCGACATCCATGTCTCCGTCAGGCAGATGATGCAGTTGTCCTTTGTTTCCCGGTGGAATTGGATACGAGCCTGTAGCTCGCATAACTTATTGTCCAGAGACTGTACATTAGCCAGTAGAATGGTGGGTAGTGGAGGTCGATTGGCACGACGTCGCAGCCTGACCAGCACGCCGGCTCGCTTCCCTCTCCATTGGCGACGCCTGCCTCTGATCGCGCCAAAAATGGACGGAGATAATCCAGCCGCGACTCCGGGCGGGATGTCCGAGTCGAAAGACTTGAAAAACTCCGGTAGGCGGCGAGCGACTGTCGTTCTAATCTCCAGAAGTGTACAACTGTCGTAAGTGAACTTGCTGCTAACTTCTTGTGCAAAGATAGTCACAATTAAAAGAATAAATAACAAAAAACCTTGTCGGCGTACGAGAGCTCGCAACACGGCAGCCATCACGTACGGTGCCATCTTATTGATCTTATTGTCATCCTTTGCTGGAACAGAACCTGTGCAGAAGATTCAACGCTGGGACAAAGCCAACAAGACCTACATTGAAGTTGAAAGGCCTTACATTGTGGGTACCTACAAAAAATACATGGGAGGTGTGGTTTTGTTGGACTCGTTTACAGCCAAATACAAGTTCCCCCTGAAATCCCGCCGCTGGTACATGTACATCTTCTGGCACACCATCACCCTTGCTGTGGTCAACACCTGGCTCCTCTACCAGCGGGACTGCCAAGCTCTCAAGATCTCTAAGAAAGAGATACTGAACATGAGACATTTCCAGGCACAGCTAGCATCCTCTCTCATTCTGGTAAGAATCAATTTCTGTTATTTACCATTTGTCATATTTTTTAATATTTTAATGTTTGTAATATCTCAGACTTGCATCTTAATGTATCTTTGACGTGTATATTAATTGATTCTGTTCTAATCAGGTGGACACAGTCAAAACTCCAAAGAGGGGACGACCATCTTCAGGCAATGGTAGCCCAGTAACACGGACCGTGACAACAGGCAGCCCTTTGAATGCTCAGAAGAGACCATCCTCGGGTGATGGGAATCCAAACAGCGTCCCACCCAAGAGATCATGTGCACACCCGCCACTGGATGTACGCAAGGACCTCATTGGACATTTCCCAATGAAGACAACGAGAGGGCGCTGCAGACATTGCCCTAAAGGGTACACCAACACACAATGCCGCAAGTGTGATGTTCGTCTTTGCTTTTCAGAGGACAAGGACTGTTTCTGGGACTATCACTGCAAATGATCACTGCACTACTCCCCAACCTACTGTATATACCCCTTGTACACCTAATACACATATACTTATATGTCTATACTGTACATATTCGCCCCTCCCTACATACATGCACATGCTTGCCTTGCACATGTATTCCTGTTTTTCATTTATTTATTATTTTTAAATAAAATCACTATTCATAAAAATATGACTAATGTTGATATTATTATTCATGTTATATACTGTTCTGGGGCTAAGTAATAAGCAATCAACCATGCAAATTAACCCTTAGTTTTTTTTACTGAGGTACAAACATTTGTACCTTGTTGTTCAGACAGAGTACAAATAGCCTACAGGAAATTCTGCTACCCACTTCACCCAACGTTGTAACGTTACAACATTCCCGTAAAACCTTACAAAAACATAACATTTTTGCAAACACTTTATTATCATCTCCAAAGGCCTCCTACAACACCATCTGAGAGGTTGCATTTTTTTTTTTTTATGTTTTACTATGTCTGGGTTTTACAGGGTTAAAGGTCTCTCTTGTTAAAAGTAGCGTCATCATGCTTGGAAAATTGAGATGACTATCATTGTAAGGAGCTCAGCATGTTGATGTAATCCTCATCATCATCATCATCATCATACGTCAATAATAGGAGTTGTGCAGCTACATCTGATGATAGAATTCAAACATTATCGCAGCGAACCGACATCGCCAAATCCGTCCATGTTGCTGTCTCTTCTTTGTCTTATATTTACCATCAAAGTACAGAATCTCTCTTATTTTTTGGCAAAACAATCTTCAACGCAATACAACTCCCCACTTGGATTGCCGTTGAAGTCAAACGGCAGTCTGCAACCAACACAGACAACAGTGACAGTGACAACCAGCCTTTCAGGATGAACCCAGCATCTGCTTCAGACTACAGAGATCTTCTATTTGTCACGTTGACTCACGGTCCAACATGTCCCATGTGTTCAGATGTGCTGTTGTTCTGTAATGTTCCCCTCCAGCACTGTATACTGTCACAGAATCCCCCCTCCAGCTGTAATGAATTATCGATGACTCCTTTGTGCTTTAAAGAACCTATAACACAAAAGTTATGGGTGGCTTTAAAACAGGGCAGAGCGGTGGCTACCGGGAACCGTATAGCGCAACGCTAGCACAAGGCTACAGTTTATTCATTGCATTGCCGTATTTATTTCCAAACACACGCACACGTGCTAGCTCAACTCCGCGGAGAAACGCGGATGAGGGAGTCGATCGCTCACTTTCAAGGCTTTTCGAAACCGCCAATGAACAATCGAAAATCATAACATTCATGGCTCCCCCTCTTATCGGCCTCGCGTTCTCTCAGTAAATTAAACATTAGAGCTAATGTGAACACTTTCTCTTATTCTAATAACACTCTTTTTTCCTTCCTGGTTTGCGTGAGGCAATAGCCGGCTCATACTTTGATTGTTTCCCAATCTTGTTGCCGGAGGAAGGAGGAGGTTTGAAAAAAGAAAAGAAAAAGAGACATGAGTCATTTCCTGGGAGTTGTGCTCGGCCGGCTCCTGGGAAATGAGGCTCCTCAAAGTGTAGTTGTGTTGTGGGTGCTGTGCTGTTTATCGGCGGGGCTCCTCCTGATAAGCAGGCGGGGGGGGGGGGGTGGGGGGTGTAGGGAGGGAGGGGGCGGGGCTGGACCGGGGATAACACCGCGATTCTGATGCTTGACATAAATCCTCCCGGCGCCGTTTGAAGTTGCCGGCACCTCTCGCCGCGGCAGCGGCGGCGCTAGGTGCTATCTCGGCGGCGGCGGTGGCAAGGTGCAGGGTCGCGATACACCGGTACAGGTAAAAAAAATAAAAATACAAAATAAAAACTACGCAGATGCGGCTAGAGGTAAATCATGCAATAAATACGAGGTTTACCGCCCTATAGCGCGATACAAATATAGGCTACCGAGCTGTTGGGGGGAACCTACTTTTGGAGGATTCTGTGGTGTGTGTGTGTGTGTGTATATTCCCCTGATAGGTCTGTGCTACACCCAATTGTATTTCCCCGTTACTTTTAGCTTCGGAAAGCGTATAGTAGAGTCTGTGTAGAGTAGGGAACAAGTGGGCGTATGTTTGAGTAGGGTAGAGTATAGGCGAGTAAAACTCATAGTGTAGCAGAGTATACTTGGCAGAGTAGAGTCGAATAGCATGGGGAATATAAAATGAATGAAAGTAAAGTATGATTACACTGAGTAGAGTAGAGCAACATATATAGATTCCAAACAACAAACCAAGACAATTGATTGCTTTTCAAGGAAAGCACAATCGGCCCATAGAGAGAGACAGAGAGAAAGTGAGAGACAGTCTCTTCATATTACAGTTAGTGGGCGAGAGACACTAACAATTGGCAGAGAGACAGCTGGCAGTCTCCAGTCTCCCAGGCTGCAGACTGCAGGGTCAGTGTGCTTGCTGGTGGAAGTACAGAGCAATAAGACTGGAGAACACAAAGAGACCGAACACTTTGTACAAAGACATCGGTACCGGGCGAGGCCGCGCGCATCTAAATTGAGATTAGCTATGGCCGCTTGCGAATACCGATGCCGTTTATGCTCCTAAACGGCTGCTGATACAAACTAAGAAGCTATAGAAAAACACACACGTGCACTCACTATACAGACACACACACACAGGTCAGGATGGGGCAGAAGGATGCTGTTTTGGCTGACCATTGTGCCAATAAACAGGTAAAGTGGGCCCGGACTCAGGGGAACCAAGCCAAGCCTGTTAACAATATCAGAGGCTGTGCCGGGCCCGAAACAATTCTACGTCTCCACCTTTAGGTGTCTGCTAACGATATTAGCATATTTCTTGTTGAAACTATATACACACTTACTTACACCCTTAAACAATATAGATTTTTGTTGCCTCCCTAAAGATGAGAATTCTTCTCTCGGTGTCAGATCAGAAGTCCTTTTAAATATCAAGAAAGCAATAAACTGTGTGTGTACTTCTGTCAGAGGTTAAACAAAAGCACCCAAAACACTTTGAAACACACTCTATTCATTCATCTATGAAAGTGAGACACATTTGCACACTTTAGCAGAAGAAAGCTGTGAATTCAAGTAGCAAGCAGCTCGTGGATTTGTGAAATTGTGAATTTGTTTTTTTCAAACCTCAACCCTGGGACCTTACAATGGGTTGTCTCATTAACAGCATTTAGTACATATGAAGTACATATAAAGGCTTTCCTGGAACCTGACCCGACACCACACACATCCCGCCATTTTAAACCATTACATCGACATTAGCGCCTTTCCTATCACTAATGCTTTCATTTAGCAACATAGATAAAGCACGTAATTCACACTTGACTCTAAACAGCGCTAAACTCCTTCAAAGGCTTTTAGATTGACAAAAAAATTAATAAAAACCCAGTGCATGGTTATAATACAAATCTACCGTGTAATGTTGCCTTTAGTGTTTTGCTGGAGCCGCAAACTTTAAATGTCTCTCAAACCATTGAAGTAATCTCTCTCTCTCTCCACGTTCGGGGGTATCCTTAATCCAATCGTTGGGTGCGTGACACACACACACACACACACACACACACACACACACACACACACGCGCACAACGCAAGGGGAAAAAAAAAGTTTGACTCTGGATGGTCTGGGATGAACACACCGGAGGACTCTTAACTTGTCTGCCTCAGAGCTAGTTTGCTCAGCCTCAGCAGCGTCAAGCATCGTGCTCCTTGCTATGGCGCTCGCTCATTCACGCTCCGCTCTCCTGCTCAAAGGGCTCCGCTTACATAAGCTTCAGCCGTTGCCAAGGGCGCCATTCAGCAACAAGCAACCTTGGAAATGAAATAAAAAAGTGAAAAAAAACAACAAAACTCATCCATTTAAACTCCAACTACAACTCCGCGCCCCGCTCTCTCTCCTCCTGATTATCTAACTTATAATAACGCTCTCCCCCGCCGCCACCGCCGTCCATTCTGCGGCTGCTTTCTGGAGGGCATGCTTTCATGGATTTTCTGCATCTATTTCCATCCATCCACATCCAGCCCAGGTGGTCTGGATGCGGTGCCTCCCTCTCCCTCTCTTTCTCTCTCTCTCTCCCTCTCTTTCTCTCTCTCTCTCTCTCTCTCTCTCTCTCCCTCGCTCCATCCAAACCTCTGAGCAGATACCATGCCCAGGGAGACCAGCGATGATGGTGGTGGTGTTGGTGGAGCAGGAGGAGGAAGAATGGATCATTACAACCCTTGGCAATGTCACGCACGACTTTGGTTTCCCAGAGCACAGGGGCCATTAGCCATAAATCATATGGAAACATAAGCACACTAATGAATGGTCGGGCCAGGACTATTTATACAGAGTATCTGGGAGCGCAGGCCCCGCGCTGTGGCTCAATATTACCGCCGGACGCCGGCGTTTTATTGTAACGTCATCCATCTTTTTCCAGTTAACTCTGTGTCCTCACGCTGCCGCCGTTACCGCGCCGCGCCTCCTAACGGCATTACCAGACCCACAAATATAATATGATACGTAATCGAGTTTTACCAGGCCTCGTACGCCACTATCTGTTCAACTATTTGGAAAAAAAAACCCCTCCGCTGACAAGATGGCGTCCGGCTATCAGGAGCTCAGAGTTCAAATGTGTCAGGGTTTTAAATTAAGCGAGACAATCTTGCCGGTTAGCGAGTGCCTGTTGGGTTCTGGGTTAGCCCGGGTCTGATCAAAGGCAGCGCAGCTCCGGCGCGAAAAGCCACCGCCAGACCCCGGGATCACCCTCGCATCGCCGCAAATAGCATGTGACACACATAGTGGCATTCAGCCCGCTCTTAATCTTCATCTGGGGAGAGAAAACGAGTTTGACACGATCGCTCTTCCACTTGCCTTTCCGTGTAACCCTGAAGGAGTTTTTTGTGGTTTCTCTGGAATTAACTGATCAGAACTCCAATGGTGAGGTGAAAACAGGTTGTAATCCGCGTCGGCATATTGCACGGAGATGCCCAAAGCGAATTCCATTTGGAAATGAAGACGGCATGAGCTGTCTTCAATCTTTGGTGAGAGGAAGAAACTGTGTCATATTCTTCATCACCACATCACCATCATCCTACCCCTGACACCCCTGACAACCCAGCATCAGAATATCTGCAACATTCTCTGATGTAATCCTGTGGGATTGAGGGAAATTTAAGACTTTCACGACAGTGAAGTTTACACTTTACATCATCGCGTTCTAGTCCATTTCTATGTTTCACATGGTGTTTTCATTATTCCTCTTCTTTCTATTGATCTTTTTTCATTCTTTCTGACTCAAGAATGAGTTGTATTCGTACTGGCAATAGAAACGTATGTATTCAATTAAAATTGCGATCGCGTTGTGGGCTTCCGCCTTGATACATTTGTGCTTGGCTGCATTAGCAAGCGATAAGTAAAACTAGCAAGCTGTGAGCTAGACGAGAAAACGATGAGCTAAATTAGCGAGCTACGGGCTAATACAGTGCATTCAGACAAATTCCCGCGGCCAGCCGTGTATCTTTATTAAACCGAAGGGGGTTAGACAAATGCGGTGGGGAGTGAAAGCAAGGGGTTAAGCATCTTCCCGTGGACGCACTTTATCTTTGTCTTCCAGCTGCAGAACCTAGTTTTAATTACCTCTCTCCCAGACACTGCACACTGTGCGCTGGATAAATGCTAGCACACAGCCACAGACCTACTTACTATCTACGCTTCTCCTCTCGCTTTGTTTCTTGTTTCCGCTTTATTTAAATAACCACATGGATGCGACGCGCTCATTTGCCGGGGCGATATCCATTCAGAGAGGCAAAGTGGGTCAGCCATTGGCCGCTGTTTGACTGCATCGGCGTGCAGAAGTATGACCGCCATTAGCGGCGTCTGTTGTGCTCCCAGGGGCCATTCGGGGGGGGGGGGGCACATGCGGACACATCGGAGGTAATTACAGAGCATAATGTTATTAATTACCCTGAGCGCTCGCGCGGCAGCCGCGGCCCGGCCCAGCGTGGTTGAGTTACCCGAGGGCAGGGAGACCACAGCGGGACACCTCGGGGTTAAACGAACATCGCCTCTCTGTCGGCATCGAACGCGCGGCAACAGCGGCGGTGGCAGTCGAAGTGCCTCAGCTGTTCATTTTTTGTCTGTCGTGCCGCCTCCCCCCGCCCCCAAGCCTCCGCCTCCTCCTCCACCTCCTGCTGCTGCTGCTGGGGCTGCTGCTGTTGCTGCTGCCGCCACGCTTCGCTGAAAAGAAAAAAGAAAGTGGGAGAAAGATAGAATGCAGACCCGCGTTTTGTCCCCTGCGGTCCCGCCTGCACTGAAATAGCAGAGAGAGAAACACACCCGACAGAAGCCTTCGATCGGAGACACAGAGAAAGAGCTAGAGAGAGCGAGAGAGACAGAGAGAGAGAGAGAGAGAGAGAGAGAGAGAGAGAGAGAGAGAGAGAGAGCGAGAGAGGCCCACCTCAGTAATAATGAGCTTGCATTGGAAGAAACATCTCTTTCAAAACCCAAGCCCCTGCGCACCACCTCCCCAGTGTTCGGAATGTTCCCGGGATTAAACAGAGCAGTTGAACATAGCAGTGTCTTTCTGTTCTCCAGCCATGAAGGGTTACAACTGTGACGGTACAACTGTGACGGTACAGCTATGACGGTACCACGCGTGTGGTACAATCTCTGCAGCGCGACGTCGGCGATACGACTTCGACGCCGGCAGTGCAACATCAGAGGTACCGCTTTGATGGACGACATCGGTACTTCTGTGAGAACTTCTGACAAACAGCGCTACAGCGGTACAAATTTTGGCGACACATCGGATGCACGACTACTTCTGTGGCACGACTTCGGAAATGCGACATGGCGGTACAAGTTTGACGGCACCAGCGTCGGTGGTACAATGTCGGTTGTTAATTGTCAGCGGAACGACTTTAGCGGTGCGACCGTCGGCAGCGCAATGTCAGCGTGGTTACGGCCTCGGAATTGCGTCACCTTGGCCCGCCTCTGCTCCCGATCACTCCCGTGTTCAGAGTCGTTTGTCAAGCGGAGTTGTTTGCTTGTCAAGACTGTTTGGTGTTTGGAGGCTGACAAACTGCCTTGTCGGTTGTGGGGGAGGGAGAGACACGACAAGTCTATAGTTGTAGTGGTGGAGCCATCGCTGTGTCCTCTCCTTGCTCCCCACGTCACAAAGGCTTGATGGTTCCCGGCCTTGATGCTATCAAGAAAATTCTGGTGGGATTCGGAACACAATGCGTCGAACGCCGGCGTGGGATTATCAACGGGTATCATTGGGCCCCGAAAGATCAGAGGAGTAGGAGAGCACTCTGCTGAACTAATTATAGATTATCATGTAATAACCTATGCTTTAAAGTGGGGAAGTGGGGAGCTCAAACACTGAGGATGCACGCACACACACACACACACACACACACACACACAAACACACACACTGACTGCAAACGGATGAGGTTTATGCTATCACTCAGAAATGAAAGTATTGGTATATTGGAGAAATAACTAAATGAAAAGAATTATGAATCTGTACTTAGATTGTAAGACTGGATTGGTCATCTTACATATAGTGTGTTTATGTGGTGTTACTTTGGGTATGTGTGCACTATAATGGTATTTTGTCTCCATGTATATTTATAGAGCAAACAAATATAATAAACAACATTATAAGGCTATAAATTAAGTGAAAGTGACATGGTTCATGAAGTTAAATCTGCTCCAAAGATATAGACATTTTGAGGTCTTTTACATTTTAGCAGGGGGAGATATTTTTGCTGTCGTCTACGCATTAGGATATAAATGTGTGAATGGCTTTCCCCAGATGCCTGGAAGAAGTAAGAATTTTGGCAAATAGCATCTAACTGAAAAAAGCTAAACTTGAGGAAAAAAAAAATAGGCGAAGCAAGCTTAGTGAGACTGAAAAAGGTAACGTCAGCATTTGCACGCGACTGGCATCTAGCTGGAATTAGCCTACATAGCTGCCAAATGTATTGGCTGAAATAGTTCCAGGTTGTAATTTATGCAATTATTGGAGCCAATTATATATTGTTTTGGATTAATCCCAATTAAATGGTAAAAAATTAATTATCAGAAAGAAACTGCTGTTGCATATTAGATTCAGTGCTTCAGTGTAAATATACTGTAAATGTATAGGCCTGGATAAGTGTAAACAAATGATTTTAATGTAAGTAATTGGGGTCTAAACTAATTATTCTGCCTGTAATTAAAATGTAGCGCTTCCTAAACAAAATACATGGATACTTTTAACAGAATTAAGTTTCTAAATAATATATAAGATACATGGCCTAATACAAAACATCTATCGAACTGTCCAGCGGTCCACATTTGAGAACGAGACAGAGCGTGACATTTCATACCTAAATAATTGCCGTTTTCCCCTTTTCCAGTGGATTAAAATAATGTAAAAAAAACTTTTAACATGTTGATATGTCCCAGAAGCCCTTGGGGCGGCCATGCCCCACTTCTAGAACAACTGCTCCACATAAAGCAATTGAATTAAGTGCAGTCAGAAACCAGAGTAGAGCTTCATTAAAAAGCTGTATGCCCATTCTCCGCATGTCACTTTTACAGTTGGCAGCTTTTCCGGAAGAATCCGAACTATTTTAAGCGAGGTCCTCTGCGATTCAATGTATTATTTCCTTTTTCCGATTCCTCACAAATCAAATCTTTGACCGGTCCCTTGCGTCTCTATGATGTCAGTACAGTTAGGGAGTGTGGAAAGAAACATTTTCCCCTCGCTAAAGGGAAATAAACATTTAAATATCAACCAAAGAACGATTTATTCTCCTTCACAGCATGCTTTGTTGGGGCTTTGATGTGGAAACAAGGTTTAAGTGGAAGAACACACTCTGTTTAAAATATATGGAATACAAAAACTCATCAGCCAGCTGCAGTCAATATCAGGGAGATGGATGAAGGCATTGTAAGCTGAGAATGAACAAATGGTAAAGCTATATTATTTAAATCAGTATTCTATCATGATGCATGCATATATATATATAGAGAGAGAGAGAGGAAGAGAAGATGGAGTGAGTAGACGGAGAGATGGAGAGAGGAGGAGGAGGAGGACAGCAGAGGGGAAAGAGGAGAGGAGGAAGAGGAGGAAGAGCAGGTGGATCAGGCAGAGAGAGGTGAGAGAGTGGAGCAGAACAAGAGAGAGGGAGAGCTAGAGAGGAGAAGAGCGTGAGAGAGAGAGAGCGAGATAGAGAGAGACAGGAGAGCAGGAAGCGATACATGGATAAGAGAGTGAGGGAGGGAGAGAAGAGAGTGAAAGAGGAAAGAGAGAGGGGGAGAGGCGAGGGAGTGAGAGAATAGAAGAGACAGAGAGGGAGGAGGAAGAGGGAGAGATGGGGAGGAGAAAGCCATTAAGAGAGGAGAGGGGAAGGAAGAGATAGACAGAGAGAGGAGAGGAGAAGGAAGAGGGAGACAGAGAGATAGAGGAGGAGGAAGAGGGAGACAGAGAGATGGAGAGAGGAGGAGGAGGAGGAAGAGGGAGACAGTGAGAGAGAGAGAGAGAGAGAGAGAGAGAGAGAGAGGAGAGAGAGAGAGAGAGGGGAGGAAGAGAGAGAGAGAGAGAGAGAGAGAGAGAGAGAGAGAGAGAGAGAGAGAGAGAGAGAGAGAGAGAGAGAACACAATTCTGACACAAATCTCATATTTCCTATGAAATATTGAATGCAACAAATGTCATCTAAACTATAAGACTCAACATGTTGTATTGGTGTCAACAGGACATCTCAACACACACACCTACGTGTTTGAACACACAGATGTACACACACACACACACACACACACACACACACACACACACACACACACACACACACACACACATATGCATACACATGCAGAGGCACATTAGCACACAACACGTGTGTATGCAAATGCAAAGTCGCACACACAGATACAATACACTCACAAATATCTCACACACATCGCACACACACACACAGACAAAGTTTAAATACCTACACATATGCAACACATACACACAGACACCGACACACATACACACACACACACACACACACACACACACACACAGACACCGACACACATACACACAGACACCGACACCGACACACATACACACAGACACCGACACACATACACACAGACACCGACACCGACACACATACACACAGACACCGACACACATACACACCGACACCGACACACACACACACACACACACACACACACACACACACAGTATGCATACATACACACGTGCAGGTGTTTGAAGTGCTAAGCACACGGGCTAAACCACCACAGAGCTTGTTTACACCGGAGGCCTAACCTGGTTTCAACAATGACCGTTCTCCACGTCGGCCATATCTTCCTTTAACCGTCCCCGTGGAATAAACAGCATCATAAAGCCAATGTCTTCCAGCAAATAACCCCGACTGATCGATCGATATCGCTCTCTCTCTCTCTCTCTCTCTCTCTCTCTCTCTCTCTCTCCCTCCGCATCGTGTCCAGCTATACGTCTTCCGTCCCTCTCCTTCCTTTATGGTCCCATCGCAGATCCATTACTCCTTGTTAGGCCCTCGCGTGTAAAAACAAATGATAAATATAACGTTAGCCCGTCGCCAGGGAGAGGAACAGGGGTTGCCACGACAGCACACAGAACACTCGTTGATGTTGGTGACGGATGGATGGATGAGGACCACGCCTAAATCCTGGGTCCACTTTAATGTGTTACAAAGCTCTACAGATACATACAGTACATACAAGATGAGATGATGGT
>PIJE02000063.1:663707-678707 GCA_002895965.2 Coryphaenoides rupestris | reverse complement strand
GAAAAGGGTAAAACTGAGAATAAACAGAAAGCATAATCAGATAAATGCAATGTAAACGTGTTGTAAACACACTTGTCGTTAATTAAATGACTTAAATTAACACACTTGTGTCTAAACATGTATTATGTATTTCTAAACGATGTATCATATATTATACTTCTAAACCTTTGTCGCCATTTGACGTCAATCTGCACAAAACAAATCTTAAAACGTCAAATAATGAATAACAATCATACAATCACACAATACATACAATCATATGCAATCATACGGTAAGGTTATAATATCACATTACATACCGACGATGCTACGTATGGCATGGGATGTGAGCGACATTGCAGATGTAAACAAACAGTCGGACATAGCGGAACTCTTTGCCATGTGCGTCCTTAATGACTTTACGTGACTTCCTGAACTTCTTAAAGGGACCACTACCCCCTAGTGGCAGGTTACATGAATTGACGTAACACATAGGGAACTGCATTACGGTAACAGAACAAGCGTATTACCTTGTTAGTTATCCGAACACGAAAATAAGTGGAGAAAATAAAGGAATCAGCCAGACTAAACGAATAAACAAATAGCCCGAGGCTAAAGCAATTAAGACAGCCGTAGTTCAATAGCTCCATATGAGCCCGGCGGGGGAGGAGCTAACACTTTTGCCTCCTTGTACCAAAGCAGATGCCATTAGATGCTCGGCTGAACAATAGCACCTGCAAGGCCAGGCCACATTCTGACTAGTGTGGGATTTTAAGGTCTGTCCCCAACCTATTTACTGTCAATGTCAGGGTCTGGAGGTCTGGGGTTAAAGCGTAACAGCAGACAGCAGAAACACATTTAGTGACGGTGGCTGAAGGACAGAGTGTTCAAATATAAATGCTATTGCCATGAGTTTTGCAGATGTGAGTTTTTTGGGGGTGTTTTTTTATGAATGCTAATTGTAATGTTAGTTTTATATTTTTCAAGGGTGAGTTGAGTCGTTATGCGTTGACATATGTGGGTTTTATGGATATGAGTGTGAGTTTTTTGAGTGACAGATGTGAGCTCTAGGGATGTGAGATTTGCACATTTGCATTTTACAGATGTGGCTTTTGGAAGTAAGGTACTTTAGGTATATATGCAGGTACGTATATATTAGATACTAGGCATGTACATATGTATGTACATAAATAAGTGTCCTTGAACCCAAGGTAACCAACAGAAAGCAGAACTTCCTGTCGAGCTACAGCCTCCAAATTGATCTTAATTCCCTGATTCATATAAAAGTTAAGATAAAATATAACTGTATTAATCCCAAAGGAAGAAAAGAGAGGCCTGACCAGATGTCTCCATCCTACTCCCTAGTAATTCTCGCCGACAAAAAATATACATGTGTGTGTATGACCCAATCCCATCCTCTCTTCTTGACCCAATCCCATCCTCTCTTCTCCAAGACATCTCGGGCGACATCCTTCCCTTCCTCACCACCCTAACTAACACCTCCCTCACTTCAGGCCTGTTTCCGACTGCCTTCAAGACCGCCAGAATCAAGCCACTCCTTAAGAAACCCACCCTGGACACCACCGACGTCCGACACTACAGACCTGTGTCTCTCCTATCATTCCTCTCCAAAACCATAGAACGTGCTGTCTCCGCCCAACTATCATCCTATCTCTCCGAGAACAACCTGCTCCACCCTCATCAGTCAGGCTTCAAAGCAGCGCACTCCACGGAGACGGCCCTGCTTGCAGTATCAGAGTCCCTTCGTGACGCCAGAAGCTCTTCCCTCTCATCCGTGCTCATCCTCCTTGACCTGTCCGCCGCTTTCGACACAGTGAACCACCAGATTTCTCCTCTCCACCCTGGCAGAGCTTGGCATCGCTGGAACTGCGTTATCCTGGTTCACTTCCTACCTGACAGATCGCACTTATCAGGTCACATGGAATGGCTCCCTGTCCAGGACCCTGGCACCCTTGACCACCCGGAGTACCCCATAGGCTGCAGTTAACCTGGACCCCTTCTGTTTTCTTTCATACATTCAGATCTCTCGGCTCTGTTCCCATCGGCTTCTCACTAACCGCACCTGCTATGGCTGATGACAGCCCAACTGTTTTCCTTTCCCTCCCCCCACCCTCAGACACCCCACATCGCAACACGCCATCTCAAAATGCCTGGCCGAACATCAGCAGATGGATGACCACCAACCACCTGAAGCTCAACCTCGACAAGACTGAGCTTCTCTTCATACCGGGTAAAGACTGCCCTCAGATGGACCTACTTGTCACCATCGAGGACATCGAAGTCTCCCCTGCACCCACAGCAAAGAACCTTGTGTGGTACTGGATGACCAGCTGTCCTGCAACGCCAACATTACCTCTGTGGCCCGATCTTGTAGAATTGCTCTCTACAACATCCGCAAGATCCGGCCCTTCCTCACACGTGAGGCAGCGCAGATCGTGGTCTCCTGGCTGGACTCCCCGCCTCAACAGTCAAGCCCTTACAACGCATCCAGAACGCAGCAGCACGCCTCGTGTTCAACCTACCTAAATTCTCCCATGTAACCCCCCTCTTCCGCGCCCTCCACTGGCTCCCGGTAATCGCTCGCGTTCGATTCAAGACTCTGATACTGACTTTCATGGCTGTCAACGGAACCGCCCCTACCTACCTCCAAACATTAGTCCGACCCTACGCCCCAGCCCGAGCACTCCGCTCGGCAACTTCTGCCAAACGACTGGTACCGCCTTCACTAAAAACAGCCAAACATTGCTCTTCCAAGTCCCAACTCTTCACGGTTCTGGCTCCGCAGTGGTGGAATGAGCTCCCGGCTCATGTCAGGACGGCCGAGTCGCTCGCCAGCTTCTGCAAGAGACTCAAGACCCACCTGTTCAGAGTTCACCTGGACTCTACATAACCCCCCTCCTTAACAAGAGACTCAAGACCCACCTGTTCAGAGTTCACCTGGACTCTACATAACCCCCCCCAGCACTAACCTGCGTGTTTATGTCTTAACATTTATTAATGGCACTTAGCATTGTTGTTCGTTCTCAGATGTTGTATCATGCTTAGAATTGCACGCCTGCCCAGCTACTTATGCAGGCAACTTGGCAATTATGAAACTCGTTCTATTCGTCTCGTAAATAGGAATGCTTGAAAACAGCTCTATTCTTATCTTCAGGTACCACAGTGATATATTGCTGCCTCTCCTTCAACACATGTACTCTTTGTAAGTCGCTTTGGATAAAAGCGTCTGCCAAATGCCCTAAATGTAAATGTAAATGTTTGTATGTGTGTCTGATGACCTCGAAGTGAGAGGATTGTGTCACTTCCTGAAGGCCAGTTTGTCCTTGAGGCCTTCTTTAATATAAAATAGACAGAAGGTTTCTAGCTGGCTCCCAAGTGTCCTAGACCCCTAGAAGACCTGCTAATTGCATCACTGTTGGGCTGCAACCTCCATGTTGATGACTTCAGTAACTTTAGTCTGGATTTAATTGGATTAATGCTTCAAAAACCTTCACAGCTCTATTAATTTGTCATGATTATCTTGTTAAACAACATTTCTATATGAAATGAACCTTTGGATTTAACTTTTTGGCAAAGCAAAAGTTAACATAACTTCCGGTTTTCATAACCTGCCTTACAAAGAACATTTTTCAAACAGCATGCAAGGCTACGTGGTTTCAGCAATTGCATTGTCGACCAGAGAGATGAGTTTGAGTGAATCGAAGGTAATCTATTGGTAAACATGCTGTCTTATTGTAAAATCTTGTTCCTATGTCATTGTGCAACAGTAGAAAATATTATATATCATCATATTTTGATGGATTGGTATGTGTGCTGCCTTTGCAGTTCATTTAGTAGTTGAAATAATTGCTATAAGTAAATAAGTATAATAATAACAGTATCATAAGTTAAAAAGTTAAAAAGTGAATTTAATAAGTTAAAATGTTTAAATAATTGCGATAAGTAAATAAGTATAATAATAATAGAGTATCATAAGTTAATAAGTTAAAAAGTGAATTTAATAAAATGTTAAAAACAACTGATTGATGTGCACTGGTTCATATTGTGTGTATCTACTGATCAGGATGAATCAGTCAGCATGTGGTTCAGTTGACAGACAGGAGACACAACTGGTGGCTTTATATTGCTGATACATTTACTCTGGATACCTTCTGCCTTGGAGACTATTTGTCAGTAATGTGTGTAAATAATGTTGTTGTGTTCAGGAACATGTATGAATATAGTGTGTATGAATATAGTGTGCTAGAAACCTTTCTGTTGTTTGGATACAACATGTGCTCTGTTTGCAGATTGCCTTTGTGACTTGTAGCTGGTTGCTATGGTTGAGTGATCATACAATACAGTCCTTACTTCATACTTTGTATAATATAATGATATACTTTATATTTGCGTGTGTGTGTATAGTGCTTATGTCACAGGGTGAATTGGTCGGGAGTTAGACCCAACTGTTGCCCATGCCAGTGATTGGCAGAGCAGGCTATATAGAGGTTGATTCCCCCTTTAAAAGGCCCTGTGTTTGGTGTGCGGGGGGGTGCAGTTGGGTGCAGGTCGGCACTCTGTCCAACTAATTACTATTGTCTCTTGTTAACTGCTAAGCGAGAGAATAGAGAGGTTCTCCCTGTATGTGTCCTGTTTTATGTGTCCTGTTTTATGTGTCCTGTTTTATGTGTCCTGTTTTATGTGTCCTGTCCGGGTGTGCCTGCTGGTTCCACGGGGGAAGAGCGGCGGCTGTATTCCCGGTTCGTGATCGGGACGAGGAGGCAGTGACAGCGGGGGGGAGATCGGAGACTACGAGGCTATACACCGCGCAGTTGGAGTTAAGCTCCAACCAGTTCTCTGCTGTGCTGTCCACCGGGTCTCCTGCCGGATTCGTCCTTCCCTGGTCGCTGACGCGGAGCAGTGGGTGACGTCACCAGGACCGTGCCTAGCGGAGGGAAGCGGCATCGCGGGGAGCCACTAATGGACAGTTTTTTGGTTTTCTTTCTTTTCTTTGTGGGGATTCGAGGGTCGATCCCCACTCTTTGAACTTTCATGTTGTCTGTCTTGTGTGTTTGTCCCCTTGCCCCTCCTTTATTCCATAGCCATTGGGGGTCCCAAGTTAAGGGGGTGCTGGTTGGGCTAGGTTCCAGGGTGGGTTCCCTCTAGTTAAATTAGTTTGCAGGGCCCAATCATTTTAGAGTGCAGTGGAGTGCTTTTACTTTTCCTGTTGCAGTGCCCTAGGTAGATTGTTTGCAGTGCCCAATCATTTAGTTTGCAGTGTTTATCACGTGTGTCATGTGACTGGTCCTCCTCGTGGTCCCAAGCTTAAGCCCACCCCCATTGACAAAGGGAGGGAAGTTTCTCTGCCCCATTAGAGCTGAGTAGGGGAGGGTGTGGGAGACCCTGTACATGTTGCTCGGTGTGGGCAGTAATAAATACATCTATTTTCAACAACCTGTCCTGGTCTTCTGTGTGGAGTAGGGTGTTGAGAGATCCTTGTACGTGTACCTGTGTTGGGTGGAGTTAAAGGTGTCACTAAAACCTGTGACACTTAGCTTTACATGCATATGTTAATGCTTGTGTACTGATGTATGTTTTTATCTCTAATGTTAGTTTTACAAATAATAACAAGAAGAATCAAGCCTTCAGTAAAGAACAAGAGAAGTCAGCCTTGGGTGGGAGGACTTTGGTATGTTAACTGGCTGTCTAGCTTTGCAAGGGCAGTACAGTATGTTTTAGGCTGATTACGTGGATAGATGTTGTGAACAGTTCCAGCTACATGTGTAGTTCACAAGGTAAACGCATGTGCAGCTACTTTGCTGTTATGTCTTCATTTCTGGTGTTTTTGTTCAATTGCATGAATGTTAATGTAATTGTATTTCATCTAGATGGTCCAGAAATCCGACCTGGAAGCTCTGAGAGAACTGAGGTGTGAGTTTGCTTGATAGTTTGGTCATATTATCGTGTTTCTGACAGATGTAGTTATTGGTATGTATACATGTTTGTGCGTTCTGTTTTGTCTTGTAGCGGGAGATCCACTGCTGTATTTTATTTGATTATATTTTATATATACTGTATATATTTTTGGCATTCACTAATTGATTTTCTATCTCAAATTTATGGTTGAACCTATTTAGACTGCTTGTTGCAAGACCATTACTCATTACACAGGAGTATTAAAAAATAAATAAAGAGCCCCCAAAAAAGTAATTGTGTCCTGTGTTGTACTCAATTCCACAGGCTACAAAAGTAATGTCAGCCATTTTGTTTACGCAGACAGAAACCTGACAGTCATGTGACAGCAGCCTCCATATAGCAACAACCATAGCAAGGACAACATTGTATTGACTTGCAAACTAACTAAAAATCACACGGTGTGCATTCACTAAATGAAGATGAACATAATAAAATGCATATTTCTCACTGGACATTTGATTATCAAAATGTTGTTCAATTAGCGAATTTCCCGCTAAGCCATTTGTTCATCTCGATATTTTAACCAAAGTGGACCAAAGTGTGTATTGGACTTACTGGGTTCTTTGCTTGTGCATGTGTGTGTATCACTAAACTAAAGTAAAAGACGAGTTGAGAACATCTTTGAAATGATTCGAAAAAAACTAATTAAAGCCAAGGTGACCGCAACAATACAGCAAATTTGCCGTCTTTTATGTCTCATTTAACCGGCCCATTTCCTACTGTAGAAAACATTGTGAATATCAACGGTAGGAGAACGCATGCAGATGTGATGTCCTTCAACGTCACCGTTTCCACACTCCATAGAAAGAGGGGAGGGAAAGAGACAATGAAGGCCAGCTATCTACCTCTCTCTCTCTCTCTCTCTCTCTCTCTCTCCCCCTCTCTCTCTCTGGCTCCTCTCTCTCACCGCCCGCACACTTTACCCTCCGACGCGGGGCTTGGCGCGGGGGGCCGGGGCCGGGGGCCGAGGGCCGAGGGGGGGGAAGAGTACAACACAACACTCTGAGCACTGTGAGCCAATTTAGGCGCTTGTTTATTTTCCTCCGATGTGTAATAAACATCGCCGGCTCGCTTTTAACAGCCCTGGGATGTGCCGAGTGTGATTAAAACCCGGGGGCCCCTTGTGGTGGGGGGGGGGCTTGTTCGTCCGAGAGAGCCGGCCGCCACTCTTCGTCAGGGCAGAAGGACTCCTCTGCCTCGCCGGGAGAGAGGTTATGCTGATGGAAATAATAGTAATAATAGAAGCAGCCGAGCAGCAGCAGGCCAGCAATAATAACACACTTCTGGGTCGCTTTTGTGTCATGAGGTCCTCACAAAAAACAAAGGGCCCGGCCGTTCACACACACGCACACACACACCACTACGTTACCACACACACATCACACAGGCGCAGCGATCTCCGCTTGGGCGGTATAATGTCATCCCCGCGTTCCGTGAGAACTAATGGCCCAGGGCCGGTTTAAAGGGCATCGTGTTGATCTACGGCGTGTTTCCATTGTTATTGCCCTTGTCCATTTGAGCCCCAGGTGTGCTTTGTTTCCCCCCCCCCGCAACCCTCCGCTGATGTCGTTCGCTATCACCTCTTATGAAATTGCCTGCTAGCAGTCAGGGTTGCCAATTTGCCTCGTTGTTTGTCCTGACCCCCGTTAGCAGTTACCAATCACAGAGCTGCTAAAATAGTAACGGAAACACCAGTCAGTCCAAGACTAAATTACCGACAAATAAACAGACTGAAATATAAAATAAATAAATGCCATGTGATAAAAAATTAAATGAACAAGATGATCACAAAGTTATAATGCTATAGGTATGAAAATTTTATTTTTGTTTATTAGAGCGTTAGAGGCATTTTGTTATTAATTAAGCCAACACAATATCCATATAAACCACAAAACAATACTGTTTTGTCCTCATATTCAAATTGACAATTTCCAGATCATTTCATGTGTTTCCTTCCTTTTACTCCATCATCTGTGTAATTGGGAATATTTATTCATTTTCGCATGGCATTTTGTAAATGTCAACAGCACAGCATCGCATCTGAACCCCAGGATAATTAAGTCGCTGATTGGCTCTCTCGGTTTTTCAAGATTCTCCACATCTGAAATCGCCATATTACAGTAATAATGCATGGTTAGGATCCACTCTCTCACGTCTCGCCACTGCGGAATCCAAAATGAACCACATAATGGAGTGCATTCACATCAGTTGCTTTATTTTAAACAGCAATATCCTAAATAACCCCACTCTGTAAATGATCAGTCTTAAAGTGCCAGGTACGACTGTCAGAACGTAGTAATTACGAGAGAGCCGGCCGCCACTCTTCGTCAGGGCAGAAGGACTCCTCTACCTCGCCGGGAGAGAGGTTATGCTGATGGAAATAATAGTAATAATAGCAGCAGCAGCAGCAGCAATAATAACACACTTCTGGACCGCTTTGTGTCATGAGGTCCTCACAAAAACAAAGGGCCCGGCCGTTCACACACACACACACACACACACACACACACAGGGCACGATCCGCTTGGGCGTTAATTCATCCCCGCGTTCGTGAGAACAATGGCCAGCCGGTTAAAGGGCATCGGTGTTGATCTACAGCGTGTTTCCATTGTTTGCCTTTCATTTGCCCAGGTGCGCTTTGTTTCCCCTCCCCACCCCCTGTTTGTTCCTCCACCTTATGAATTGCCTGCTGCATCAGGGTTCACTTTGCCTCGTGTTTTTCCTGACCCCCGTTAGCAGTTAACCATCCACAGACTCTAAATAGCTAACGGAACACAGCGTCCAAGCTAAATTACACAAATAACAGACTGAAATATATAAATAAATAAATGCATGTGAATTACAACAATTAAATGAACAAATGATTCACCAAAGTATTAATGCTATATTATTGATTATTTTGTTTATTAGAGCGGTTAGAGATTTATCATAAGCCACACAAATATCCATATAAACCACACCAAACTAATATTTTGTCCTCATACTCTTCAATTGACCATTTCCAATTATTTCGGTGTTTTTCCTTCCTTTTACTCCATTCATCTGTGTAATTGGGGAATACTTTATTGCATTTTCGCATGGATTTTGTAAATTGTCAAACAGCACAGTCATCGCATCTTGAACCCAGGATGAATTAAGTCGCTGATTGGCTCTCTCGGTTTTTCATAGATTCTCCCACATCTGAAATCGCCTATTACCAGTATATTAATTCATTTTGCGCTGACCTTCCCGTGATTTCCACAGATGGAGAATTTTGGGCTTGTTGAAGTTGGAGGGGAGTGTTGTGTTCAGCTCGGTCCACTCTACGTCTCGCACTGCGGACTAATGGTTTTATAACAGCAAAAAAAAAACCCACTCTGACGAAGAGTTTAAAAGTGCCGGACAGACTGTTCAGAGTGTTGCGGTTAAAGGGGGGGCCATCACGCTCCACCATTTTCCGATACATGAGAGTATATCGCTTTATGCGCGCGCTGGGAAGGAGAAATGGGCGTCTGCGCTGCGGCGTCAACTCTGAACTTAACAACTCAACGGTCTGCTGACGTCTGACAGTCTGGGATTTGCGTTCCTCCGTCGGTTATTCAAGCATTGAGTGTCAAGCGTCCGACTTCCCCGACAAGTTTTGTGCTGAAACAAAGTTTTTGTTGCCAACTGCATCTTTTCCTCGACGCACAGATGAGGCAGGAGTCTCTTGTATCAGAACATACTGTAGTCTGAAGGCTCCCCTCCTTTAAAATGGCATTACACTTTCAACATGTAAATGGACACCTTTGGATACGGTGGAGTTTTAATGGCCGACGATGAGGAGGAAGCAGATATGTATGGTATGTTATTACCGGGCCCCATAGAGAGAGGAAGACCACTTAAAATGACCTCCTGGAATGTCCTATTCACTCTGGCTGCAGGTGCAGCTGTGTGTGTGTGTGTGTACGTGTATGTCTGTGTGTACACGTTTGTGTCGATGTGTGGTTCTTTTTTGCTTGATGTGTGTGTGTGTGTGTGTGTGTGTGTGTGTGTCTGGGTGGCTGAACAAAAAACAGATGAATTGTCAGATTCTTTCAAATTTTTCTCTGGGCGGCAGTGGCTCAGTCTGTTGTCTGGCAACTGGAAGGTTGCTGGTTCAATCCCCTGCTTCACCGAGCTAAATGTCGAGGTGTCCCTGAGCAAAAACACTTGACGAGCTGGCTGTCACTTGCATGGTTGTCACCGCTGTCAGTCTATGAATGTGTGTATGAATGGGTGAATGTGAGGCAATGTTGTAAAGCGCGTTTGGATAAAAGTGCTATATAAATGCAAAGCATTTACTGTTCTACAAATTCAAAGACAAGGTGACAGTAATCCACTATCTCTCCTCACTCTTAGCTCTACACACACACACACACACACACATGCCATATCCAGGATGGAGTAGAGTATATTTTTTGTGATGTGAAATCCAGCCATCAAAATGATTGAATTATGTAGAATCCCATCCCAGAACAATCCCAACCACACTCACAGTGTTAATGGTGTGTTTCCACAACGCAAAACGGCCAACACCCAATCACCTTATTGCACTGTGAATCCGAAAGGCAATAACTATAAACCCAGAATGAGGAATTCATTGCATGCTAAATTTGCTAGTGATTGTTGGCTAGGCTGCAGCTGAGTGATAGTGTGGCTGTTAGCTTCCAACACAGGAGGGGAGGGGGTGGGGGGAGTAGAGAACTGGAACTGCCAAGGGTCACACACACACACACACACACACACACATAAACACACAAACATACACACACACACACACATACTCCTGTCTGTTCACAGTGGATTTGGTCATGGAACTGTTAGTCTACAAAAAATAGGCATGTGTGTGTGTGTGTGTGTGTGTGTGTGTATGTTATGTTGGGATTTATGTATGCATATGTGAGTGTGTGTATGTGTGTGAGTGTGCATGCATATATTTGTGTATGTGTGTGTGTGTGTGTGCTGCCTGCACATATGCATGTGTGTATGTATGTCTATGTGCATCTGTGTTGGTCTATGTGTGTGTGTGTGTCTGTGCGTATGCGTGTGTGTGTGTGTGTCGATTTTGAGGTCACGATTCGACTCGATGCGGACAAGGATGGTGTTCGAGTAGCGAGCCCTGGCGCGTATGACCTGAAGTCACTCACAGAATCGCAAACTCAGTTTCCACTTCGAAGCTTTAAATCGAATATGTGCTGAGTTGAGTAGGATTCTTGATTTTGATTTTGAATTGAGGTCGTTACACCACTAGTGTGTGTGTGTGTGTGTTATGTGTATGTGTATGTGTATGTGTATGTGTGTGTGTGTGTGTGTGTGTCTGTGTGTGTACGTGTGTATGTGTGTCTGTGTGTGTGTGTGTGTCTGTTGTGTGTGTGTGTGTGTGTGTGTGTGTGTGTTTACATGTACAACACCACAAACGCCAGTGTTGATTGAGCCCAGTACTAGTCAGTGGTTGTCTGTCTGTGGCTGGAGAGGACTGATAAGGGTGTGTGTGAGTGGGTGTGTGAGTGTATTTCTGTCTCAGTGAGTGTGTAATCGACTGTGTTTGTGTGTGTGTGTGTGTGTGTGTGTGTGTGTGGGCGTGCATGTGTGGGTGCGAGTACATGCATATGTGTATGTCCTGGTTGAGCATGTGTGCGTGTGTCTCCTGGTTGTATTTGTGTGTGTGTGTGATTCTACTCTTAGTTGAGCAAGTGTGTGTGTGTTCTGGTTGAGCATGAGTGTGTGTGTGTGTGTGTGTGTGTGTGTGTCTGTGTCTGTTTGTGTGTGTTCGTCTCTTGGTTGAGCATGTGTGTGCGTTTCCTGGTTGAGCCTCTGTGTGTGTGTGTGTGTGTGTGCGTGTGTGTCTTTGTGCGTGTGTGTTATCAGCCGGCTCCCAGGGACCTCTTTGTGCCCCCCAGCCCCCTCCGGAGTGGATGATCATTCCTCTAATGGAGCACCCACTCCGCTGGTGCTGGAAGACACGCCCCCAACCCCCACCACCCATCCGTCGCCACACAGACACCGGCATGCACTCACACACACACACACACACACACACACACACACACACACACACACACACACACACACACACACACAGATCCACGCGTATGTACAATCAAGACAGACAGGTAAACACACATATTTGCACAACTCGTGCAAAACTGCATACAATCACGGTCACTGTCAAACATGCACACACACACACACACACACACACACACACACACACACACAACACACACACAAACACACACACACAAACACACCACACAATACAACACTCGCGTCACTCATGAGCAGTAATTGCCGACATCTCAGACGTCCCCTCCGTATGTTCAGAGCCCAGAGTTTCCCGTCGTATCAACACACACACACACACACACACACACGGCTGGTCCTGATGGATGACCGGGGGGGCCGTGTGAGAACGGCCCTGCGTGGAGGCGCCGTGACCTTCGGACCAAAGAGCGTTGCACCTCCTCCTCCACCCTCGCCTCCCCCCTCTTCCTCCCCTCTTCAAGCTGCACCTCCTCCTCCTCCTCTCTCTCCCCCACCTCCACTTCTTCCTTCCCACCACTTCCATCACCCCCTCCTCCTCCTCCTCCTCCCTCCTCCACCTGCTGCCCTGCCACCTCATCATCATCCTCTTCCTCCTCCTCCTCCACTACTGTTGTTTTCCTTCCTCCCCTACACCTGCAAGTGGAGGACAAACATTGTGGCAAGCAAGGAAAAACAAAGTCGGGGGGATGGGATGGGAGGAGGGAGTGCAGGGTGGAGATGGAGCACTTTGTCAGATCGGTTAATTGAGTAATTGGCCCATAGCGGTGGCCATCTATTAGGGTCTCTCCTCCACCCTCCCCTCAGCACCCTCCAGACAAGCCCCCGAACCTACTTCCCTCCCTCCCTCCCCGGCTCCCTTGAGGGAGGTGGTGGTGTGTGGTGATGCACGTACTCCGGTCTCAGTCCCCGCCGTGCCACCGCCTCCACCTCCACCCCCTCCCCCTTACCCGATCACTGGCTCACACCTCCTCCTCTTTGTTCCTCCTCACTCTTTCTCCCTCATTCATCACTGTAGGGGGCCACACCTACTCTGTCCTCACCTCCACCTCCACCCCCCCCCCCCCGCAACCCCCACCCCCTCCTAAACCCTGAACACTCCCCCCCCCCCCCCCACCCCACCCTCACCCGATCACCTCCTCGCTCCTCCTCTTCAGCCTCGCTTCTGCCTCATCCATCAGTGTAGGGACTGCGGCCAAGGTTTAATTGAAGGTGATGAAGATGTTTGTGTGTCGGCGCCCCCCACAGGGGGCGTAGGACACAACAGGACCCTGGAGGTTAAAGTGGCCCCGTGCCATTCCCGCGGGGCCCAAACCTTTATCACCCCCCACCGCAACCTCGGTCAAAACAGGTCTTGCTGGTGGAAGTAAACAAGGAACCATGGACTCACCTGGTGCACAAACAGACGGCCTTGACTTGACCTCAAACAGCAACACAAAGAATGGCACAAAAAACACACAAACACTGTTTTTTTCATTGTCTGATAGAATACAGGAGTGATTCTCAAACTATTTTTACCAAACAAAGATGTTTTTTTAGCCAAGTTCCCTTTTCACCATCACAGAACATTTTCATCATCGTCCATCATATCATCATGTATCAAGTTATCAAGTTTGTTGCATGGCTGTCTCTATCACGGTCTCCACAATTGTTGGAAGACCACTCACCAAAGCCAGAGGTGAGTCAGAGCTTGGCCGCATAACTCCCCATGACTGACAACATTCGGTGCTTCTGTGTTAGTGTTGGTTTTTTCGCAGATTCTCCTTCTTTCTCTCATCGTTTCAAGTACCCCTTGCAAACCCTTCAAAGTACCCCGAAGGTAAAGGGTACCCCCCATTTAAAGAAACACTTGGGGTCAGTTCCTTTAAAGTGTAAGTGAACATCCCTTTCAGCTCAATTGGAACACGATGCATTTTTGGATTCGGGTTTTTAATGTGCCTCCGAAAAAAAGCACTTTGCATGTCGCAAATTAAAAGACAAACCGGAATTCACCAAGTGGAGCGGAAACATTCACCAAGCGGTTGGCGGAGACTTGCCAACAACATAGGGATTGTACAGCTTTTTATTTTCCTGATTCACGCTATTATTTTGTAACGTAACAAAATGCCACCGACAATGAATGTTCCAATATACGGACACAATAAAAACGACACACACAAAATGACAATGTTAAGTTCACTGACACATTAAAACACAACACATTAACATTTGATAAAGCATGTGATATGACTCCATCGTGAAATACTAATATTGGCCCGTTCTTGTGTGTTGAGTTTGATGCAGCCAGACAGCCCACTTTATAAGGGCTTATTATTATCAGATCATTGTAAGTACGTATGGTAATCACTAGAGAGACTGTTTGTCGACAGACTGGGTCCCGGTGTACTGTAGCCCCCCCTGCCGTGGGTTTGAACAGCTGTGGGTGTGTGTGTACCGTCTGGGGTCTGGTGGTCCGTGGCCGGGCTTGGCAGACCGGGGGTCCGCTTGACTCCTGTGACTTCCACCCACCTCCCAGTATTTGAGCAGATGAGCATACAGATAAACGGCTGGGTGTGGGAGTGTGTGTGTGTGTGTAGGTGAGTCAAGTGCATGTGCCTGTGTGTGTGTGTGTGTGTGTGTGTGTGTGTGTTGTGTGCTTGTGCCTGTGTGTGTGTGTGTGTGTGTGTGTGTGTGCTTTGCATATTTTATTTCAGTGGTAACTTAAATGTTGTCGAAGAAGACACATCCAGCATCCAAATTTGTATTAGTGAAATTTTGAGTCGCCCCTGAGACAAGGGCGGCAGTTGCTTACGAGAAAGAGTGGTTGTCTGGCAATTTTAAGGTTGCTGGTTCAATCCCCGGCAAGGTGTCGAGGTGTCCCTGAGTAAGACACCTAATCCTAACTTCTCCCTATGAGCTGGCTGTTGCCTTCCATGGTTGGCACCGCCATGTGTGTATGCATGGGTGAATGTAAGGCAATATTGTCAAGGTCTTTCAATGAAAGGGTTTAATAAATGCAATCCA
>PIJE02000063.1:646207-661207 GCA_002895965.2 Coryphaenoides rupestris | reverse complement strand
GGGATGGGAGGAGGGAGTGCAGGGTGGAGATGGAGCACTTTGTCAGATCGGTTAATTGAGTAATTGGCCCATAGCGGTGGCCATCTATTAGGGTCTCTCCTCCACCCTCCCCTCAGCACCCTCCAGACAAGCCCCCGACCTACTTCCCTCCCTCCCTCCCCCGGCTCCCTTGAGGGAGGTGGTGGTGGTGGTGATGCACGTACTCCGGTCTCAGTCCCCGCCGTGCCACCGCCTCCACCTCCACCCCCTCCCCCTTACCCGATCACTGGCTCACACCTCCTCCTCTTTGTTCCTCCTCACTCTTTCTCCCTCATTCATCACTGTAGGGGGCCACACCTACTCTGTCCTCACCTCCACCTCCACCCCCCCCCCACCCCCACCCCCCTCCTAAACCCGAACACTCCCCACCCCCCCCCCCACCCACCCCCACCCGATCACCTCCTCGCTCCTCCTCTTCAGCCTCGGCCTTCTGCCTCATCCATCAGTGTAGGGACTGCGGCCAGGTTTAATTGAAGGTGATGAAGATGTTTGTGTGTCGGCGCCCCCCCACAGGCGGTAGGACACAACAGGACCCTGGAGGTTAAAGTGGCCCCGTGCCATTCCCGCGGGGCCCAAACCTTTATCACCCCCCACCGCAACCTCGGTCAAAACAGGTCTTGCTGGTGGAAGTAAACAAGGAACCATGGACTCACCTGGTGCACAAACAGACGGCCTTGACTTGACCTCAAACAGCAACACAAAGAATGGCACAAAAAACACACAAACACTGTTTTTTTCATTGTCTGATAGAATACAGGAGTGATTCTCAAACTATTTTTACCAAACAAAGATGTTTTTTAGCCAAGTTCCCTTTTCACCATCACAGAACATTTTCATCATCATCATCATATCATCATGTATCAAGTTATCAAGTTGTTGCATGGCTGTCTCTATCACGGTCTTCCACTTGTTGGAAACCAATGTTGGAAACCACAAAGCCAGAGGTGAGTCAGAGCTTGGCCGCATAACTCCCATTACTGACAACATTTCGGTGCTTCTGTGTTAGTGTTGGTTTTTTCGCAGATTCTCCTTCTTTCTCTCATCGTTTTCAAGTACCCCTTGCAAACCCTTCAAAGTACCCCGAAGGTAAAGGGTACCCCCCATTTAAAGAAACACTTGGGTCAGTTCCTTAAAGTGTAAGTGAACATCCTGTTCAGCTCAATTGGAACACGATGCATTTTTGGATTCGGGTTTTTAATGTGCCTCCGAAAAAAGCACTTTGATGTCGCAAATTAAAGACAAACCGGAATTCACCAAGTGGAGCGGAACATTCACCAAGTGGTTGGCGGAGACTGCCAACAACATAGCATTGTAACACCTCTTTATTTCCTGATTCACGCTATTATTTTTGTAACAGTAACAAAATGCCACCGACAATGATGTTCAATTACGACACAATAAAAACGACACACACAAAATGACAATGTTAAGTTCACTGACACATTAAAACACAACACATTAACATTTGATAAAGCATGTGATATGACTCCATCGTGAAATACTAATATTGGCCACCGTTCTTGTGTGTTGAGTTTGATGCAGCCAGACAGCCCACTTTATAAGGGCTTATTATTATCAGATCACTGTAATGTACGTATGTAATCACTAGAGAGACTGTTTGTCGACAGACTGGGTCCCGGTGTACTGTAGCCCCCCCTGTCGTGGGTTTGAACAGCTGTGGGTGTGTGTGTACCGTCTGGGGTCTGGTGGTCCGTGGCCGGGCTTGGCAGACCGGGGGTCCGCTTGACTCCTGTGACTTCCACCCACCTCCCAGTATTTGAGCAGATGAGCATACAGATAAACGGCTGGGTGTGGGAGTGTGTGTGTGTGTGTAGGTGAGTCAAGTGCATGTGCCTGTGTGTGTGTGTGTGTGTGTGTGTGTGTGTGTGTGTGTGTGTGTTTTGCATATTTTATTTCAGTGGTAACTTAAATGTTGTCGAAGAAGACACATCCAGCATCCAAATTTGTATTAGTGAAATTTTGAGTCGCCCCTGAGACAAGGGCGGCAGTTGCTTACGAGGAAGAGTGGTTGTCTGGCAAATTGAAGGTTGCTGGTTCCATCCCCGGCAAGGTGTCGAGGTGTCCCTGAGTAAGACACCTAATCCTAACTTCTCCCGACGAGCTGGCTGTTGCCTTCCATGGTTGGCACCGCCGTGTGTGTATGCATGGGTGAATGTAAGGCAATATTGTCAAGGTCTTTCAATGAAAGGGTTTAATAAATGCAATCCATGTAGGTTTTATAGAAGGATAGTCGTGCGCACAAAAATCTTTCAGCGTTTTTGTTCAATGTCATTTTCTTTCGTTCATTTCGTCACAGAACACAATGATTTCAGAGGTTCAATTACGCTCAAATAATTATTCATAACAATGATTAGAAACTTCTTTGAACAAAGTGAACATTGAGAGTGAACCATGCAGTCACCGACCATGGTAGGCCCGACAGAGAAGTACGCCCCATTACTCATGTCGCCTTTTAGGACTGCAGAACTGTCATCGTTGCTGGGTTTTATCGGCGGGCATCTGGTGAGAACTGGCTGAGTCCAGCTGTGGAGGCCTTAATATTCTCATATGTTCCACTTTGCCAGGAATGAAAGAGACATTGAATGTAAACTTTCGTTACTCCCTCCCACTGGATTGTGGAGGAAAAGCCCTTTAGAAGTGGAGCATATTTACACAAACACTGACTGGTCAATCTTCTGTCTCGTCTTCAAGTGGTTTCCAAGAGTCCCATATTGATCTCCAAAAGGAGTGGAATTTGAGGCCTATATTGATGTTTGTTATGTTGTTTCAGTATTTTTTTGCTTGCAAGTAAACACAACACGTCGTAAAGGTGACAACTTTTGAATTGTAACAGTGAATTTCCCACAGAAAGAGCACATTGAGGGATTTCTTCCCCGCAACAGGCGCATTTGAAGCAGTACTCACTTACATTTGAAAAGTGGTAATGTTTCACCTTCAATGACATGAATCTGAATTCACTGCAAGTCACCTTGTGGCTTCGGCTCGAAATGCTGTCACACCCCAAAGCAAGTTTTAATAGTATTCTACAGCCATGGGCCTCGCAAGGGTTTCATTTGATCCGAACGCTACATATCACAGTGGAAAAACGGCAATGTTTTCCATCCCAACACTGTTTTGACAAGTGTTCGAGGAACGTATGTTGGACTCGATCCAATCTGTCCATTATTCCAGCTTACCTCTGCTTTCTAGCACGCCTCGAGAGATGGAACAAGCGCTTGTTGGCTCGATCAACTAGATTGGTTTTAATAATACACAGTCAGATGGAACAGCTCGTACAACGTGTAGCCTTAGCGTGCTGACCTTGCAAATGGTATTCCCCTTCCAGGTAACCCCATCACGCTGTGTCTGGAAGTGTAGGATATCCATGTCCATTGTGTCAAACTCTAGGAAAAAGGAAGGATATAGCACAAAAGATAACTGGACTGGAGAACTATTGAGGAATGCATTTCCCATGAGCACCTCTTGGGAAATGTTTTTTGTATATGGCTTTGGCACGGAGCATGTTTGTTTCAAACTGACAGGTGAAAGCCTTAGCGGTGGTGTGAAGAGATATGTAGGAATGTTGGAAACACATTGGGGGCTGAGTTTACGACGGAACTAGTGAGAAAGTGGTGTCTAGCTTTGGACATACTGTACATAGAGGCATGTGTGTTGGTTTTAATCCAAGTCAATGAAAGATATAGTGGCAGAAAGGAATACACGCCACTAATTAAGACATTACTGGACATCGGTGGCCTAGTTTGCTACGAGGCCGGCTGATAAAGTGGTCAATTCACTATCCCAGATGTGTTTGTGCGTGTGCCGTCGAACACTACCTCGAGCAGTTCAATCCAAAAGACACCGTCCGGGTTCATCCTCATCTCACTGCAGCAGCTGAGGATGAGGTTTCTCTTCCAAATTAATTTCCTACATTTGGTGGGTTGCCCTTGTTGCCCTCTTTCAAATGACATTCATGTGTATAGCCTGATACATGTCTCTATCCTCCTAGCCTTCCCGGAGTTTCATCTCTCACCAAGACAGCCATATTGGTTTAATTGTGTTAACGTGTCATTTAGTCGAGGGCCAATTAAAGCCAGAAACCATGTCAACCTCAGATAGAACCCCCCCCCCCCCCCACCCCTCCACAACCCCCCAGTGAGATCTGATGAGATGAGCAGCGATCTGGAAGACCTAGAGAGGGGAGAACACGCAAGAGGCGGCAGCGTTCAGTGAGCGACGGACAGAATCACAGGCTTCTCATCAAAGACACATTTTGTTTAATTTATGTGGCGCATTTCACACTGAAAAGCCCTAATGCAATGAGACGCAATTCAAAGAAAGAATAATGTGAAGCAAAATGACATAGACAGTATTAAAAGATGGAATAACAGATCTGTCCAAGTCCAATTGGTAGAAGCAAAATGGTGATTTTTGATGAACTGATTAAAAATCCATTAAACATTGAGGCAGACTCTCACAGTGGAAGCAGGTTTCTGTTAGCGTTTGGATTGTGTAGCAGGAGGGGGTCTGGGGATTTGATCGCCGCTGGGACATATTTGGGCAGAAGGTCACTAATTAGATTATGGAAGCCAGTCCACTTGGGGAAAACAAACTGTAGTACTAGCACACAACTGGCATCCAAACAGAAATCAGCCGCGTTCCCGCCGTTTTTTCCCCACATATTGCTGGCTTCACCCAGTGACATCACCAAAGGACAAAAAACGAGAACAGATTCATATCTCTATATTTCTATACGGTAGCGATTCTATTAGTTGAAGTCATTTGTCCAACAAACCGAAAGAGAGAGAGAGAGAGCAAGAGAATCGGTCCCCAAGGACGTGAAGACATTATCTGAAGGAGGAGATGGTCCTCAAGGGAAATGGCTGCACCGTCAAACAGAGCAAGGTTTCAAATTAAAAGACGGGGGGGGGGGGGAAGAAACGTTAATGGTGGATTTATAATGCGGGAATAACATGAAGAAGAATCATTAAAACGATCCCTGCTGTAAGTCTATTGGCGGAGAACGAAGCGCAGGAGAAGTAGGTCTAATGGTGAGCGATATATAAATTGAAAGTGAAAGTGACCTTACCTTTTTTTTTCCTATTATGTGATACGTTTCCCTTGTGGTTGCGTATAAAAATATAACACTGGGCTTTTCCTGATAAGTTAAATCATTAAAAGGACCTCTTTCTCTGCCCAAAAGAAAGATGTCGAGTTTTCCCAGTTAATTTAAACGTCATACAGCAGAGACAGACAGGCACAGAGCGGGGTTTAAACCAGCTTATAGGCCTAGGTGGCAAGGTGGCCGTAGTTTCTCGCTTGTGAACCTATTTGTCTTCACTTAATTAATTAAACGATACATTTATATAGCCATTATTAGCCATTACGTTATGATAAATCATCTATTTTCACTGAAAACTCTGGGGCACATACGACTCATTCATGTCGACCTTCAGCGGAAAGGTTCTGGGTTCGATCCCCCCCACAATATTCTGTCTACTTAGTGTCCTTGAGCAAGATTCCCAAACTCAGGGACTCCAGGGTCTGTCGACAACACAGTGTTAATTCTCTTGATCTCTCTCTCTTTCTCTCTCTCTCTATTTGTAGCCAACATAAGTGATTTCTACATTTTATGTCTATGCTGGTGGTGACTATGCTGTAAAGAGCCTACACTGGAATCTAAGTGGATCCTTGGGTGTAGGCTGAGACCCCAATGTAAAAGTCTACACAAGAGTCTAAGTGAATAATGGGATGTAATGTCCATCAAGGGGACATCACTCACAGAATCGTATTCCAACAGTGAAATTAACCACTTGACCTTCTGGTGAACGCCTGACATGACACTTTCTTCCACTCTCTGAAGAACCAGGGAAGGATGGGTCAGTCAAGAGTGTCTGTCTCTCTGTCTGTCTGTCTCTCTGTCTGTCTGTCTGTCTGTCTCTCTTGCTGTTTTTTTCTTTATTATTAAGTTTGATTCAATATTCACACAATTGTAATTCCTTTTTTCTATGAAATATGCTACAGATTGCAGGCGGTAGTCAGTTTATTTTGTACTTGTATCTTTTTTGACCTTTTTGATTTTATCTTGCTATTTTATATTTTTATTATTTTATATATCTTCTTTAACCACTCTCTGTACTGTCGCCTGAAATGTCACAAGAATTTCACTGTTCAGAATGGCCCTGTGTTACAAAGAACATCTGACAGTAAAACACTTTGACTTTGACTTTGTCTATCTGCCTGCCTCCCGAACTGTCTGTCCATCCATCCATCTGCAGATGGCGGCTTGAACTTCTCTCAAGGAACTACAGATCACGTGACTGAAACCCTCATGACTCAACACATGGATATGTAGGCCTAAATGGGGTTCTAATGGGATATACAGGTGTCGAGTGTGTGTGTGTTTGGCGGCTGGTTTAAGCGGCCTCACCTGGCCCAGTAAGAGTCTGGGGTGGGTGGAGCTGCACACCTGTGGTGCATTGCCTAATCGAGGCCCACAGGTTAAACCAGCCATCAACACACACGCACACACACACACACACACACACAACACATAGGGAGTGCTAGCATGCTAGCTTGTTACCACCTGCTCTGTCAATCATTCCCCCTACAAACCGGATCATTCACCACCTTCCTGTGCGCTGTGTTGGACGAGCCCTGAGGTTGCCACTTTAGCGTGTCAGGTAGCAGCATGAGCATCGCTACAACAGGGCTATACAGAGGGGTATACCGATCGGTCGGGATGCGGTAAGGACCGGGCAAGCGAGGATTGTCGTGCTTTTTCCGGAAAAGTCTGGGTTGCCGTCACAGGCGTCCCCGCGGGGGGCAAGATGCACATGCATATGTATGGTAAGTGTCACCGGGGAATTTCCGAGCCCTAGTTTGCCCCCCTCCCAAAAAAAACACACAGCAGAGCCGTCGAACCTTCTCTGCATATCGTGGCGGCCAAGCAATGCTGTGCAATACAGCATGAAGACAGATCCACAAGTCCTTGCTTCCTTCCTTCCTTCCTTCTGCTGAGCGCTGAGTCCTTCCACAGAACTGATGGCAGGCGAGAGAGAGCGCGTCCACGCCAGAGCGGAGTTGTGATCGGGTCCGGCTTCCCGCTGACCCTCTGGTTAATTTCGAATGAGGAGAGAATATCCAATTAATTGGCTTCTAACTTCAAGGTCTGGTGTCGGCCGCTAGCTCCGGCTCAACACAAAATGAGCTCTGGGAGGGAAATGTCAAAGCTCGTTCACAGTGCATTCCTCCTTATCAGTTTACTTTAATTATTTATCCCCATATGGCGCGCACCCACCCACCCACCCACCCACCCACACACACACCCACCACACACACCCACACACACACACACACACACACACCCACCCACACACACACACACCCACACACACACCCACACACACACCCACCCACCCACACACACACCCACCCACACACCACCACACACACACACACACACACACACACACATCACACACACTTTGAGAGCTCCAAGGAATGTACTCATGTAGTCAATGCGTTTTTGTTGGCAGTAATATATATTTTGAAGGTTGGCGAGTCAACCCTTTTCTCCAAAGAGTGATTTCTTCGGAGGACAAAAAATAAAATAGCAGGACAGTAATTGCGGATAATAGAAATTGATTAGACGGCCCTTGATATAATTGCTTTCAGTGTGATGGTCCGCCAAGAACGCAGAACACACCAACTTTTAATCACGTCTTACCCTTCAGTTACCTGAAAGCCTCTCCCGTGAATGTGTTTGGGTTTCCGTCGAGGTGAATTGATATTCCTTTCAAGTATGAGTGGAGGAACACTGGTAGAGGTCAACGGGTCTGTATTTTACTTCCATTTGCCCGTGTGGGGTTCTGGGCTTGTGTTGTACCAAACATTTCATTTTTGTGTATCCCAAGCATGAATACAATGCACAAATAACATGTTCCGTCAAATACCCAGTATGAGAAAACATTTTATGTTCAGAGGAATTCTGAATGAATTTGTTTGCTGCCGTGTCAGAGACAACTGCGTGTGTGTGTGTGTGTGTGTGTGTTTGGGTGCACGCCTCTGTCTGGGTGTGTGTGTGTGTGTGTGTGAGCTAAATGTAAATGTTTGTGTGTGTGTGTGTGTGTGTGTGTGTAACGGCTGGTTGAAACGCTATCCAATGTTGTTTGTGTTCTGAGGCGAGCCCGGTCCCCCACTGAGAGAATAAGTTGAGGAGATAATCAGTTACAGGGTTAGTTTAGTCACACTGAGGCAAAGATATTTTATACTTGATGTTCATTGTTTCACGAAATGATGTCTCACTTGGAAAATGAGATGCATACACAATAAACAGATTCACAAACATTTACATTTACATTTACATTGAGGGCATTTGGCAGACGCTTTTATCGACAGCGACTTACAAAGAGTACATTTGTTGAAGGAGAGGCAGCAATATATCACAAACATGAAAATAATCAGAGTATATATCGTAAAGTATCCACTTCACACATTCGTTGTACGACCCCCTACTCAAAGGTTTGCAATCAAATCTGTTGTTTGGTTGTTGTCATCAAAAGATAGAAATATGTTTCGCTGCGAGGCTTATGTGTTGTGAACAGATTGAAACGTCTGGGTGGTTTGGCTGATATTGTTGTCCACCAACCACAAGCCCACACATTAGAATCTACACTTTTGAGATACTGTACATAGTTATTGCCAAACTGAAAGTAATGGAGCGATTGGAACTGCAAAATACACATTACACAGAAAGCTTTATAGATTTCTCATTGCAATCACTTCAAATAATTGTTCATGCTTTTATATTTTTGTCGTTATTTATTGTATCATTTTTCATGACAGAATTGCTCAGCGGTCAACAATCATCAACTGACCGAAGTAAAAGTTCTAATTCATTAACGCTGTCCAGGGCCCACATTGACTTCTGGGGTTAGGACTGCACTTGGCACGATCCAAAACAAAACCCCGCCCCCTCCCCTCGTTACAAGGTGTCTACTCAGGGTGTCCATGGGAGGTTAATGGGGGTCCTGGTTGGTTGTGATGAAGGTATTCTCCTTCATGCCCCCTATTTGCGCTCCAACTCCACCAATCTCAGGAACCCACCTCCTCTTAATGAAGGAGATAGCGTTTAGCCACACAATTAACTCTGCTGATGAGCCATCCGAACATACAAGGGGGATGAGGAGAAAGAAGACGAAGGCGAGTGGGGTTCTGGGCGTTAAATCATAATGATAGCGAGAGACAATGGCGAGGCAGGTGAATTTCGTCAGTTGGTAATCCGTAGTTCAGCTACCGTAATCAACCAGCCGAAGAGAAACAAGCTGGTTCTCCTGACAGCAGCTCCTGATGTCCGGGGGATACTCTGACCCTGGGAAGAACGGCAAGACGATCCCTTCCAGACCGAAGGATTGACCGCTCGCATGCTAACGCTCCTAGGTTGAACCGAGGCAGGGTTTCTATTGATCCGTAATGTAAAGTGGGGAGTGGAGAGATCCCAGAGAGCATGTGGATGTTAATGGATGATCGGTGTAGACATGGGCACGGTCACATGAAGCAAATCATATAGCAACCAATGTTAGCTCTGATTCAATGCTAGCATGAAGCAAAATCGTCTCTCCGTTTTTTTGTATATTTTATCCAATAGTATAGAATACAGTATGTAGGCCTATAGACTGAATTCAGATGCCCAAACCACCTCAGCTGACTCCTTTCGATGCGGAGGAGCAGCGGCTCTACTCCGAGCTCCCTCCGGATGTCTGAGCTCCTCACCCTATCTCTAAGGCTGAGCCCAGCCACCCTGCGGAGGAAACTCATTTCGGCCGCTTGTATCCGCGATCTCATTCTTTCGGTCACTACCCAAAGCTCGTGACCTGTAAATCGAAAGAGGAGGTAATCGAAGGAGTCAGCTGAGGTGGTTCGGGTGCCCTCCCTTTGGAGGTTTTCCGGGCACGTCCAACTGGGACCCAGACCCAGAACCCGCTGGAGGGATTACATATCTCGTCTGGCCTAGGAACGCCTCGGGACCCCCCAGGAGGAACTAGAGAGTGTGGCTGGGGAGAAGGAAGCCTGGGGGGCCCTGCTTAGCCGGCTGCCACTGTGACCCGACCTGGATAAGCGGACGAGAATGGATGGATGGATGGATGGACCTACTGAATTCTGTGTTCAACCTCCCACAACTCCATTGCCATGGAGTCAAAGATAAATGAATAGGTTTTTTTGACCTTCACAATGGCAGTTGTTTTTTGCAAGCCTAAAGTCCAATCCCATTGATCAGTGATCAGCATAATCCTGAGTGCATCCACTTCACTAATTGTGTAGATCATTGATCAGTAGTTTACACAGAGGTCAGATTTTGTCCAGTTTCTGTCCTTAACTGACCCCGTTGCCAGGGAAACATGACCACCATCGCCAGACCACTGTTTAGAGGCAGCCATAGTGGTTTTACTGGGTTTTTTTTGAACAATGGAGATTTAATCACATGCAGCAAATCGTTAACTCCTTACACTTTTAAGACACATCATCTATGTCTGTTTATATCAATGGTCCTTAATGACCTGCCTCTGTATTCAAGCTATTGTACAGAAGAAAAATGCTGTTGGTTCTCTTAAGTAATAGGCAATGTCTTTATTGTAACCCTAAAGTGCATAAATAAGTTAGTATTATTCTTTATGTTAGAATATTGGTCATATATGTATCATTCTATAATTTAATTTTAATCATAATAGAAAATATAGTATTTATAGGCCGACTAATTCTATATATAATAAAAAAAAATTATATATATATAGATATATATATATATATATTATAAAAATGATATTGTTTCTTTATTTTAAGCATTAGTGAACAGTAGTAGGAGGTAAAGTATATTTCTAAACCAAGCTCATAACCAACGCAAAATTCAAAGTTCAATTTTCTGGGTTCATGCTACAACAAAGAAATAATTTCCTCATTTCTTGACAAAACCGAACTGGAATTACATTACCGCTCGCTGCTGCAGGATGAAACGGGAAAAAGCACAAAGGTGAAAGATAAAAGAGCGTTCACATGAAACGATCCCAGTAAAGTCAGCCATTTGTGAATCTCCACTCTGCAGTCACAAACAATATAATAACATAATACTAAATAATCAAATAATACCTGTATGGTACAGGATGCGGGGGTTCGCTGCACGTCGTCAACACATTGTGGAGGTGGTTAACACAGGCTTAAGTATACCGCTAAGAACTGTGGGTCGGGGGCCGGAGGGCTCAAACCAGTCCAGTGTATAGTGGTGAGTGTCTTCTATAGTCTCGTCTAGTGGGGTCTAAGAGGTGCCCCATTTTGAGCTCATTCCAAGTGAGACAATTCACCTTTACCTGTATACTGTGTATTGGTATGTATTGGATGCACATACAAATAAAATGATGATGCTCTGATGTCAGGATGGCGTTCATATCGTTGTTTGTCAAATTTTATTTGGCACCTAGTGAATGAAAAAGAAGTTTACAGAGATAAGAGATAACACGTGATATAGAGGCTAGAGAGGCTATGTTGCACAGATATGAACACAGGTGTGCCTTGAGATGCTGGCTTGGCCCTTGGTTTGAAAACCACCGGTCTACAGGTGAGGCAGGGGGGGATCGATCCCAGAACCTTTTGACACCTTCGCCATGAGGTCATTCACCAGGATTTAGAACTGCTCCTGGGAGGGAGGGATGGAGGGAGGGATGGAGTGACGGAGGTAAGGAGGGAGGGAGGGAGGGGGGGGGAGTGGGGAGGAGGGAGGGAGGGGGTAAGGAGGGAAGGGAAGGAGGGAGGGAGGGAGGGAGGGGCAGGGGGGCATGGAGGGAGGGGGTGGGGGGGCGGGTTTATCGCAAACCACCATCCACCACAGGCTGCATGGTGCTCAGCAAGGGGTGTGTGTGTGTGTGTGTGTGTGTGTGTGTGTGTGTGTGCGTGTGTGTGTGTGTGTGTGTTCCCGTTGTGACGTCGTCTACTTCAGTCAAGGTAGCAATGGCAGAGATAACTTATAAGGTCTCTCTCTCTCTCTCTCTCTGTCTCTCTCTCTCTCTCTCTCTCTCTCTCTCTCTCATAATCCTGTGCTGACCCGGTGTGACCCCCCTCTCTTCTCTCGTTTCAGCCGCAGATATAATGAGTTGCTCTGCTACCATGTCTCACCGAAATAAAATGGTTTGGTTTGGTGGGTGGGGGGGTGAAGAAACACACCCCCAGTGACGCAGGAGCGGCACTGATCTGGGATCTGAAAATGAGCATGCCGTTGGCTTTTTGAGGCTCGCTGTGTATGTGTGTGTGTGTGTGTGTGTGCGTGTGCGTGTGCGTGTGTGTGTGTGACTTTCAGGACAATCTTTGCACCCCGCCACTAATTGCATCTTTTCCCACATGTTACCATGGACACACACACACAGAAGCACACAGAGACCGACTTGACACAAGTACAACATGACACGTACATAAGCCAACCCCCCCCCCCCCCACACACACACACACACACACACTCACACACTGTGCTTTGTGGTGGTGTTTTGAGTTTATCTCCATGAACAGGTCAAAGACTGAAACATTCACGTTGAGTCTCACGACCGACCGCTGGCGAGGTGGCGATGGAGACGTGCAAGGTTTTTCTCACCACCAAATATGCTCACTGACCCGCAGCTTAATGCGTTCACTTTTTGTTCGGATTGTACTGCAAATCTATTGGTCGGCGCGCGACGTCATGCTGAAGTTGAAATAATTGCAACTTTTCTCCGCGGTACCGCGTCACCGAGGTCGAGCTACCTACTGTCGCAATTAATGTGTTGTCGCGTCTCATGTGAGCGTCCCAACCGAAAGGTTCTCGATTGTATCCCCCAAATGTCAGCCGTTAACCTGTAGAAGGCATCCTGGAGCAAGATGTCCACCCGCCACCTCTCACTCCGGGTTTCATTGCATTCAATTAGCTACGTACTGACATGGCTCTGAGCAGGTCCTTACAGATGAGTCAGGAAGAGACATTGCACGCTCTCTGTGTGCGGACTCTGGTGCCGCAAGGCGGGAAAAAAAAGTCTAGAAGAAGAAAAAAAAACACATGCAGTCCGCAGTCCCTGTAGATGGGACACACGTGCCCGCAAAAAAAACCCACAAAACGGATACTAATGATACAATTAATTACGGCGCGCTCTCACAAATGTGGTAGCAAAGTGCCATGCGTGCCTTTTGGGATTATCTATTGTTTTAATTAGGGACGGGGGCAGGATTCCGCTCCCTATGGAGACCAACTAGCCAAGACTGTAATCGGCCCGCAGGGACTAGACTAGCCTCGCGGCTCGGAGACATGGGAGAGTCTAAACACAGTTGTGGAATTCAAATACTTTTCCGTTGTGTGTTTTTCAACCGGGGTTCACTCAACTCTCCGGTGGTGGTTCTTGGTTTGTTTGCATTTGCGTTTTAATCCGTTTTAAGCGAATCAGAAAATGGTTTACAGACGACCAGACATGAACACAGTTGTGGAATGGGAACAGGGCGATTTGTGGTTGTGTTGTGTTGCGTGTGTGGACTGCGACGCCTTGTCCCCCGTTTCAGTCGATTAGCCAATCAATGCGATTTGGAGAGTTGGGAAGAGCTTCAATATGAATCGTTAACATTTTAACTAGGGTGGTCGTCCCCGGTGGATGTTGAGCATTCCCTGTTTAAATCCACAAGACAATCAGGATGCAGGAACCACGTTAGGACGAGAGAGAGGCAATCGGGGAGGTGGTCTGAAGGTGGAGCCGTGATTGAGGATTGAGTTGACGTGGACACGCACCCACACACAAACACACACACAGACGACTGTGCACAGATAGGTGTTCACAGATTCACACCCTGAGGGTCTCGAATACAAGAGAGGATGATGATGATGATGGTGTTGGAGATGACGATAGCAATGTGGTGGTGATGATGCAGTGCTGGAGATCTCTAGTGGTGGTAGAGGTACTGATGGTAGCGGTGGAGGGGATGGTGGGAGTGGTGTTGGTGGTGTTTCGGTGCAGCTGGTAGGCATAGTACCGGTCGTGGTGTCGTGGATAGTAGTCGAGTGTGAATTATTCATTATTCCACCGTGGCCCAGCAGGATGGATCTGTACTCTGCCTCATCCTGTGCCATGCGGTGTCCTCGTGTTGACTGTCACCGGAGGAGCCTGACGCAAAGTAGGATACACTCTCACCACGTCCCCACCTCTCAACTGGAGAGTACACCGAGATTAGCTGGAGGCCACGTGCTAGCTGGAGGCGAGGAGGGAGACACAGATCCACATTGTGGCTGTCGCTGCTGCTAGCTGTGGCTGTAGCTGCTGCAAGCTGTGGCTGTCTGCTGCTGCTAGCTGTGGCTGTAGCTGACTGCTAGCTGTGGCTGTAGCTTCTGCTAGCTGTGGCTGTCGCTGTTACCTGTGGCTGTAGCTGCTGCTGGCTAGTGGCTGAGCTCCTGGGGGCTAGGCTGTAGCTGGCTGCTGTAGCATGTGGCCTGCTGAGCTTGTGGCTGTAGGCTGCTGCTACATTCTAGCTGTGGCTGTAGCCAGTTTTGGGCTGTGGCTGTGAGCTGCTGCTGAGCTGTGGCTGTCCGCTGCAGGCTAGCTGGTGGCTGTAGCTGCTAGCTAGCTGTGGCTGTAGCTGCTGCTAGCTGTGGCTGTTGCTGCTGCTAGCTGTGGCTATCGCTGCTGCTAGCTGTGGCTGTGGCTGCTGCTAGCTGTGGCTGTCGCTGCTGCTAGCTGCTGCTGCTGTAGCTGCTGCTAGCTGTGGCTGTAGCTGCTGCTAGCTGTGGCTGTCGCTGCTGCTAGCTGTGGCTGTAGCTGCTGCTAGCTGTGGCTGTGGCTGCTAGCTAGCTGTGACTGTGGCTGCTAGCTAGCTGTGACTGTCACTGCTGCTAGCTGTGGCAGGAGCTGCTGCTAGCTGTGGCTGCACCCAGTTTTGACAGTGGCTTTTGCAGCCATCGTAGCTAGC
>PIJE02000063.1:633707-638707 GCA_002895965.2 Coryphaenoides rupestris | reverse complement strand
ACAGTGGCTTTTGCAGCCATCGTAGCTAGCTGTAACTGGTTGTGGCTGTAGCTGTAGTCGCGTTTAACTTTTAAAAATGTCGCCGAAGCTGCTCACCACAGTGATTGTAGCTGCAGATGTAACTCTGGCGGTCGGTAGCTGTTGACACGGTACCTAAACGTAGCTGCTCTAGTCGTCGCTCGCTGTAACCTTTGTCGCTCTAGACGTAGATCTAGTTCTTACAGATGTAGCTCGCTTTAGCATGGCTAAATACAGCGGTTGATAGCTGTAACTGTAGCAACTGTAGCTACTGTAGCTGTGGCGGTGGTGGTGGTTGTCCTCGGCGTTGCAGCCGTGCCAAAGTGCTTTAGCTGTTGTTGCTACTGGTCCTTGTTGTAGGTGCTGGGTCGATGGCTGTAGATATAACTGTAGCTGTTGTCTGGACCGAGACACAAGCGAAAACAACGGCCTGGCCGGAGGAACGCAGGTGAGGGATGGACTCGGAGAGACACGAACGGATCGAAGCGGCTTACGCGGCCATCAGCCCACAGATATTGATATATTTCACCTATGGCTCCATCGACGTGAGGCGCTGAGCTGAGAGCTAGACCTCCAGGGAGGCACATACACACACACACATACAAACACACACACACACACACAAACACTCACACACACACACACTTTGGGGGCCCCAGGACATTACAGGAGCCATCGGAGAGCTTAACCTTGTGACCGCCACCCTGCGTGTAATAAAACTGAACTAAAAGCCGTTTTTATCACACTGATCCCCCCCCTTTTGCGGGGCAATCCAGACGCAATCAATTCCGTAAATTGTGAAATAGTTTTTCGGTTACTGGGAAACAAATGTAGAATCAAGTCAAAACAATCGAACTGACAAACTGCCCATCATTGCTGGCCTTGCAGTGGGTGGGTGGGTGAATAGGGCCGGAAAACAAAACACGCGAAACATGGCAATAACAAATTTTGTGTTAAAAAAAAACAAAACACACACACACACACCACACACACACACAAACATTGTAATTAGAATGATGTTCTTTGGCACCCGGAGTCAGTAGAAATGTTCAGCATTCACCACACCGCTGGCTGCAGTGCATTAGAGAAAGTGTGGCTTCCACCGAGGCTGCTGTGGTGTGTGTCCTTGTGGGACAATGTCTTTACGAGTTCAGTTTTGTTTTAGTGTTTTTTTTCGCATTTCTTTTTTTTTTTTCTCCGTGCACACACATAATTAAGCGGGGACACACATTAATCTTCCAGCCAGGGAAGGATTAGGCTTTATGTGATGCGCAGGGACGTGGCGGGTTTTCTTATTTATTTATTTCTCCTGATGAGAGGGTCCAGGTTGGACTGATTTGCCCGTATGCGTTTAACAATGTGCCTGACTTGGCCACGTCCCGTCAAGCTCCTCGCGTTTTAAAAAGGATAGGAAGTGGCCAGCCAATCAGCTGATGCGACGTGGCCTCCCCAGTAAGCTGCTAACTCTGTCGCCCGTGTGTGTGTGTGTGTGTGTGTGTGTGTGTGTGTGTGTGTGTGTGTGTGTGTGTGTGTGTGTGTGTGTGTGTGTGTGTGTGTGTGTGTGTGTGTGTGTGCACGATGGTAATCTGATGTTTCCAATTATGCAGCAGGCGGCCGCTCATTCACAACTCTGCCACTGGCTCCGTGCTTCAACTGCTGGCCCCATGTGTACTGTATGTCTGGTAGAGACAGGTAGAGAGACAGGTAGAGAGAGAGATAGAGAGAGAGAGAGAGAGAGAGAAGGGGGAGGGGGTGTAGCGGTTGAGAGAGAGAGGGTAGAGAGAGAGAGAAGGAGAGAGGGGGTGAGGGTAGAAAGAGAGAGAGAGATGTAGAGGTAGTGAGAGAGACAGAGAGAGAGAGAGAGAGAGAGAGAGAGATAGGTAGCGAGAAGAGAGGAGAAGAGAGAGAGAGAGAGAGAGAGGGAGAGAGAGGAGAGAGAGAGAGAGAGAAGAGAGAGAGGAGAGAGAGGAGATAGATAGAGAGAGAGAGAGAGAGAGAGAGAAAGAGAGAGAGAGGGAGGAGCAGATGGCGGTGAATTCTCAGGCTTTATTTCTGGAGAGGTCTGTCTTTACGGCTCATATAGTGCCTTCATTACGAGGCGGAGGGGAGGGGGCCCTGGAAGGAGAGGGAGCTGGAGAGGGGAGAAGAGATCTCCATTAAGAGCCCCGCCAGGAGCGTTGATATAAATGACTTTGTACCTAAAAAACGTGTGCGTTGTAAACTCTTCCGGCGCGCAACGAGGATCAGAGCTGATAAAACACCCGAGGACATCGCTCCTTCTGTCTCCAATTACGGAGTGAATCAATTTCACACGCACCGGGGACCGGGAGTTGTGTGTGTGTGTGTGTGTGTGTGTGTGTTGGCAGTGCTAAACTAGACGTTTATATTTACAATTTACCGTTGGTTCGTTTAAGCGGACGCTTTTGTCCAAAGCGACTTGAATTTGGATGCACTTCATTAAGGAGCCAGCGGTGCGGGTTTGGCTCAAGGGCCGCCATTGGTTAGTCTGCGGACATCGGGGAATCGAACCCAGAACATTTTTTCCGTTTGGCAGTCAACTGGACCTGTGTTTCTGGGGGGTGCGTTGTGTACCCCTTGGATTGCAGCGGGTCACTCGTAAACAGACTGAAATGTTGTTTTAATATTGGAAATGAACAATTGTAAAATAAGAATAAAAATACAAGATAAGAAAGTGAATGAATACCCTTAATATCGTTTTGTCAATCAGAATAGTAAGAGGTTTGTTATATCTTTCCAATAAGAGCATATCACTTGAACTTTAAAGGGGTGCTTGGCTGAAAATGTATCTTAGACATGGCCGACAGTGAGGTTATATTTGGTATTTGTTATTTATTCATTTAGCGGGTCATTCAGCATGAAGCCTTTGTTCAAAGCAACTGATCATGAATTCAGATGCATGTCATTCAGGAGTAGGTAGAGGTTAGGGGGACATCTTGCTCTCGAATGGACCATAGGTTAGGATGCAGACATTGGAGTTATATATATATATACTGTGTATATATAGCCGCAAATAGTTATTCTGTATGGGTTTCCTTAAGTGATAAAACCAAAAAGAGAAGATATGCACTCCTTCTGAAAAGAATATCCCAGCTTTAATAGTTCAGCATATTTACAGTAGGCTACACACCTTGTCAGAGTACTGCAAAGAACAGTGAAATATGGGTAAAAAAAACCCCATATAAAATAAGTCATTGTTCGTTAATCGTTATCGAGGTAAAAGTGTAATAATCGTGATATTGATTTGAAGTCATAACGTCTAGCCCAAATATCCATCCTACACACACAGGAGTCTAGCAGTCTAATGCAGGGATCCAGCAAGCTAACTGTCTTAATGGAAGAGGCTGTGTTCTAACGGGAGGAGGAGGAGGATGAGGAGGAGGAGGAGGAGGAGGAGGAAGAGGAGGAGGAAGAGGAGGAGGAGGAGGGAGAGGAGGAGGAGGAAGAGGAGGAGGAGGAGGGAGAGATGCGGTGGTGGTGTGTTCTGCTAGCCCGCGGGCTAGGTTCCATGCCTGCTCTGAAGACGGCGGCTGGCCTGATAGCATTAGGAGGCTAGCCAGCCTCTTAGCGTGTCACATTTAGAATAGTTTCCTTGAGGAAAAATAATTGAGCATCCAAAAAGAAAAAAGGGAGAGGAGTTTGTTTGTCTGGACTGGCATTTGGTTAAAAACCCACGCATGGAACTTTTGTATTGGTTGTTGTCATCCTTTTTATTGATTTTTTTTATTATTGCTCTATTGGTATGAAACACTATAATCTCCATTTGGGGAAGAATAACATACAAAATATATATCTCAATGCATAGTCTATTTTCTACCTTCTGCCAAATTAGCTTTTTCATTATAGTTTAAAACCATTTGTAAAATATTGGACTTTTTCGAAAACAATGTTCTCAAATCTCCATAAATTGCCTCTGCATATGCAAACGACAACACAAATAAAATATGGGCCCTAAATAACAGTAGGTTTTAAATATTCGTTATAAAACATTGTTTCTGCCACACAGTACATATAGCAAACAGCTCCAGGCGAAAATGAAGACATTCCGAGGCTGGGTGTAGCGAAGGTGGAGGAGGACAGCTGGCGTGGTTAGGCTTGCATTAGCGTGGAGGGATATGAGGGGAAAATCACTTTCTGTGGCGGCTGGGACTCCGCCAGTGAGACCCGGCGGGCTTCTGACGAATGTTGGGGCTCAGCGCTGCGAGGAGATGGGGGAGTAAGTCAACTGTTAAACAAACTGCCACAGTCTGATGGCATCCGAGTAAATCACTACACTGCACTACACACACCCACACACACACAAACACACACACACACACACGCACACACACACACACACACACACACACACACACACACACACACACACACACACACACACACACACACACACACACACACACACACACACACACACACACACACACACACACACACACACACACACACACACACACACACACACACACACACACACACACACACACACACACACACAGACACAGACACACTCAAACACACATACATACATACATACACGCATCTATGCACCCACACAAGCACATATATACACGCTCTCTTTATCACACACACACACACACGCACACACACACACATACACACACACACACACACACACACACACACACACACACACACACACACACACACACACACACCACACACACACACACACACACACACACACACACACACACACACACACACACACACACACACAGACACAGACACAGACACACTCAAACACACATACATACATACACGCATCTATGCACCCACACAAGCACATATATACACGCTCTCTTTATCACACACACACACACACGCACACACACACACATTTACAAATACATACACACAAATACCAAACAAGTATGTGCCCTCAAACACACACATTTACGCTCATGCACACAGTCTATAGAAGATCTCTCTCAGAACAAAGT
>PIJE02000063.1:612089-632435 GCA_002895965.2 Coryphaenoides rupestris | reverse complement strand
GAAGACACACATAGACCACACACACAGTGGGCCAACACACACACACATACACACATACACACATTCACACACAGATACATCCATGTTTGACAGCAGGGTGTGTAGAACAACACTTTTGTTTCGTGTTCCGACTGTATTCTCACTCTCCATCGCCACGGTAACCAAACAGCTGCTCCTTCAGCCACGACTGCGAGCCGGGAGACTGAGTAAGAGTGTAGAGCGTGGAGACGTGTTGTGGTGATCACGGGTGGGCAGAGTATAACCACAAACTGTACCAGAGTAGAAGCAGCCGTACACAAGTAGACATAAGAGTCGTCGTCAAAAAAGTATTGACTGTGAAAGTTAGCGAATAACTTAAGGAATTTCATTTTGTGAACCCTAGCACTAACCTGCGTGTTTGTACACTTTGGCATTGGATAAGATAAGATAGAACCTTATTAATCCTGAAGGAAATTCTTGTGCCAGGTTGCATAGCAATACAGTACAATAAAACAATAGAGAAATCAACAGAATAATAAAAATAAAATAACAGATTTACAAATGTACAGTAGGTATAAGTCCTAGAAAAAAAAGTCCTAAAAATATAGGTGAAGTAGAAAAATATGGAGGCAGATAAGATATTCAGTCGGCAAAAACAATTTGGCAATAATTGAAGTGTAATAAAACTGTGATAATAATAATGGTTAGAGGAAGTATTGCACATGGTAAAAAGAATATTAAGAATATTGCACATAATGTTGAAAGGTGATGTAGCATGGTAATATTGCAAGGATAATATTGAGAAGAAGTATTGCACATGACATTATTAATAGTACTTAGCATTGTTATGCATATTGTATGTTCTTAGATGTTGGTAATGCGCTCAGAATGGCACGTCTGCTCTTATCTCAGCTATTATGCAGGCAACCTAACAATTATGAAACTCGTTCTATTAACCTCGTAATTATGAATGCTTGAAAGCTGCTCTATTCTTATCTTTATGGACCACAGTGATATATTGCTGTCTTCTTCAACAAATGGACTCTTTGTAAGTCGCTTTGGATAAAAGCGTCTGCCAAATGCCCTGAATGTAAATGGCATAAAATTATACAAACAAATAAACTGCTGCTACGCATCCCCAGCTCTTGTCTCCTGTATTATATGAAATACATCAGCACATTGTGTTGCATGTGCACAATAGACTGTCCTGTCTTTTATGATGAAAAGTTCATATAAAGAATGTCAATGTGTTACAGTTATTACTGTCCTTAAACTTTGATGATTCCAGTATAGTATCTTTCTGAAAATATCTCATATCAGAAGACACATTGAGGCTAATACTGCTGTGATGTTTCATCATTAATGGTTTCCTTCTTCCTTCATTTTAACCTGAGGAAGACCGTATGTACCTTACAAGACTTAAGTAAATGTAACAGAGTAAATATACTAAATCTGCCTTCTACCATACAAAGATCAACTCTTCCGCCTCCAACTTGGAACAACATGGAAACCTTTTTCCATGTTCTCCTCCCTCCTCAACCCTCCCTCCCCTCCTCCTCCCTCCCCCTTCACCCACCCCTGCCAGCCTTACCTGCTTCAACCCCCTCTCCTCTGAAGAAGTCAACAGGCTTGTGACATCCAACCATGCCACCACATGCCCCCTTGACCCAATCCCATCCTCTCTTCTGCAAGACATCTCGGGTGACATCCTTCCCTTCCTCACCACCTTAACTAACACCTCCCTCATCCGGCCCTTCCTCACACGTGAAGCAGCGCAGATCCTGGTCCAATCGCTCGTCATCACACGCCTGAAATCACTACTGCAACTCTCTCCTGGCTGGACTCCCCGCCTCAGCAATCAAAGCCCTTACAACGCATCCAGAACGCAGCAGCACACCTCGTGTTCAACCGACCTAAATTGTCCCATGTAACCCCTCTCTTCCGCAACCTCCACTGGCTCCCGGTAATCGCTCGCGTTCGATTCAAGACACTGGTACTGACTTTCATGGCTGTCAACGGAACCGTCCCTACCTACCTCCAAACATTAGTCAGACCCTACGCCCCAGCCAGAGCAGAGCAAGTTTTGCAACTTCTGCCAAACGACTGGTACCGCCTTCACTAAAAACAGTCAATCATCGCTCTTCCAAGTCCCAACTCTTCACGGTTCTGGCTCCGCAGTGGTGGAATGAGCTCCCGGCTCATGTCAGGACGGCTGAGTCGCTCGCCAGCTTCCGCAGGAGACTCAAGCAATTATGAAACTCGTTCTATTCGTCTCCTAAATATGAATGCGAAAACAGCTCTATTCTTATCTTCAGGTACCACAGTGATATATTGCTGCCTCTCCTTCAACAAATGTACTCTTTGTAAGTCGCTTTGGATAAAAGCGTCTGCCAAATGCCCTAAATGTAAATGTAAATATAACGTGTGACTACCCGTGAACATTAGCCTCATCTTTAATTTTGTTTATTTGTTCTTCCTTTATTAATTTGTTTATTTTTTTTCTTTCATTTGTATTTCATTTGTATTTATTCAGTTCTTATTTTATTTTTCAGTATTTGGTCCTTCTTTCTTTCTCTTTCATTCTGATGACTTTCATTTCAATGTATTTCTCTTCGTCTTTGCATCTCTTTCTGTCTCTCTTGCTGCCCTTTTTTCTTTATTTATTTTCTTTCTTTCTTTCCTTCCCTCTTCATAAAACCCAGTAGCTGACACTAACTTTATTATTTATTTTAAAACTTGAAATAATATATTTCAACTTGTGTGTTGTGGTTTTTAAAGAGACAGCAGTTGACACTGAGTGAGGTGAGATGTTGTTTGTGTACAGCTTCCACAGTCAGGCCATCAGGCTGCTGAACAAGTGCTAGTGCTAAGTGTTACTGCTAGTGCTAGTGCTAGTGCTAGTGTTACTGCTAGTGCTAGTGTTACTGCTAGTACTAGTGTTACTGCCAGTGCTAGTGCTAGTGTTACTGCCAGTGCTAGTGCTAGTGTTACTGCTAGTGCTAGTGTTACTGCTCAGTGTTACTGCTAGTGCTCGTGCTAGTGTTACTGCTAGTGCTAGTGCTAGTGTTACTGCTAGTGCTAGTGTTACTGCTAGTGCTCGTGCTAGTGTTACTGCTAGTGCTAGTGTTACTGCTAGTGCTAGTGTTACTGCTAGTGCTAGTGTTACTGCTAGTGTTACTGCTAGTGCTAGTGTTACTGCTAGTGCTAGTGCTAGTGTTACTGCTAGTGCTAGTGTTACTGCTAGTGTTAGTGTTACTGCTAGTGCTAGTGCTAGTGTTACTGCTAGTGCTAGTGCTAGTGTTACTGCTAGTGCTCCTGCTAGTGTTACTGCTAGTGCTAGTGTTACTGCTAGTGCTCGTGCTAGTGTTACTGCTAGTGCTAGTGTTACTGCTAGTGCTCGTGCTAGTGTTACTGCTAGTGCTAGTGCTAGTGTTACAGCTAGTGCTAGTGCTAGTGTTACTGCTAGTGCTAGTGTTACAGCTAGTGCTAGTGCTAGTGCTAGTGTTACAGCTAGTGCTAGTGCTAGTGTTACTGCAGTTGCTAGTGTTACAGCTAGTGCTAGTGTTACTGCTAGTGCTAGTGGTACTGCTAGTGCTAGTGCTAGTGTTACTGCTGGTGCTAGTGCTAGTGTTACTGCTAGTGCTAGTGCTAGTGTTACTGCTAGTGCTAGTGCTAGTGTTACTGCTAGTGCTAGTGTTACTGCTGGTGCTAGTGCTAGTGTTACTGCTAGTGCTAGTCCGGCTGCTAATTGCTGGTGCTAGTGTTGTTCTAGTGTGTTCTGGTGTGACTGTCTGAGGAAGTATTCTGTGACATTCTGTGACTGTCAAAATATAACAATGTATATTTTATTACATTGATTTATATTTGTATTGCTCCCCTTAAGATTTTTTTGACACTTTATTTTATCTTATACAGTTTTCTTTAGTTTAGATTTTTTATAACTTGTTAATATAGTTTTCTATTCTATTTCTCTTTCTATTTGTATTCTTTTATAACTGCGGTCGGCTGTCGGGCGTTTTGCACGTAAGAATTTCACTCACTGCTTATACTTGTGTAAACTGAAGTGACAATAAAACTCTTGAAACTTGAAACTTGTGTGTGTGTGTGTGTGCCTGCGTGCGTTTGGTGTCTGTGTGTGTGTGTGTGTGCGTGCGTCCGTGCGTTTGTGTGTGTGTGTGTGTGTGTGGGAGTCTGACAAGCCTGTCCTGTCCCTTCATTCAGGCCAGAAATCCCACTTGACTAATGACTCAATCCACACTAGCTTCTGTACACGTATTACAAAGTGCCTGTAACTTTTAGGCTGCATTGAGAAATATCTCTTCTTTAAACCTCTTGCATTACAAGATGGTTGTTTTTCTAAAGTTTAAATAGAGTTCGCATTGTACATGTCGTTGCATCAGTTGTTTTCAACAGGCAATCTGGAGTTATTGCAGAGTTCAGACCCAGGTCCTATGTTTAATAGATTAACATATTAAGAGATTGATTGATGAATATATTAATGTGAAAGACTCTCCAGAGAGTCTCTGAGGGCCTGACATTGTTGGTCAGTGCAACGCTAAAAAGATGCACTCAGCGCCCCATTAGCTATTCATCAAGTGAAGCTATGAAGCAGCAAGCTAAGCTGCCAGTTTGAAACCATGTTATTATGTTGACCTGGGCTAATGTGATAAACACTGGGTATTGTGCATGCGCAGCGCGGTGGCTAATTGGTAAAACATTGCATTATTATGAGTGACAAGAAAATGTTGGTAATTAAAGTTGCTCAGGAAGCATAATAAACCCGAAGTTGACGTTCAGTGTTGTGAACATGAGGACGTCATTAACAACACCGTGATGTCATTCAGGGTTACGATGTCATCGAACGTGACGAATATGATGTCATTGGGCATTGTGAAGACAATTATGTCATTTGATATTATGAACGTGGTGATGTCACAAGGAATCTGACGTCATTGACAAAAATGAACATAATGTCATGCTGAGACAATATGAACCCGATGAGGTCATTGGTAATTGTCAACATGATGATGTCGTTAGGCACAATGAACACAATGACGTCATTAGCAACGAGGAGGACAATGATGTCACTAAACACAATTAACCCGATGAGGTCATTGATAATTGTCAACATGAAGATGTCATTAAGCACAATGAACACAACGATGTCATTGAGCACAATGAACCCGATGAGGTCATGGAGCTTTATGAACCTGATCATGTCATCGGGTTTATTTTGTGTATGAGCGATGGCGTTCCAGAGCACACAGAGCTTAGATAAATGCATCTTGTTGTTTTGTCGATTCAATCTGCAGTGTTACCAAATGAAAACAGAGGAGGCTTCAAATGGATTTAAAATTTAAGAAATTACTATGAGGCGATCAAAACAAGGAGAGGAGAGAGAGAATGAGAGAGAGATTGAATTAACGTCAGTCCCATTCACGTCAATAGAGCCGTGCACGTTAATTAAAAGTTACATATCTCTGAAGGGAGTGTGTGTGTGTGTGTGTGTGTGTGTGCGCTTGTCAAACTTTGGAGTCTCACCCGGTCAGCCTTTAGGAATGTAGTTTCATATCATATACACATATACAAAACACATATACTGTACATGACAGAAAGAAATATATTGTATGTGTATATGATGGAGAATGTTTTGTTGCTGTTGTTGTTAGTGTTGTTGTTGTTGTTGTGTTATATAACCCTCTTTTAATATTCAATATTATATTCATATATTAATATTCATTTGACTGTTTGAGTTGTACCTTAAAACAAAGTGCTGAACAATGACCTTTCCTTTCCAATAACATGAGGCAGTAAAGTGTACTGCTTTGTACTCTGTGATGTACACGTGATGACCTCGTGGATGTAGATATGTGGGGTTGTCCAACACAGCCGCAAACGCGCTGGGTGTGTAATCTCCGACATACTGTATACACCCTGGCCTTATCTGGCCCCTTCAGATGAGGAGGCGGAGAGATTGAGATCAAACAAGCAAAGCAGAGCAGAGAGAGAGAGAGAGAGAGCTAGAGAGAGAGAGAGAGAGAGCGAGAGAGCGAGAGAGAGAGAGAGCTAGAGAGAGAGAGAGAGAGAGCGAGAGAGAGACCCCCTGACTGGATGGAGAGGCTTTTTGGCCGTGGCCTCTTGACTGGGCTAAGTGTATGGGTTTGTTTTTTTCAGTGCCTGAATCGTAACCTTTAGTTGGCCAAGTGGGAGCCTTTAAGAAGACCCCACCACCCTTTTTCTGAACTCTGAATCTATTATTCCATATTATTCAATTGACTTGACGAATACTTCTTTATTCTATATTTTTATATCTTTATTTATCTTATTCCTGCTGCTCCTTTTACTTTATCCAATTCATGTTATTTGTTTTATTCTTTTTCACATTCTGTTAACCATCGCCAGACGAGAGAGCACTTTGAATTTGAGAGACCGCCGAGGAGGACGTTGAGTCGTTGTTCTTGCTGCTGTGGCGTCATCGAGAGAGGGGGGGGGGGTAGAGAGAGGACCCCAGTGAGATCAGTGGATGTCACGGAGAGACTGTACAGGTCAGGCCACCTGCCCACTGGAGGAGAGCTGAGGGAGGATTTGACGGCAGACACATTGTCCTCCGCTGGCTCTCAGATGGAAGATAATTACGCAGCTCAGATGGAATGGCTCCTCTCATTTGGATGCGGGAAAGATTTCCTGCGTTATTGTTTTGCCAGAGGCCCTGCCCAAGGAATATAAGATACTATAACTAGGGTCAAACAGAGAGATAGACACACACACTACCAATACACCGCACTACAGTCACACACACACATCACCACACACACCACACACAACACACACAACACACACACACACCATCCCAGGTACCCAAATACAATAGGAGGCATCAACATGTTGAATATCCACTCTTTATCCAGAGGAGATTGAATGAACCGCAGGAGCAGATGCTGACAATACACAGCCCATGGAGGGAGGCAGGAGGAGGAGGAGAGGAGAGGAGGGGAGAGGAGGAGGAGGAGGTGGAGGAGGAGGAGGAGGTCGAGGAGAAGGAGGAGGAGAGGAGTTGGAGGTTAGGTCTTCAACTTTGCCTGGCTTTGGATGAGGTTTGTCTGCTAAATGTCTGAATGTGAATGGAAATAAAATGGAATAAAACACAGAGGAACAGAAATCCACCCTGTGGGCCACTGCTGACGTTAGCGAGAGAGAGAGAGAGAGAGAGAGAGAGAGAGAGAGAGAGAGAGAGAGAGAGAGAGAGAGCAAGCAAGAAAGATGGATGTGGTGGTAGTGCTTCCTCTGGCTTAAAAAGAAAGCCATGAAACCATGCAGACTTTGAAAGAGAGGAATTGCAAAGAGAAATGGCTGAGAAAAAGTGCATGAAGAACTGGAGCAGAATTTGTGTAGGTGGTGTTCGTGACAGCTGGTTTTAGTTCTGAATGTGTTGGTGTGTGTGTGTGTGTGCATGTGTGTGTGTCTGTGTGTTTGTGTGTCTGTGTGTTGTGTGTGTGTGTGTGTGTGTGTGTGTGTGTGTGTGTGCACGTGTGTCTGCCAGTTTGTTTTTGTGTGTGTATTAGTTTGTTTGTGTGTGGAAGAGGTCATGATTGGGTTCATGATTCACACACTTCCACGCTTTGTTCACGCCTGCACCTGAATAATAGCATCTATCTCATGCAGCGGCAGACATGTACCGTGTGTGTGTGTGTGTGTGTGTGTGTGGTGTGTATCTTTGTGTGTGTAGAACATACATATTTACACACACACACACACACACACACTCACAAATACAGTCTCTTCATCCATTTAGCAGAGCAAGACTGAGAAAAGCACGCATTTGCAAGAGAGGGTGAGAGAGAGATTGGAGAGCGTGAAGGCGAGAGAGAGAGAGAGAGAGAGAGAGAGAGAGAGAGAGAGAGAGAGAGAGAGGCAGATTGAGACAGAGACAGACAGAGAGTGCGAGTAGATTTTTGATGGAATGTAAATGTTTAGTTTCCATGCTAATAAAACTGTTTAGAATTTAATTGAGGGAGAGTTATAGACATTGAAACGGGAAAGACAGGCATAGAGACAGTGAAACACATATATAGATAGATAGAGAGAGAGCGAGAGAGAGAGAGAGAAGAAGAGAGAGAGAGAGAGAGAGAGAGAGAGAGAGAAGAAGAGAGATGAGAGATGAGAAGATGGATAGAGAATAGAGAGGAAAGATGGATAGATAGATAGATAGATAGATAGATAGATAATGGATAGATAGATAGATAGATAGACAGATAGAAAGATAGATAGATAAGATAGAGGGAAGATGGATAGATACATAGAGACGATGAGAGAAGATGGGTAGAGAAGAGAGGGAAGAAAAGAGAGAGAGAGAGAGGGAGTTTCCACAGTTCGAGCCCGCATGCGAGCAGAAGACCACGGCGGCGGCGGCGGGGTCGTGAAAGCCGAGCCATAATGTGTTTCGTCTTCCTCATGCTGCTTTAACAAGGGCATCCATAATGGATACAGCCCACGTACAGGGCGTGCGGTTAAAGACATTACAGACCGCTACAGTCTCACCTCTGGCTCCGGTGTACGGCCGCATAACAGCTGACACATTACCACTGTTTACCACTTTATGGCTGTGTGTGAAGGCTGGCCTGCTAAATCAGTCCTAGCCGACCGCTTCCTGGATTGATTCATATTCATATTCATGTTCATATTCATATTCATATTCAGGTGCTCTGGTCTGACAGGAAGAACCATAGTTTAGGGAGAATAGGTGTCAGCAGCACAGGCCAAGAGTCTAAGCAATGAAACATCAGTCCAGGTAGATTTTCAGGTTCCTACAGGGACTATTATCTAATGATCGCAAATGATCTTCCAGGCTAAACACCGGTTTCTCGGATCCAACATAGACTCTAGTCTTCTGGGAACCATGGTAACCCAGGCATTATTATGGTCTGGGCTTGAAGACTAGGCCCTCACCTGTTCCACTGGGATACCGTACATCTGAGGTTATGGGTTTCCTGGAACACGGTGTCACAATTCGAATGCAACAAACGGTGGTAAAAACCCCAAAAATGCAAGGATAGAAAAATCCACACAGACAACCAAATTACAAAAGGGGTCAGGCCGAGGGGATTTCACAGTTAAAAAGTAATTTAAATCAGGTTAGAAGGAAGGAAGTGAACAGGTATATGTCCTGGGACGCTAACGAGAACGTCAACAGGTATATGTACTGGGGAGCTTACAAGAAAGTGAACAAGTATACTGTATGTTCTGGGTAGCTAACGAGGAAGTGGACATGTATACAGTTTGTGTGTGTGTGTGTATTTCTTTAGATTCTGTTCTGCTTGCACATGTGGATTTTGTTTTGTTTGTAAGACCATGCACCTCCTGTTTGTTTAATTGAATCTATGCACTGTTAACCTGTTGCCTATTAGCACCTGATTACTTAATCATTTATTTCGACCTATCATGCATTTCTCCAGTTAATCACCCGGTGTATTTAAACCCTGTGACTCTTGGTGTTCAGTGCAAGATTATCACTCGGTGTTACTGGAGCCATCAAGTTGTCGGTATGTTGGTGAGGCTGTTAGTTGGTCAACTTCTGTTTGGGCTACGATTTATGTCTGCCAGATGTTTTGTGGACCATTTGCTTGGCTGTTTAATTTTGATCTCTGCCTGGATTACATCTTGTTTTAGATTTTTTTTTTTTACTGGATCACATTTTTTTAGCTATCTGGGATGGAGTCCTTACCCCTAATCTTGACATAATAAGGAAGTGAAGAGGTACTGGGGAAGAGCTAACAAGGAAGTGAACAGGTATATGTGCTGGGAAGCTAACGAGGAAGTGAACAGGTATATGTACTGGGGAGGTAACGAGGAAGTGAACAGGTATATGTACTAGGGAGGTAACGGGGAAGTGAACAGGGATATGTACTGGGGAGGTAACGAGGAAGTGAACAGGTGTATGTTGTGGGGAGGTAACGAGGAAGTGAACAGGTGTATGTACTGGGGAGGTAATGAGGAAGTGAACAGGGATATGTACTGGGGAGGTAACGAGGAAGTGAACAGGTGTATGTACTGGGGAGGTAATGAGGAAGTGAACAGGGATATGTAGTGGGGAGGTAACGAGGAAGTGAACAGGGATATGTACTGGGGAGGTAACAAGGAAGTGAACAGGTGTATGTACTAGGGAGGTAACGAGGAAGTGAACAGGTGTATGTTGTGGGGAGGTAACGAGGAAGTGAACAGGTGTATGTTGTGGGGAGGTAACGAGGAAGTGAACAGGTGTATGTTGTGGGGAGGTAACGAGGAAGTGAACAGGTGTATGTTGTGGGGAGGTAACGAGGAAGTGAACAGGTGTATGTTGTGGGGAGGTAACGAGGAAGTGAACAGGTGTATGTTGTGGGGAGGTAACGAGGAAGTGAACAGGTATACAGTGCATCTGGAAAGTATTCACAGCGCGTCACTTTTTCCACATTTTGTTATGTTACAGCCTTATTCCAAAATGGAATAAATTAATTTTTTCCTCAAATTTCTACACACAACACCCCATAATGACAACATGAAAAAAGTTTTTTTGAAATGTTTGCAAATTTATTACAAATAAAAAACTAAAAAATCACATGTACATAAGTATTCACAGCCTTTGCCATGAAGCTCAAAATTGAGCTCAGGTGCATTCTGTTTCCACTGATCATCCTTGAGATGTTTCTACAGCTTAATTGGAGTCCACCTGTGGTCAATTCAGTTGATTGGACATGATTTGGAAAGGCACACACCTGTCTATATAAGGTCCCACAGTTGACAGTGCATGTCAGAGCACAAACCAAGCATGAAGTCAAAGGAATTGTCTGTAGACCTCCGAGACAGGATTGTCTCGAGGCACAGATCTGGAGAAGGGTACAGAAAAATTTCTGCTGCTTTGAAGGTCCCAATGAGCACAGTGGCCTCCATCATCCGTAAATGGAAGAAGTTTGGAACCACCAGGACTCTTCCTAGAGCTGGCCGGCCATCTAAACGATGGCCGCCTACGAACGATAGGGGGAGAAGGGCCTTAGTCAGAGAAGTGACCAAGAACCCGATGGTCACTCTGTCAGAGCTCCAGCGTTCATCTGTGGAGAGAGGAGAACCTTCCAGAAGGACAACCATCTCTGCAGCAATCCACCAATCAGGCCTTTATGGTAGAGTGGCCAGACGGAAGCCACTCCTTAGTAAAAGGCACATGGCAGCCCGCCTGGAGTTTGCCAAAATGCACCTGAAGGACTCTCAGACCATGAGAAACAAAATTCTCTGGTCTGATGAGACAAAGATTGAACTCTTTGGCCTGAATGCCAAGCGTCATGTCTGTAGGAAACCAGGCACCGCTCATCACCAGGCCAATACCATCCCTACAGTGAAGCATGGTGGTGGCAGCATCATGCTGTGGGGATGTTTTTCAGCGGCAGGAACTGGGAGACTAGTCAGGATCGAGGGAAAGATGAATGCAGCAATGTACAGAGACATCCTGGATGAAAACCTGTTCCAGAGCGCTCTGGACCTCAGACTGGGGCGACGGTTCACCTTTCAGCAGGACAACGACCCTAAGCACACAGCCAAGATAACAAAGGAGTGGCTTCAGGACAACTCTGTGAATGTCCTTGAGTGGCCCAGCCAGAGCCCTGACTTGAATCCGATTGAACATCTCTGGAGAGATCTGAAAATGGCTGTGCACCGACGCTTCCCATCCAACCTGATGGAGCTTGAGAGGATCTGCAAAGAGGAATGGGCAAAACTGCCCAAAGATAGGTGTGCCAAGCTTGTGGCATCATATTCAAAAAGACTTGAGGCTGTAATTGCTGCCAAAGGTGCATCAACAAAGTATTGAGCAAAGGCTGTGAATACTTATGTACATGTGATTTCTTATTTTTTTATTTTTAATAAATTTGCAAACATTTAAAAAAAAGTTTTTTCATGTTGTCATTATGGGGTGTTGTGTGTAGAATTTTGAGGAAAAAAATTAATTTATTCCATTTTGGAATAAGGCTGTAACATAACAAAATGTGGAAAAAGTGACGCGCTGTGAATACTTTCCGGATGCACTGTATGTAATATGGTGGAAGGGCAGGCAGGTGGGTGTGGCAAGGTCTGGAATGACCTGAAAATTAGAAAACATATGCAAAAAAAAACCAATCATGGCACAGCTAGGGATGCACCGATACCACTTTTTTTCAGACCGAGTACAAGTACTTACATTTGGGTACTTGCCGATACCGATACGAGTACTTAATAAAACCATGACAGTTCTAATGACTTTGAAAACTGATGGGGGGGGGGTGCTCCATTAATTAGCGGTTCTGATGGGGGGGGGGGGTTCTCCGTTAATTTGCGGTTCTGATGGGGGGCGGTGCTCCGTTAATTTGCGGTTCTGATGGAGGGGGTGCTCCGTTAATTAGCGGTTCTGATGGGGGGGGGGGGGTGCTCCATTAATTTGCGGTTCTGATGAGGGGGGGGGTGCTCCGTTAATTTGCGGTTCTGATGGGGGGGGGGGGCTCTGTTAATTCGCGGTTCTGATGGGGAGGGGGGGTGCTCCGTTAATTTGCGGTTCTGATGGGGGGGGGGGTGCTCCGTTAATTGCGTTCTGATGGGGGGGGGGGGTGCTCCGTTAATTTGCGGTTCTGATGGGGGGGGGGGGGGGGTGGTCCGTTAATTCGTTGTTCTGATGGGGGGGGTGCTCTGTTAATTGGTGGGGACATGTCCCCAGCGTCCCCACTAAATTCTACGCCCATGCTCGGTACCATGCGCAGTTTCTATTAAACATCCATAAACGCCAACTCGGTTGCATCTCTTTATTTCAATATTCCTCGGCTCAGAATATTACAAGGTTAACGTTGCGTTGCCAAAGTGGTATCGGTGCGGTTGTATCGGAGTAGTTTAACGAGTACGAGTACATGAGCACAGTATCGGACCGACACCGAATACTGGTATTGGTGCATCCCTACACACAGTGGCTTCAAGCTTATGCCCCCCCCCCCCCCCCCCACCCCAAACACACACACACACACACACGCACACACACATATTCCCTCTTGACCAGCTGCCCAAAAAGCGTAGACATCTTGATTCAGTGTGTAGGGCTCCCGCATTCTCCTCCATCTCTCTCCGGTCCCTTTTCAATTTGCTAACGTCAAGAGAATGTGTGTGTGTGTGTGTGTATGTGTGTTTGTGAGTAAAGCTTCTTGTCACAGCTGTGGCGGGTTTGACCTCTGTCGCCGGAGATCTCGTCTCGGCAGCCATCTTATGGAATGTGTGGCGTGACCCTCCTTCCAGCAGCGCTCCCCGCGGCTGCAACCGGAAAACCCATTGGGGGGGTAACGTGAGGTAGCTGGGGGAGGTGGGGGGTTCAAGACACATAATTGATGTTGCTGCTGTGGTTTTGATTCAAGATCAAGACGACACATTGGGGCTTATAGCTCACCGCCTTGGGGGGGGGGGGGGTGGGCTTTCAGGAGATCAACTTTATAATGTCAAGGAGAAACTAACTCGTCTCTACCACCACCACCACCAAGGATTAACGCCCGATGTGATTGGACAGGCGGGTCACATGACTGTTTTATTGATTCCTCAAATTGGAGGAAGGAAGGACGAGTTTGTGTTTGTCTACAAGCACACGAAGCAGCCCGCAACAGAAACACAAACCTGAGTCTGCTCCGTATGAATTAATGAAATGAATGTATTATACATACATAGCGTAACAACCCGCCAACAGCGTTGTCATAAAAGGTGAAAGTACACGAGGCCCGCAGCGCAGAAACCTCACCGCGGCGCACTCCCGCTCCCGGGGCAAACCATCACCAGCGTAATGCCCTCCAGCTGCTAGCGTTCCACGCTCTCCATAAAACATCCAATTTATGTGGAGTTGAGCACCCGGGGTAGTAGTTGCGATGGCTCTAACACACAATAAGACTGTAATCACACCGCACGCACATAACAACACACCAGCGGAGGGATAACTAGCGCTGTGGATATATGGGCTCGCGGTGATGACACAAGCACTATGTCTCAGGGTTTAATGATTGTTGTTCATTGGCATATATATTGCAGAGCGAAGTGTGGTACTGAGCACATTACAATGGGTTAATGCCCAACGTGATTGGACCAATTGGGTCAATTACAATACAATTAAAAAAACTTGAACCTCCTCAGAACCTCGTCAGCACCTGTGTTCCTTAGTGGTCAGTCTCTTTTTTGCCGGGTCCATTTTCACAAAAGCCCATTCCTTGTAAAAACTAAGACAAAGCTGATTCTGACTCTGATTCTATTAGCTTTGTAAAGTGTCTTTGAGTGTCTAGAAATGCGCCATGGAAACAAAATGTATCATTAAAATATTCTTACTACTGTTACTGTGGAGTGTGTGTGGAGTGTGTGTGGGTGGCTGGTTTAAGCAGCCTCACCTGGCCGAGTGGAGTTCGAGTCTGGTGCGCATGGAGTGTGTGCACAGGCTAACCAATATACACACTGGTTAAACCAGCCATCACCATGCACACTTGAGACAGAGTGCTAGCATGCTAGCTTTTTACCACCTGCTCGGTCTATAAATAACTCTAGCAATGAACTCTGGTTGATTCAACATCTACCTGTGCTGTCCTGTTCGTCAGAGGAGCCCCTGGAAAGCCACTTAGGTGGTGGGTAGCAAGGTCAACTGCTACAAATACATTTTTATACAAATGGCCCAAAAGCGTCCTGCTTCAACAAACTTGTCTAAAATATCAAAGACAAAACAGTTTGTGGAATGGAAAGGATAAGATGTGCATTATTCATCCCAGACAGGAAAATTCAAGATTTGTTTCTAAAATAAGATGAGATGCATTCAGAGAGGTAGATTTCAACAAAACTAAAAATGAATTCGGAGCAAAGCGACACTGGAAACGTATGTTTTACATTTTTTGTACAAGATCTCAACTTTGCTTATCTCCGTGTGCGAGATGTGTCCATATTGAAGAGCAGGCGTAGGGATGCGTGACGCTTCCTACTTGTAGGCTGAATCCTGAGCGATCGCTCCACTGTGACGGCTGAGTGCAGATGCAAATATCCGCACACAACTCAAACTTTTCACATACGGCATTTCTCTCTGTCTGTCCATCCGTTCAGCTGTCTGTCTGTCCGTCTGTCTGTCTGTCTATCTGTTTATCTATCTGTCTGTCAATCCATCCGCCCACCGATCATCCATCCATCCGTCAGTCTGTCAATTAGTTTGTCCGTCTGTGTGCTTGTGTTAATCTGTCTGTTCATCCGTACGTTCGCCTGTCTCTCTCTCTCCGTCTGTCAATCTGTCCGCCCATCCATCCATCCACCTGTCTCCGTCTATCTACCTCTATTTACGTTTTTTTTAAGTAGCAAAACTTTCCACTTTCCACCTTATCGGAATTCCTATGTGTTCGCGATGCTGGAGACGCACACACAGGCGCAACAAGGCGCACACACACACTGTGCACACACAGGCACACACACACAGACACACACACACACACACACAACACACCTTGCACTAGTTATTAATATGCATGTGTTATAGCTTGAGATTGAATGAGAGTAAACGTAATTAGCAGTAGTTAACGCATTTAAAATTCCGTAACAGCGGCTTTTAATTAGCAATTAGGGTGTCCTTCATTGGCTCAATGGCAATGTGTTTCTAATGTTCAGTAAGCACGCAGTCGTTCTCAACAGGGGCGGGGGGAATTAAAGGAGTCACGAAAGCCCTGTTTTAATTGTGGCTCTGCCTGCAAAGATCTGGCAATCCATGTTGGTAAACGTGTATTCATTTTAAAAATCGATTCACTTGTGACATCACAAGTGGGAGTGTCCACTCAGATGTACAATTGGGCAGATCAACTCCAGCCTGACCAGCAGCACCACAACAATACAGTCTGTTAATAACCAACGTTCGGCCTTTTGGACACCTCCACATTAAGATGGATGGATGAATGGATGGATTTTGAAATGGCTCGTTAATGGCTCATCTGCACGACGACTGGGGGTAAAGTAGGAGCACTTAAAGTCAAGTATGATAAGTAAGTACGCAGTAACTATGTTTGTAACTATGTTCGTCTGTGTTTGTCTCGTCTTACCGTCCACAACGGCAACGACAACTGCATTGGCATCATAACCACTTTTTGACCCAATCTACTGCTGAATAATGGACTTTCTTCTCATGCTTAATAGATCCGTCCAGAGTGCAGTTTGACACAAACTCACCGTGGAGCCACAATTATCGATCTCTCGCTTAAACGGTTCTCACTCAACATGCTCAAGTATCTGGAGACACAAACAACTAGACTATTGCTGAACTGCCTCACTTGAAACGGCACACTGACACAGACGCACGATAAGATTTTTGTTGCTCGCATTGTCTGCTCTCTGCTCATATAGCGTATTAACTATTTCGATTACCATCAGGTAGCCCCAGATGAGAGTCGCAGATAGTCAGTTTTGTTAAAGTCACAACAGGCTAAGTGCAAAGGGCTAACGGCCTATCCAGTGGATTTCTATTACGGGGGAGAAGCGTTTGGCAAGGCTTCTCGACTCCTGTGGCAGGGCTGCTCCCCGAGTCTCGACGACTCCTGTATTTATACAAGCTGCAGACATTGCAGATGCACACAGGCAGACTATTGGATTAAAATATCTGCCAAGTAAGACGATTCAGCATGACTCCGTTTTTAAAGTCCCCCCCCCCCCCCCCCCCCCCCCCGTGTCACAACCGTTGACTATAATTTGTTTGTACAGAGTGTGACTTTGGTAGCGACACACCGCCGTTGACGAGCAACAAACGTCCATCACATCGCGGATGATTTACGGGGTTGATAATCCCTTTTAAGACGAAGACGTGTGTAAAAAACGACTGAGGTTGGTTCCACCGCCAAGGGGTGGGGGAACTATTTAGAGGGAACGACAGAAATACCAAGATTAAGAAACCCAATTCACAACCCCAGGAAACATCGTTGTTTCTATGTGTTTGCATGTGTTTCTATATGCACACGGGATATTCTTCTCCGTTTCATCACAGCAGCACTGTCAATGCACTTCATTACACATACTGTACATACATCCATACACGTATACGGTTGCAGTATATTATCTCCATTCCGCAGTGTGAAATACTGGCAGAGCAGTGGATGTGTTCCGCTCCACCACCTCCAACACCACCTCCACCACCACCAGCACCAGCTCCAGCTCCAGCTCCAGCTCCAGCACCCACCGTCTGTATAAATAGCATAAGGAGCGTTTGTTTCTGTTGCTGATGCATGGAATCTGTCATAACATATGGCGGCAGGCCAGCAGTCTGCAGCCTGCAGGGGTACTCTGACTGGCCTGAATAGCACGGTTCAGCTCGGGATGAAATATGGGAGGCCTACCTCGTGGACTGGGTCTGCTTTTATGATCACCAAACACAATGATGTTGTGTTGGCTCCACAAGACCTGCGCTGCGCCCGTTCGGTGAATAACACATTCATTCCCCTGAATGGGTCGCATACAAGGTTTGAGGCTCAGCAGTTGTGTTTTCCAATGTGTATATTTTATACGCTTTGTATGTAATATTTGTATTTCATATCCTGTATTTCCTGTTGTCTTTTGTAGCCTGCGTTTTCCCTTGATTGCATCAACTTTTCCAACTTGAATCTATGAATGAATTATTTCACCCATGTTTTATACACACACATAATCTTTCCACATAATTAAGCTGTGGAAAGTATGATGTTTGTACGAAATGTGCCCTACAAATAAAATGTCATTAAGATTAATTGAAGAACAGATAGTTCCCATGGCACCCACCGATGGGTGACGTACATACTGATGTACAGTGTGCTGCTATTGTTAAGCAAAGTATTCAAATGACACTAAAACGTTATTTTGCTCTAATATCGCCGCTTGGAAAAGCGTCTGTGTTTCGCAGTCCTGATTTTCAAATCAAATCGGAGGTGAAAACGCGTCGCACGGTGTTAGTGTACAAGTGTCTCCACGGCGACCTCTCTCTTGTGCCATTGGTGTAAGTGGTCAGCCATAATGTTCAATTTCCGCACGATAAGTGACAGGAAATTAGAAAGCGCGCGTTAATTGCAGAACACACTTGTTCTTCTGGTGGGGAGAGGCGACGCAGCGTGAGGGGAACACATGAATAGGACTTTCAGACGGTGTGTGGGGTCCTTGGGTGTGTTGCTATGAATACACCGCAGGTACTGAGGTGACAGTGGCACTATTAGCATCAACCCCCCCCCCACACAGAAAAAAAATCGACCCCCAGCCCCCCCGTGAAGAAAATAATAATACCATTCTGCAAAAATGTTTGTTTTTCTTACAATATTTTGAACGAAACAAATCGATTATAATTCCTTTTCAAACTAGAGCGCTATACAACTATATACTTTTTATTTGGTAGCATTTCGCAGTGTGACTGATTTTACAAATTGCATTAACCCTGCAGAAAGTTAGAGTTTCCAGCAAGCAGCCTGCTCACATAGGCTCCTAGACATGATATCATTGATTTGATGTGCAAATGAGTGATAGGAAACTGACATATGGCGTATGTCACCTGTCAAAATTTTTTAATTTTTTTATCTAAATCCGCCCCTGTTGGTTGACCACGATGAATCAAGTCAAGTCAGTTTTATTTATATAGCACATTTTAAACAACTATCGTTGACGAAGTGCTGAACAAGTTACATGGGTGCACAAAGAATAAAACAGTAGAAAACAATAACAATAGCAACAATAAAAACATAATAAAACAATAAAAAACAATAACGGGCACAATGGGGGATTGCCGTGCTCAACTCAAATTGAATGCCAAGTCGAAGAGGTGAGTTGATTAAAAATGATAAGGGTCTGAGCAGATCTTATGTGAGCTGGTAGGCTGTTCCAGAGGACGAGAGCAGCCACTGCAAATGCTCGATCTCCTCTGGTTTTCCTCCTTGGACTCGGAACATCCAGGAGCATCTTGTTGGACGACCTCAGTGCTCTGGAAGAAGTGTGGTGATGTAGGAGGTCAGCAAGGTAGGGAGGGGCCAGCCCATTAACGCTTTGAACGCTAACAACGGAATTTTAAAATCAATCCTATAGCGGACGGGAAGCCAGTGAAGGGCGGCCAATACTGGGGTAATGTGTTCCCTCTTAAAATAAAGTTAGTAGTTAGAGTCCAGTGTGTGTGTGTGTGAATGTGTGTGTGTGTGTGTGCTGCCTTGACTTTCCTGTTCTCGGCTCGAGCAGAACAAAGAGCTGAACGCTGTAGAAGGTTTCGTTGGCTTCGAATAATTCTCGCATGAAGTCACATTTTGTTGAGCGCCAACTTTTTTTCTCACCCGGTGCAAATTTTTTCATATGCCTCCCATCTATTTATACATCGGCCTACACATACATTTATCATTATCATATATTTCTATGTTATGAGTGCAAAAATGCTCTCCTTGATTCGAGATATGTTGTGGAAAACTGTCTACAGTTGTTGCCAACGCGCTGAGCTGCAACCCAGCTCAGAATTGCAAAATCTTTGCCCAACAGATAGCGGGCAAGCGAAACACGTCCAATGACAAAAACATCCAATGAACAAAAGTTGTGGGGTGAAGGCAACACCAAGATACGGACAACACCTTCTAACCCAATTCTAGGTCATTTAATATCTCGATAACTATATGTCACGATATAGCATGTTTCCTGGTTATTCAATAAATAAATAGTCTATATAGAATAACCACATGGCAAAGCCTATTTTTGTATACTCCTGTGTGAATATTTTCTCATTTTTATTAAGAACTTCAGCGTAAATAATGGAACAGTCTGCTAAGTTGAGAAAATGGCATTCATTTACAGTAATGCAGCCTTCAAAACAAGAGTATCACGATATTACAATGTCAAAAATAGCAAAAATCTCAGACTATATCTAGTCTCACATTACAATATCGATATAATATTGCCCAGCCCTGGAGAAATGGTAAACACTGTTCATTTACGTATAAGATAAGATAAGGAAATTATTGTGCCAGGTTGCATAGCAATACAATAGAAGAAATAAACAGTAGAATCATTAAAAAAAAACTTTTTACAAATTTACAGTAGTGTCTGCTGAATATTAACGCTACAACATTCACACATTTTGAAAAAAATAAAAGTAAATTCATATTATTCTTTTTTCGTACCTTCTGAGATTTCTCTGCGCTGCTGCAAAGTGGGAGCAAATAACTTCAACCGGTTTTGTCCCAATGTGGTTTGTATCAATGTGGGTAGTGGGTAGAATATCTTATCTTGCCTATATTTTTATACTTCACCTATATTTTTATACTTCTACTAGGACTTAGACCTACTGTAAATTTGTAAATCTGTTATTTTATTTTTATTATTCTACTGTCAACAATGTATTTCACTATTGCTAGA